>JAEQBH010002112.1:600000-752671 GCA_016808115.1 Tetrastigma voinierianum | reverse complement strand
TAACAGGAATTCTACCCCCCACCACAAAAAGGAAAAAAAAAACTTGACATAGTTTTCTCAAGCCTTATTAATTGTACTCCTTTTCTCCCTTTTGTAGGCATGCATTAAACGTCCAAATATTCCTTAAGATGCACAGGTCTGATTATGCAGAGAAACAGCTAAAAATAATGCAACAGATGGATGAAGATCATACCCTTACTCAACTTGCAAATGCATGGCTAAACTTAGCAGTGGTACGCTCATTTTCTCATTTTTGTTTTAAAAATGAGTGTGTTACTCTCATTTTCATCTTAAATGAGTGTGTCAATATTTGTAACATAATTATTTTTCTCTTTTCATGAATTCAGGGTGGTTCCAAGATACAGGAAGCATATCTAATCTTCCAAGATTTCTCTGAGAAGTATCAGATGACAGGGTTGATCCTTAATGGGAAAGCTGTTTGCTGCATGCACATGGGACACTTTGATGAAGCTGAATCACTGTTGCTTGAAGCACTAAACAAGGCAAGTGATATAAATAAATTAATGTAGTGATCTTGTAGAGGTTTTATATTATATTTTTTCTTTCTAGCCTTTTGGACAAAATTCGCATTTCTTTAGTGAAATTCTTTAAACATACTCCTAGGCTATGTTTGATTAGCTGAGTAGGATAAGATGGTATATGCTTCTCTGAAAATATGTTTTTCTAATGTGATATGATATCCTTTAGTTATTATATCAGATGAAAATGATATCTATATATACAATGAGATTTGTTGTACAATGCTCCTTATTAGTGTCTAGGAAAATGGGATGGAGAACACATTTGTATTTCAAAACATGAGATCCTTCTCCTAGTTATTCTGTTAATCATTCCACATTTTTATAAGTTAGTCATTAATTTGTTGTTCTTGGTAAAAAATATTCATTATTAATATATTTAAAGTTTGTAAATAAAAAATATTGCATAATGTTGTTAATCATATAAAAGTATTCAGTTTATAGTAACATTATATTAATAATTTTATATCTTAATATTAGTTAGACTGAATATGTATTTTTTTCTGTGGGAACTTTATTTTAAATGACTTCTGTAAAAAAAGTAAAAAGAAGAAAAATAGAAAGAAGGATGGAAGGAATAAATTTATGATTTGTGGTTATACTTTATGAGCTATCTGTTGATTCAATATAGCTTTGCAGAGATTTAAGACAGATCAGATGCTCTTTAACATCAGTTATCTTTAGACTTGACCTGCAGCATGGGATAGTTATCACATTTTATCCTCTCCATGACTAACTGCTAACATAGATTGAACCACGCTCTCTCTTCATACCCCATATTTTTTATATCCTCATCCAGCCTGTCTGATTTACTGTCTTCATTTTTGACTGAATTGTTTGCATTATTTCTTTATTATGTGAATTGTTTTTCAATTTTGCAATTTGGAATCTGCTCTAAAATTACATTTTATTATTGTTTCCTATTCCTTTCTCTATTGACTCCCAAATCTTGAATTGTTTTGGCACCTAGGAAATCTGGAATCTGCTCTAAAATTCCATTTTATAATTGTTGCCTTTTTCTACATATATTAATCATTTTGTTCTCAACTTGACATCAAACTGTTCCCTATTTCTTCTTTTTCTACTGACTCCAAAATCTTGAATTGTTGTGGCTCCAAGAAAATCTTTAGAAGTGATGAATGTGTGTTTTGGTAATTGATACAGGACGCAAAAGATCCGGAAACCCTAGCCAATCTGGTTGTGTGCAGTCTTCACAGCAGTAAACAATCTTCTCGTTACCTAAAATTAAAGAGAAAGTATCTATTCAGGTCTTTAGAAATTATTTTGCTCTATATTTCTTTCTGTTAAATGACCAACTCTCAGCTCAAGATTATAGGATTTGGGTTTAATATGAATATCATGCTTCAACACTTTCTATACAGATAAATTATGTATTTCAAAATTGAATTATGTGCATCACAGTCTATCTTAGTATTTCCTAAAATTATACATTTATGTTAAGCTTCTAGTATTATCTGGATGATATATATATATATATATATACCTTGAGGCTTGGCTCAAGTGGTGGAGGGTTTGTGGGAAATTCCAGGTTTAAGTCCCTGTAGGTACTAAAGATTTACCTATTAAAAAAACTCCCTACCAAATAAAAACAAATCTTTCAAAATGTCTGACTAATAAAACAATAGCCTATCAGAATGTTCTTCATCGCCTTCATACTCATGGAAGAGTTTTGTCAGTCTATCTTCGATATCTATAGTTTTTCTTTTGGCCTGAAAAATTTTAGGTCGAGTAGCAAATAGGGCGACCAAGACTCCTTACATGGTTGTGTCTTCTTCCATTTGGCAAAACCACTTATAAATCATTACTTTGTAATTTGTGACCCAAGGAAAAAAAGGCCTAGCAGGGTATTAAGTTCACACAACCCCTCCTAATTGAAAAACTTTAATTTCCTAAAATGGATTTCTGTCTAATAGACTTGGGGCCATAAGCTCTTAAATATAGTGGGAAAGCCCATGACTTATAACTTATAAGTCATACCTGTTGCCACCAAACTACAATGTTTGTTGATAATTAAATCATGTGATAAAATTTGCAGCCAGTTGAAACTCTCACATCCAGACCATGTGCTTGTCAAAAGAGCAGCGGGTGCAGAAGAGGCTTTTGACAGAGCCGTTCAGACAATTGCCTGAAGAAGCGTGGATCGGTCGATTCTGTGCAGAGAGGGTGGGTGAACTGTGCTTGTTAGTGTTAGCATATAGTAGTTCTTTTCTCCTTGACAAGGAAGGGTCTTTAGGTTTTGTAACCTACAAGAGTATACGCCCACATGTTGAATGGCAAAAAAAAAATGTCTGATGAGCTGCTTTTCTGATATGATTGTTATCTTGCTTGCTATAAGTTTTCAAGAATTTCAATTCCTTATGTGTTTGGTGTAGACGATGAGTAGTAATAAGACCCATTTTACTTTGTTTTTAAAGCTATACTACTATTCATTCACTTTTTATTTGTTTTCTTCCAGTAAGTATTAAGAGATTATAGAATGCCCTAGAGGATATGTTAGTGCTGTGATTCATGTTGATGGGCGCCGAAAGAATACTTGATATTTTGTCCCAACCTCTTTTTATCATTTTATTATCAAATATTTATTGTCCTCAATTATTTAAAAAAAAAATTATCTTATAATAACCGTCTAAAGTCTATCAACACAGAGCCAGCAAAGAAAATAAGAAGAGTGAACTTTAAATTAGGCAATAAAACAAGCATTAGGCGATAAAAGAAATGACCACGGCTTGGACTTTGAGATCCTATTACAATTCGTTCTCACTGTTGGGCATTTCATTTTTTGTTAATGCTTATTTGTTTGTTCCACATTCTTTGCATTTTGTTTCTTGATCTTCAAGCAAACCTCCTCATGTAGCTTCTTGATTTCTTTAGCTCTAACTTCAAGATTCTTCTCAACTTTGAGATTTGACAACTGAGAACTCTTATCCTCATGTTTGGATTTTAAAGTCATCATTGGTTTCAAAGGTGCCAAAATATTTTTATGGTCATCCTTGTTGAATGCGTATGTGTTCTTGGAGCCTTTATAAATCACTTTCCCATCATATTGTCATGTCTCTTAAGTAGCAAGTGACAAGCATTCATTGAAATAACCTTACACCATATCTCATCTTTGTAATACTTTCCAATTGTGATGAGACAAGGCATCTATGTTTTACCTTGATACCGGTTTCCTTTCAAAGCTAACAAAGATTATAAACTTTTGGATGCAAAATCATCTTCAAACCTAATTTTTGCGCAATCTCCATTGAAATGCAATTCTCAAAGCTCCCACTATCAATAATCACCAAGCAAACTTTGTCCTTAGATGTTCACCTTATGTGAAAAACATTGGACTGCAACCAACAATCTTCACTAACAACTATTGCAACTTTAAGGCTTTTTTGAGCAACTAAGGAAGTCTCATGCTCATTGTGGTAGACTAGACCGCAGCTTAGGCAGCCTGCGAGCGGATTCGCATCTTTGCGTCATGTAGCGGCGAGCGGTCCTACTTAGTAGTAAAAATATCACTGGGAACTAACCCGGATGGGAGAGTTTAAACCCCGTCCCCAGGATCCCGAGGTCCCCGATGAAACAATTCTCACGCATATGGGAAGTTAGTTGTGGATAATGCAAAATAATTTATCCAATGGATCTCGTGCTCTAAATACGATACGTTTGAAACATAAATCATAATAAGGAGAATTAGTCCTTGATAAGGAAAAAATATCTTATCGCCAAAATTCTGAGATTATCTTTCTTATAATCAGGAAATTTGAGTATAAAGTGAAAGCGCTATGAGGGGAAGGTGGCACGACTCAAACATAACTCTCTTCTTTTCTTCTCACTACGCTTTGGTACTTAATCTAGAGAGGAAATTTAGAGCGGGGCACATCGGACCTTTGCGGGTTATCATCGTTAATGAAGTGGTTCTCTTACGGTCGGACGATCCGGGTAAAATAAAATTGCAATAGTGCGTGAATCGAACAAAGTCTCATCGACCTTGACGTCTGAGGGCTTGGCTCAAGCTGACTATCGGTGGCCCTTCGCCCTTGGTAGGCTCCTCACGGCTCCCCTCCCACATCGATTCGTCGACCGCGGTCACGATGACTAGCAACCCGGTGATTCAATCGCCTGAAGATTAGTTTCTTCATTGGCGTCAAGACATGGAAAAGCCGGGAGGAGGCGAGCCCGAGATAGATAAGGGAGTGCGGGATCATGCTTGAACATCTGCGGCCAGGTAACGATCGTTTGCGGGCCCCGGGAATAGAAAAAGGCACAATCTTAGCGAAAAGATATCTGAAGATAACAACTGGCTGAGCACCGTCGCCGCATGATAAAGGAAAGGAGTCCATCGTCCCCGACAACGTAGATACCTTAGCGGAGAATGATTATCCTCAGCGACTCGCGAACCTCTCCCACAGAAGAAAAAGTAGCAAGGCGGGTCGGCGTCGAGAGGCGCTTGCATCCTGACATTCAACAATGCGGAATGGTGGCATTCCGGTAGGAGGAGAAAGCGAGGCTGAAGGCGAAGCGACGAAGCGGAGTGCCAGAACGCGTCATTACGAACTAATGCCATCCATGCCCACTAATGTACCCGCCTTGATGCAGGACTGTGCTCACACATACCGCTATACGCGGCCCGATTCGAAGTCTAGGCGACATGCTCTGCTTTCCCTAAGGCGACACATCCTCGATTCACGAAACGGGTTCGTCATTTGACCTTTTCACGTTCGATGGTTACAGCAGCCCTTATGATCACATGCTCCACATTCTGACCCGACTGATGACTCGCGCCCGACAATGACCGTCATTATCACAGAAGTCTTCACAGCCCCGACCTCGAACGTGCCTTTGGTTCCATAAGCTCCCGTGTAATTTGATAAATTCGTTCAACGAGCTTTGGACCGTATTCGTCTCTCAGTATCTTTGTTCAGTACGACATAAGAGGAATATTAGCTCTTTGCAAACTATTATAAAGCAAGAGGAGGAAACCATACAAGACTTCACCAGGAGGTTCGGGCAAGCCGTCTAGCAGGTAGAGGTTTGCATCATGGGCCTTGATCCTTTGGAACTTCGGGAGAAGCTTTCGCGCCCGTCTGCCACTTTCTTCCTCTTATCTTTGGGCAGTCGGCTATAATGGAAGAATTGTACAGACGGACATATGGATATTCAACGTTGGAAGATAACATCGTCTGCGACAACTCAAAATGTCCATGATCCTGGCTTGGCCAGTTTGGGCTTGTAGTAGGAAGGGAAGAAGAAGTATCCCGAGCCCGGAAGGTCGAGGGCGAAACACAGAAGCAATCAGAGATCAGTCTCGAGAAAAGAGCCCTCCTGTCCTCCCCAGACATCATATATGAGAGGCCTGCGCCCCTCATTTGCGACTTACTAGATTCGAATGGCTGCACCCGATCAAGCGGACCCTCTCAAAGCGAAATTACGTATGATGCGTTATCCGCAGATCATGGGTATGAGACCAGCAAGTGCGAGAAGCCGAAAATTCACAGTGGAAAGAATAATAAAGCGGCACCTTAGAAATATGTCGGGGAAGTTGTGAGTGGGGCGGAATCTGCGCCTCTGTGAGACGGAAATACGGCCGATCTCGGTCATGCCAGATCAATCGAAACCGGCCCGTAAACTATATCTTTGGGGATTGTTTGACGGCCGGTAGTATGATCGAAGCGTCGATAGAAGAAGCACGAGAGTAGCCCGGTCGAGGCCGAATGCTATTTGTCCACATAAGGGGGTAATGGGGAAGACAGCCAGATAAATGGCCACATATCCTTTCCCAGTAAATCAAATAGGGTCATTGTGCCTGAGATATGATGCACTTGTACTCACCACTTTGCAATTAGGGTTTTGATGTGCCTGAGTCTTTGGTAGATCTGGCGGTAGCGACCAGACTTGTTGTAGCTACCAGCCTTGACGGATGGGCTTTCCTCCGCGAATGTTGAACTCGTAGGACCGAGTCCTCTAGTTTCAGCGGTCAACAACCCACGACACTAGAACCGTCACACTCTTATCTGACGGGGACGATCACCTATAGGTTTTGTTCTCAGTCGTTCCAGACCTAGGGCCTTACAATTGCAAAGTAGGTCGGGCCTAGCTGTACTCGATGAAGGTCGTCCATGACATATTATCCTTATAGTCGATTGTTTGACCAATGCGGGCGGAGTTAACCTTTTAAGCGGTCAGGCGGCCGGCAGCGGCAGGTGTTACCCGATTATCCATACGAGGCGAGAGAGAGGGAAAGAGCTCGGATAGTCTTCCCTCAGAGGCTCATTCTTGTATAAGCGACTCCTGATTCGCCGCCCAGTCAGGGGCGGAAGAAAGGATCAGATTAATTTGTGGATTCTCTGAAACAATAGAGCTGCACAGGCGGAGGAAGTTCCGCATATGTCGACACTACATTATCGGTGAAGAAGAGTAGCTGACAGTATTGTTGGGAAGCATTAGAGCGTATTCCTTTGGATTCACTCAGGCTTGTAGAAACACAGAATGGCCGAATGCCGGCCTCTCACAAGTGAACATTATCACCTTGGTAAAACCTATTAGACGGGAAGATGGCGTTTCCACTCGGAATCGTCATCAGATTATTCGAGGCAGAGGGAGACAATCTTAGAGCCGGGTTTATCGAGAGGTAAGAAATATCTGAATGGCTTGCTAACGTGGTGGATTTGTCCCAAAGAAGGCGATGTCATTATCGTGGACTACACGGACCTCGATGAAGTGTTGCCCGAAAAAGATAGCTTCCCCTACTTATGAAATAGATCAAATCGTGATGCCTCGTGGCATTGAGATCTTTGTCATTTCTAGACACCTTCTTTAGAGTGCACAGTTCTATGCATCGCTTTGATGCGAAAATGACCTTCATTACACCACACGGGCTATACTGTTACAATGTGATGCCTTTTAGTTTGAAGAACACCGGAGCAACCTATCAAAGACTGGTGATAAAGATATTTCGACCACTAATGGGCAAGAAAATGGAAGTCTATATCGACGATATGCTTGTCAAATCCAAAGAAAGCCCGTCATACGAAACTTTACAAAGAAACTTTTGGCTGCTGGCATGACGGTATGAGCTTCAATCCCCATGAAAGTGTGCGTGAGTCGGTTCGGGTAAGTTCTGAAGCTTATGGTGACATAAAGGATTGAGGCCAAATCTATTATTCAACTCGGGGCCATTATGGAATCGGACTCTACCTCCCGGAAAAGTGCGGTATTGTGGCCAGGTTGGTGGCTCCTGGGAGTGATTCATCTCTTGTTTACGAGGCCCGATTGAAGTCGTTCTTTACCACTCTAAAAGGGGAAAAACATGCCAACTGTAATATAGAATGCGACCAGGCCTTCATGGCAATCAAGCAGTATCTCAACTAAGCCTTGGTCTGGCCCCAGCCGAGAGCGGGTGAGGCCGGCTACGTCTTTACATAGTGGTTGTTTTACGATGTTTCGGTAAGTGCGGCTTTATTCAAAGAGATGAATCTGGCGGGGCTATATTCTTTGTAAGCGAGTCACGTAAGAGCTGACCGATATGCCGGAGTCTCGACAAGCGACATTGGCTCTTAGGTGTTGCTAAAAACCTACGTTCCTACTTGGTAGCGTCTATGGTAGCCACTCACAACCTCCCTCCCGAGAAGCACTATACATAAGCTGACCTATGGGACGAATACGGCTCGATAGACGAATTGAATTGAGTGAGTTGATTTTCAATATAAACCTACTTTGGTGTTAAAGAGGCGGGAATCATTGGCCGACTTTTTAGCATAAATTCCTCAACAGGAAATGGAACCAGATAGCTCCGGCTGGTGGACTCTGAATGTGGATGGCGCTTCCACGGTAGCGGGGCCGGTTTGGGGCTATGACGCTTAAAGCTATGACCGGAAGGGATTATAGACGAGGCCATACGTTTTGGTTCCCAGCCCAAACGACGGCGAATCTGAGCGATCACTTAGCTGGAATTGACCTCGCAATCTCCATATCCTCAAAAGAAGCAACTCTCTGTCGTGCCCTCGAGCCAGACCAGATGGGTGAACCGGATCTTGGGATGCAGACCGTTTCAAAACCATTTGTCAAAACACATTTCATATAAACATACTTATATATGAATATATGATATCATTACTAGTACATTCATTAATATGAGAAATATACATCTTATCATTTCAAGATGGCCCATATCTATTCTTTAGTACAACATATTGATACAAAATGGCATTTCATGGCCTTTGCAACATACATTTACAAAATATTATTAGAGTTCACCCCTTTTTCACCCCAATAGTAAAATACATTCCATAAAGATTTATACATATTTGATTTCTATACAAAATAATTACAGGATAACATGAAATGTAGTGGTATGCATGAAACAGAGCATTTACGTATACTTTGAACTGTATGACGGTGACTCTATGCTTGACGGTCTTCAATCTTGCTACTATCTACATGGTACCTGCGCGTGAGAAATCAACATGCTAAGCATTTTCATGCTTAGTGGTTCTTTACATTTCTATTCTCATTTCACTTCTGATGATCTGACATATATATGCACAAATAAACATATGAATAACATTGCCCATATGCATTAATTAATCATCTCAATTACATCCAATATGTTTATTTTCAAACAACATTTCGGCGTTTGTTCAAGTGATCCATGCAATATATATATATATATATATATATATATATATATATATATATATATATATATATATATATATATATATATATATATATATATATATGATTTTATAATAGTTTAACATACATTCATTTTATCATGCATATAAAAACACAATGATTCACACTTTTCATGTTTACTTATACTAGTATTTTTGTCACAACTCAATTCACACAATTTACACATTTGTTAACCATTTTGCCCTTAAGACGAATCTAACAGAAATTTTCAATGCATAGGATAACGAAATCACTGACACGGTCCCGTTGGGCTGCTGGCCGGTTTAACACTTTTAATAACCGGTCTTTGTCTGGTTAGACTCTGAATTTGGGTTATTTTATTTGCGTTTTGTGTACACTATCGATATTGTCCCCCTGGGCTACGGATCGGTATGTCACTATGATCATATCATTCATGATCTTGCTACATTTATCCTTATTAGGGTATATCGATCCTATCCCAACTCGAATATAATATTCTTTTATTCTCATAGGACATTAATAATTAGTTATAGTAAAAGTTGCTAGATTATATTCACAAGAATTCCACAATAACGCAAGTTTACAACCAATATGCCTACTTCACCACTATGTTAACTATTCGATTAACCCATTTTAATAACCATTTTATTCCAAGTCAATAATTCTGCACACAAAAGTTACACATAATCTCATAGAAACACTATCTCTCATTTGGCCCATAATCCGATCACTTTTCTTCATTTTAACTCACTTAACACATGAGTTTTACGCACTATTTCAATTACCAAACCTTTAACATATTTGGAAACATAATTTAAACTTTATACATGCAGTAATTTTTCACCAAAACCGAACCATACACACCAATACATATTCCACTACACATGATTCATGCATTAACATACATTGCCTTCCCTTTTTCATGTTAATCCACTTTAGATCAATTAACCAACACTCAAACCAATTTATTTATTATTCAAACCAGAAGCACACATGTGGATTTTATATCAACACTTCATGTTTTATGACAAAATAAACACAACACCGAAACAAGAAGAGAAATGTGAATAACAAACCAAAAGGTTGTCAATTCTTGACTCATATTCCTTGAATCCCAATCTTAGCTCAAGTTTTATCATCACCAACCCCTATTTTAACAAAACTTCCTTCAAGAAAATGATATCTCTATGAGTCTATTTTTAGTAGAAATTGGAATCATCACATTTGGATCATTACAACTTAACTTATGGCCAAAACACCAAAACTGTACCAAAACAGAGGATAACTGACGAAACACCCGTATTTTCACTCCGGTTTCAAAAGCAGGGACTTAGGATCAAGGTTTTGCTTCTTGTGCCTTCTATACATTTGTAGGTCTACCTCACCAGGGTTCTTTCCCAACTGGAATCACTCAATTTGGATGGCTAATGGCAGTTATGGCGAAAACAAAAAACTTATGAGCAACCTAGAATTTTCTTGTTTCTAGACTGTTTTAGATCATCTCGAAACTCTAACAGCTGCTATTTCTGGACTTCGTATATCTCTTTTTTCTTCTAGACATTTTCAACCATGAGTCTTATGCACCATCTCGATTGGAATCATCCAATTTAGGGTTAAGAGCGGTGTAGCCCGAAACAAAAACATGGGTTTTTGAAAAGAAAACTTTGACAGCAATTTCCTTCAAAACCTATACATCTCTTTTTACACTTCTTGGTCTTTAAGACCCTAGAAGCCAACAAAACCAACCCAAAGAAATAAAACTCCAATTTAAAAACAAATTGCCCGAATATGGAGGGTTAGGTTCTCCACCCAAAAGCGCAACGAAAATGATTTAGGACTTTCTAACAATCAAAGGAGAATCCATACAACCCAAATCAAATCCAAAACAGAAACTCAACCCTGACTCTGCTCAGTATAACACACCAGATGAGAAGAGTTAGGGTTTGTACCTAACTCTCAAACATGAACAATTAGAGAGTTAGGATGGTTTCCTAACACTTGATTTCCTTGAAATACTTGAACTGGCACCCTCCTTTCTATCTCTTGATCAAGCAAAACCTTGAAACTAAATGGAGAGATAGCAAACCCTCAATTGGATTCTCCCTTCACTACAAACCCTAGCTCCCAAAGTGTGAAATGCCCAATTCTAAGACAAGTGATTCTTATCTCATTTCGCTCATATGAGGCCTTGTTTGGAAAATCTCATTTTTGCTTAAGTGTTCCATTTTTGCATTAAAGTCCTTCATTTCATTTCTATTTGCAATTCATTTATCACATATCCAACTTTAACATGTATTCTTCTAGTTTTATGACCCTTGAGTCCTTAATGTGACATTTTTCTATTTTACCATTAACTCTTGTATTAATTTTGATTTTATCATTTTTTTTCTCACTTAGTATTTAAATTTTCGGAAAAATGCAGATTTAACTTATTTTATACCCTAAACATGTTATAAAACATTAGGGTATAATTTGAGTCCACACTCTCCTCGCGGTTGCGAGGCATCTCGAGCCTGTGATCGGAGTCATCCTACGCCCTTGCTGGCATCACCTGCGCTATAGGTACATCGGACGAGCCACCTAGCCTCGGAAGCAGCGCGTCCCTTTCTTTTTCCTCCCATTCAATCTTCTCATATGGCTTTGGCCTCTTGCACTTCCGATGTTTTGACTTGGATTCTACCTTGGCGAAGAAGCTGCCCGAACTGATTCTTGGAAGCGGTAGGCCCGGCGTCGCCGCCGGCTTCTCGGCGTCATCTAGCCCGGGATTGAAACTCACATGCTAACAAACCATGTGGCCAGGATGGCTAGTCATAGCACAATAAAGAAAAGTTAGAAGAAAATTACTATGCAAAACTAGTAATCGAGAATGCTTAAGCGACACGTACCCATTTCGACTAATCGATGAAAGTCATGGTTGCGGATAAGCATCCCATCCTCAGCCATCGACTGGAAAGCCTCCTTATTCATATAGATGGGGAACATGATGGAATACTGCTCTGAGCAGGCTGCCAGTACTGAAATAGTAGGATGAGGTCGCGCATATGTCATAGCGAAGGCTACCTTGGTTAAAGGGCTCCGGTGGACATCTCTCGAGCACCCTCTAAATCAAGGGCAACCATGCCCGTTGGGGGATGGATCCTCTCTTGTGGAGGAACATATGTGCTCAGCAACACCTGGTCAGGCGACCTTATCCTGCTAAACTCGGTATCTATAGACCTAGGTGGGAGTATCAGAGCAGCAGCTACCCCTGATGGGGACCTCTAATTTCGTCGACATTGGAAGGCCCCCGGTGGATCCTCTCGGTGCAGGCCTCGGGAGTGCTTTCGAGATAGCTGATGTCGTTGGAGGCTCGATCGGGGAAGTCCACTGAAATTATTGCCCAGTCCTTTTGAGCCTCTTCACCTAGTGAATACCGCTTTGGACGTTTCCTATCAAATATGGGGTGGACTCACCCTCCGAGCCCACAGCCCGCTTACGCATTCTTGCGGCAAACCCGACGGCAAGTCTAGAGACTCCTTATCCTCGAGTTCAGCGATTATGCTCGCCCAGATCCGAAGTCTTCAACTTTGTGTTGGCTTCCGCCGTTTGTAGAGGCCTGGCACATCTCCTTTCTTCTTCTTTCGAGCCGGGCGGGCGGCTAGCTTTAAAGAATTTGGTGGCGGAAAGGCCTCACTAAGGTCCACTGTAGCGGCGCTACTTTATCTTCCTTAGCATTAACTACGAGGAAGAGCCACGGGAGCCACGGCTCGACTTACAGGAGATCGGTGAGAGCGGTGCTCTCCTGATGAGCTCTGCGAGAGGCGATGAGGATGGTGTAAGGAAGGCGTAGGCGGCTGACTCTCGCCTCGAGTTCCTTCTTGCGAGTCAAATAAACTCATGGTGCGCTCTGCACCTCTTGTTATCTCCGTTAGTTATCTAATGTTCTCGAGCCCGACCTTCTCAATCAGGTTGACTAAGTAGGCCTACTTCTCTTACCTAGATAGCATCAGGAAAACCGATGTATGTCAATACACAGATCATCTATGAACATGAGTTCTGGCCGGCCAAGACCAGCACAGGAACCTGAGAATGATTCATGAGGAGTCCCGAGAGGGAAGCGGGGAGTTTCCTACCATAGGCCCTGGCAAACAACCCCTTGCCTCCATCTTAGGGAATTAGGAGCAGATTACAAAGCGCCAGTCGAGGACAATGAAGTGACACATAGACAAGCCGGTCTCCAATCCGGCTTCAACGTATGGAAGCCCGAAACATATCTCTACCGGCAAAATATCAGTGGTAGAAAGTTCGCTTCTTGCAACCCATTAAAATCAACAAAACATTCGGATGGACAAGCACATGAGGAGCTTGGGTGACTTGTAGGAAGCTTGCCGCTAGCGGCGGCGGGAAGTGAAGTCTGACTGCGGTGCTCTCAGGTGAAGTATACGGCGTTATCCATGATCCCCATAATAGAAAAGTCGGTCAGCATCCGAAAATTCTAAGCTAATATCGTTGGGACTCGTGGAAGAGGACTCGGTTCCCTCCACATAGACATAGAAGCCTAGAAGTACGCTCCGGTAAATGATCTCTTTGGACCCTCCTAGCCCGACCGGCTAGTAGAAGTCTCCTCTTGACCCCTCGTCATTCTACAGGTAAACAAAGAAAGGGGATCAACTCGAGGTCTGGCGAAAGCGATTCTGGGCGAAACCACTAATACGAGGAAAGCTTCCCGAAAACTATTAGGATTATTTTCGGGTTAGTACATCCGAGAACTACGAAAGTACGGTTAGTTTGCTAAGACCACACCGGTGATTGAAAAGCGTGCATTCAGGTGGGACGAGCAAAACCAACACCATGAAACAATTACGTACAATAGTAGAGGAAAAACCCACGAGAGTTCGAAAATGGTGGAAACCTTGGCCAATTACTTGGCGAAATCTTAAAAGTATTCTGAGATGCTGAAGGATTTTGGTGAGCTTCTAAGTGATGATAGAGGGTAACTTATGAATCTTTATCCCTATATAGGGTAAGGCATGAACATGCACATTAAATGCGCCGGCCGAGCGGGACAATGTCGGCTTCGCCCCTCATCACACGCTTGGTATTCTTCTGGTAGCATGGAAAAACGCACGTGAGCTCGTGATTATAAGAACCCCAGCCCTTTAGGTATCAATCCACCAGAGCCCATAGTTCTATGGGCTGAGTCCGTAGGTTAATCGAGCCCCTTAATGAGCATTTAAAGCTTGGCGGGCCCATTAGGCACATGAGGAAACTAAGAGCGGTCAGAGTCGAAAAAAATTAAAAAAACACATTCTGGCTCATTAAAGGCTTCATAAAAAGCGTCTTCGAACCGGTATCTCTGGCCAGGCATACACGAAGAATGCAAGATAGAAAGTTTGGAGCACAAGTATGCCCAAAAATCAAATATTATTAAAATGCACCAATAGGCATCAGGGGTTACACAAAACAAAAACAATGCGTAACTGACCATGATGGGCCCATTACCGAATTAAATACCCTTAGATAACCATACGATTATCAAAAAAAAAAAAAAGGAAAAAGTGGAAGAAAAAGAAGAGTCTTAAATATTATGTTTGAAGGCTCCTCTCGTCTCAACCGTACACCTCGACCCTTTGTGACTCAGGAGGCATGGACGGAATTTTGTATGTGAAAGACACCTTGGAATAGAGTGGCTCGATCGCTGCGATTCCAAAGGGCACAGGGCGGAGGGCTTTTATTTGGCGAAGAACCTTGGAAAGGGGAATTGCTTTGTCGGGCTCCTACCTAGGACATCTGGTAGGTTAACACGGATGTAGTTCTCGAAACCACCACTTGATGACTAAAATTTGAGGCAGCCAAGAAACCGGTAGCGATTTACGGCTTTGCCTCCGCCTTCTCCACCTTCAGGCTTTATGGATGCGGGTGAGGGAGAGTATCCTGATGGGAAAAGCTTTGTCACGATGGAAGAGAGTCAGTTAACAACTTCGCATGACTGAAGATTCTTTGATATATACGGGGAGGAACATGAGGCGAATTGAATGCATCATTGGAATATCCGTGCACATTGGAACATATGCGCATTAACCTCTGATTCTCCATGCTTGGGATGCGAAACACAATATTTTTCCCCAGGCTAGAGAGTATTAATCCTCCGGGTGAAGAAAAAGGGGGCATTGTGGTACCATCAGCCCATGGGCATAGACCCACTACCGATAAGGCCTTTGCCCTGGAGCCCCAGCCGCACCGCCCGCGGGCCGTAGCCTAGCCGCATCGTATTGAAGCCCTGGCCAGGCTTTGTCGTATTAAAACCATCGACCTTCGCAGACGGGGAGAGTTTTAAACCCCATTCGGGATCCACTACATATAGGAAGTTCATTGTAGATAATACAAAAAAAATATTTATCCACGGATCTCCCAGTATCCAAATCAAATACATCTCAAAAACATAAATCCTTAATTAGGGAGAATTAGTCCTTGATAAGTAAAGAAAGATCTTATCACCAAAATGACGAGATTATCTTTCCTCTAATCAAGGAGAAATTCGAGTATAAAGTGAAGACTCCCCACGAGAGAAAGGTATACAACTCCAACTACGCTAACTCCCTTCCTTCTCTTTTCCATCCCTTTGGCTAACTTAATCATCGGAGAAGCGGCGGCCTACTATACCGAACCGCACTGCGGGTTATCATCGCGTCGTTGATGCCTTTGAAGGTCGAACGATCGAGGTAATGACACTCGTACGAAAGAGTATTTCCCTTGTCTTCTTGGTTAGATTCAACTCCCTCTTCAACATCTCCTTCCTTGGCTTTCATCTTCCTTGACTAGGGCAACCACTTTTCGGTTAGGACATTTAGAAGCAATGTGTCCGAATCCTTGGCATTTAAAATACCTCTTTGACTTAGAAGTCGAGTTCTTATTTATGGTTTATGCACTTCACTCTTTGGTGAGGCTTGAGGGTAGTTTTAAATCACTAGGAATCAGAAGTCGGATCCTTGGAAAATTCTTCTTTAGCCATACTCGTACTTATAGTAGAACTCCTATGCTTGTTTAGAGCCTCAACTTTCAAAGCAAGCTTTATCACTTCTTGAAGAGTGTTATATGACTGCAAATAAATGCTTCTAGAATATCAAGTATCATACCAGCAAGGTAGCGGGCTATGGATTATTTCTCAGCCTCTCACAAGTCTCCCTTGATCATCAAGTTCTCAAACTCAACGGAATACTCCTCCACACTCAAATCTCATTGCTTAAAGTTTTGAATTTGAGGTAGATGTATCGGTGGTAGTTAAAGGGAAGGTACTTCCTTTTTAGTTCTTTCTTCATCTTTTTCCCAAGTTTCAATCTTTTATCATCTCTTTCACTAAACTCTTGAGTTTTCCATAAAAGAAGCGTGCTTGCGCGTCTTGATGGCATCAGCTTCACCTTTTTGTGCTCGGGAAGTAGGGTCACATTACTCAAGACAAGTTTCATTTGTATTAAGCGATCAAGTCATTCCATGCATGCTTCAACTAGATTAGATCTCATGATTTGTATTGAATCTTGAGCCTTCATCATAAGTACTACGCCTCTCATAGTAATCATCTTCATGGTAGAGGTCATCATACCTTCCTTGATTTAATCATAGTCTCTTGTACGCTAGTCTTTAGTCTTCTTGTGCTATAAGAAACTTTGAAGTTAACTAGGTCAGAGTCTCTTTATCTAAATCATCATGTTCCTTCTTCATCTTCTTTTTGCATATAAAGTCCTCCATAGGATCTCCATGAACTCTCAAACAATGTTGTAGACGTTGAACAAGAATCTCAAGATCCTTAGTACGTTTTTGCCATGGGTTTGCGAACCACTTAAATCATGACTAGAACTCTATTTTCCATTACCAAGAACACCTTTTAACTTTTGATTAGCCATCAACCATGAGCTCTAAAACAAATTTGATTTTAGAATGATTGCTTGATCGATGATATAAGGTTTGGATGAATTCAAATGATTTAATGATACTGCAGCATTATATTTGATGAATAATTGATGATCTGGTTTTAAAGATTCTAAGATATTGGAAGCCATACTGATAATTCAAGGTCTCATCATAGGATTACCAGTTTTAGAAAGGTTTGACTTGTTGATATAAGTAAATCTGTTTTAAACTTGTTGGTGCAGTTTTCTCAGAACATAGCACTTATGCACAAGTGGTTCTTTGATTAAGGTATGGCATTTAGGAGTTTTTAAGATGAAATAAGTGTTTTGATGGTTTTAGAGAAGTATGGAACCAAATTTAGAATGATTTTGATTGAAGATTGAGGAAGGGTTATGTATAGGTTAAGGTTAAGATGATGGAATTGGCAAAGAGGGTAGAAGGATAGGAACTTACTTCGTCACCTAAAGAATCCACCTTAGAGATAAAAGAACAAGAGATAACTCTTACAAAAAGAAACTTGAAAGTATATTTAAACTTTAAATTATTAAAAGAGTACATTTGAGGGATATATATATTAATATAGGTCCCTTATTCTCTTAATAATTAAAGTTTCCTAATCTTAATTGGAATAAGATTTCTAATTCTAATAAAATATTTTGTTAGAAATTAAATAAGCAGCTTACTTTGTTAGAAAACTAAAAAGTAACTTTTTTTACTAACTAATACAAGACTGCGACTCAAAATTAGGACTTAAAATATACATAAAAAATTAAATATTGACTTAGTCAAACTACTCAAGCCTTGACCACGTCCATCACTCTTCTAAGGTCTCATTGAAGTCCAACAAAGTCATTTATTTGATGTCTCCAAGGTTTTACAACCTCCCGAATCCGAATTTACCATCGTCTAAGCCGAATTCTCAATATTTGTAGTAGAAGCTCATGTATCACAAATAAGACAAATGCATGAGAAAACTAGTACACCGATAATACTATTTAGAAATCCTACGAAATGTCTTAAAGGCTATTCTCTTTAAAATTTCATCTTCTTTCTTGATTTTCCTTTTATTTGATTTTGCTTTTGTGATTGTTTCTTTCAAAATCCTCTTACCTAAACACAATTATTATAGAACATCAGAGTAAGTTTTATTTTGTTATCTTTAAAACAAAGATCAACTAAACCTTGGTTTCGCAATTGAAAACAGTGTTTTTTGGTTTTCAAATATCTTTTTCTATTTGTTCTTGAAAACCTGAGAATTGATTCCTAAATAATTGTTAGGGATGATGAGCGAGTTTTAAGTTCAGCATACGTACTAATGAGATAGGTATGAGATTAATGTAATCGAGTATTTAACGGGGTTTTCAAAGTCCAAACCCATGATTGACTCTTCTCAATTATTGGACATGACAATCTACCGCCAAGGTTACGATGTGGCAGAGTGTGTAGTGACCTCTAAGCCAATATATTTCGCTAAAATAGTAAAATTCAAGAGCGAATGTGAAGAGCCGATCAATATTGAAAGCCCGATCAATGGCCCCTTACAGGCAAGCAGCTTCGATTAAAGTGGTAAGGGTTAGCCGCTCGTTTCGGTTCTTCGTTGAGCCATGGGTCAAAACCGATTGGGTTAATCTAGCCCATTTTTATTTTGACTAGTTTTTTGACAACCTATGCTTTGGTTCTTGAGGTTAAAAACAGACGAAAACCTTAAAATGTTTAAAATAATATTTTATGAGTGTCGTTCTTGAATAAAATTAATAATATATAAAATGATTGTGTCTAAATGATATAATAGTAATATTTTAAATAAATAAATAATGTTGGAAATATTTGTTATATGAAATGCAAAGCCCAATTAATTTAAATAGTATCAAAACAATAAAGTAACATATTTGAAAAAAAAAATCAAAGTAACAAATGAAAAGATACATTTAGAAATTTAAAATAAAAAAATTTTTAAAGAGATAATTTTATTAATTGAGTCGCAATCGTTCGATAGAAGCAATAATCAGGTGTAAAACTTTAAAGAATGGCGCGATATCGAGCTAAGAGCATAATGAATCAACTTAGCTTACACATTTAATAATATTATAATATTTATATAATATTATAATTTCTAATTTCTGTAATATTGATGGCCAATGATTTGATTTATTGTAAGTAATACGTCAAATATGTTTTGTCATCCATCAATATTGCTTATTTAATGCTTGTCCTTGTGAGCGATTAAAACTGATTGTTATGCGAAAGCGAAACAAGCATACGATGTAGCAGTGACGATAAAATCCACGAAAAACCAAATTACTTGGCTAAACATATGTATGGCAGGCTTTATTGAAAAAGAAAATGATCAAAAGAGATGTAGAGGGATGATTTCAAACCCAAGAATTGCCAAAAAAGCAGCACTTCATTACTTCTTGGAAAAAGGCTAAAAGAACATATGAAAGAAAAGAATGGATAGCTAAATTGAAAATAAAATAGTTAAAACAACAAAGTTTAACATATTAATTATATATTATAACAATAATTATTGTTAAAACCCCTATATTACAGAAGCAAAGATTTGACTTTTTATTAAAAATTAAAATATCGAATTTTATAGATAAATCTTTGAAATACCCGATTATTAAGCTTATTATTTAAAATTGAAATAAAATTCAGTGATCAGATTCGGCCGTGAGCCTTATGGATCTGAGCCAAAACAAGTCAAAGCAATTTCACCTGATTTTATTTGGACTATAAATTTTACAATCCAACCCTTCAAAAAATCGAGCCAAAGTGACCTAATCCATAGAGTTCAACCCATACCACCAACTGTACCTTCAAATGTATAGCCTCCTGCCTCTTCCACCTCTTTTTGAGCCCCAAACCTTCCAAAATTAACTCCTCTTTATTTCTGCCAGCATTTTTAATCAAAGACCCTTCAGATATCATCAATCTACTAATAATTATGAGTAACTCATTCATCTATCATTTCAATGGAGCAAATCAACTTACTGTTTACATATATATATACTCAAAAGAATGGGACAAAAGATAAGGGGTCAGCTACAAGCTACCCGCGACAGATATTTTATTATTCAACTATTGTAACCCTCCAATTCATGTAAACAAATGAGCTACTACATACTTACATATAGCTGCTACCTACTACAACTCCCCCTCTATCAAACAGAAAGGTAGAAAAAAGAATGCTGCAACTTCAGCTCAAAGCCCTCATCTGAGTGAGAATTAGAAGCGGTGGAGGAAAGGGGTCTGGCGTTAGTCTTCTGGTGTAGAAAGGTTGCGAAAGAATGACCTGCATCATCAAGCCATTGCCAGGGGGAGTGATTTCACATATCCGTTAGGGTGTGCCTTCTGCCACCTCATGCGACCCTCAAACTCTCTTCCAAGATGGTGTATTTGGCTGTCAGTTCAGTTCCTTGTTGATCTTACTTGGGTCGCTGTACGCTTCGGCATAGTCACCAGGTCTACGGGCAAGGTATTCCACTTTGATCTTCCCCCCAGTTGCCTTTTTACATGCCTCAACAAACTCTTTCACAGATCTGCCTGTTCATTCCCACAGACCCACAAAGAAAAAAAGTTCAACAATGGTTTTCTCGAGGTCCAACAATCATCCAAAGTAGCAGATATATGATTGATACCTTTTCCTGTGCCAACATTGTAGATTCCAACTTTCCCAGGAGTTGCCTTGTTAAGTGCCTTCACATGAGCATCAACCAGATCAGTAACATCAATGTAATCCCTTACACAAGTGCCGTCGGTTGTTTTGTAGTCCGTGCCTTTAACCTGCATGAAAAATAAAAACAATTAATTTATTACAAAGTAAAGAGTAAAAGCTGATTTCGCTCCCCATCTACGGCGAATGGCATGTTGAATCCAACTATATATAAACATAGGGCTGGTTATATGTAAATATAAAGGTGGAGAGCATGATTTATGCCCATTGAAACCATCTGCTCTGACGATCATTTCACAGCAGTCAACATATCTAATTTTTAATTAATTCAACAAGCTGTATACCATGTTCTAGGTTGACAAACCACAATGCATCAAGGACAATGCTAAATGATTATGCATTAGAGTACAAGTTACAACTTCAAGAGAAATTTGCAATGGGTTAATAGAAGATACAATTGAGGGATCACAAATCAACTTACCTGTAGCCCAGGAATAACACCTAAAGCTGCATCAAAGCAAGCACCAGATATCCGACCATGCTCACGAAGTTCAGGTCTAGGAGCTTCCCCTAGTCTTCCCTCCGGATCTGACCCAATCACATTAAAATATCTGAAAGTTTGGACAATAAGAGATGAGACCATTAGCACAAACAAGCCATTATACTTTGTTCACAAAAACAAAAAACAAAAAATAAGAGAAAAAATCTGAGCAAATCAGACGGCTGAGACCATTTTCAGTCAGAGGGCCCATTCAACACCACGAATTTCTCACAGCGCCCCATTATAGATGACTAGCACCATTCATGTGATTTTTTCAAATTTAACTATGATAAGAGAATGGCTCTCCCACTCCAGGCAAGGATAATAGTACAAAATTAGAAATGGCATAAACTCCTTAGGTTCATCGTTCCTTTTAAGAAGATGTTTAGATATTTTTAATTAGTAAGGGAACCGAGATCTATATATTTTAAATTAATAAGGGAACTTAGTTTAGTAATAGCAAACTTGAGACTGAGAACTGACTGTCCCTTTCAGCTTCCTTCTTTACTTTTTTGGCAGTTTGTTGAAAACTAAGTTAGCAGTAAAGAGATATGATAACTTGGCCCTTTTTGAATTATAGGAACATTTGTTAGAAAAAGACAGCTCAGACACTCCATGGCAGGACACAACAATAAAATTCTTCCAAATGTATATTCCTCAACTGACAGGCAATAAAAAAAAAAGGAAGTTTTTTTCACATGAATCACGATGTTGCAAAGGTAACACCAATAACAAAGGTTTTTACCAACAAGACTCTCATTAGTTCACAAAGTTTTTGGCCACAAGCTTCTGAGGCAGAGAACAAACCCAAAGGGTTGACATTTCAGTTAGCATTCTTGTTGCATGAGGGGGAACACAATCGTTTGAAATTGTTCTTTTTGTGGATCGTTTCTTTTTATAAAATTCTTCCAAAAGTATATTCCTCAACTGATAGGCAATAAAAAAAAGGATGTTTTTTTCTGACATGAATCACGATGTTGCAAAGGTAACACCAACAACACAAACTTTTAAATGAAAAAGTTTTGAGTAAAATTTTTACCAACAAGATTCTCATTAGTTCTGAGTTTTAGCCACAAAATTCTGAATCAGAGAATGAAACCAAAGGGTTGACATTTCAGTTAGCATTCTTGTTGCATGGGGGAAAACAATCTTTTGAAATTGTTCTTTCTGTGGATCATTTCTTTTTAGAGCATACCAATCATATGAGAAAAAGGAAGGAATTGGAGATAGATAGATAGACAGAGAAAGAGAGAGAGTAAACGGGAAAAAATAAAATAAAACAGAAAAAAAAAAATTCCCCAAGGTTCTCATGGGAAAATGTAAAAAAAAAAATCCAAGAAAAAAACCTGAAATAAAATTTAAAAAAAAAAAGAGAGAGGGGGGGGGGGGGGGAGAATCAGGAATCAAGTCACTCCACCTCTCACATGTAAAATATCAAAAAGAGAGGGAGCAGCATTCCCTATTTTCACAAAAAAAAAAAACAAAAACAAAAACAATATAAATAAATGCTATAATAGTTAAATTCAAGACCATAAATAATCACCTGCTCAACTCATAAACGTTCCTCTCAATCAATTTGAGAAACTCGGGTTATATTCCTTTTCACCCCAAGGGATTAAATTTCATGGAATAGCATGTACAGTTCTTGAGACAAAAAGCCTTTTTGTATATAGATGACAGAAGCCCAAAATAATAAAAGGAACTCTATAAAAATAAAGAGAAGTAATCAAATGCTGACCTTAGGATCATGACAGCCATTTCTGAGTTTTTGGAGAAATCCAGAATAATATCTTCTGCCATCTTCTTGGCTTTTCCATATGGGTTGATTGGGACCTGCTTATGCAACAACAGAGATCATATGTTCTTCAATAGAATAAAAACATCAAACAAATTGAAAATTTCCAGTTCTGTAGTTTCCTTAAAGACCTTAAATATTCAGGGCAAAAGCTTAGGAAACAAATAAGACCAAAATAAGCATTTTTTTTTAGTTGGAAATGCACAAGTACTTTATTCAACTTTCACCTGTGGAGTTTGTTCTGTAATGGGCATCGTTTCCGGGTTCTCGTATGTTGCACATGTACTAGAATATATCAATGTATTTACACCATGGGTATATCGCCTCCTAATATAATGTATTTGATGTAATATTGTGATAATACCTGTGCAGAATCATCAAATATATCATTATTAGAATATAGTTTTGAATTTCCATCATACCATGAACCATTCTACTTATCAAGGAAAAGGACCAAGAAGAAGATAATTAGCACTCTAATGATCTGATGGTAAAAACAACAAAATGAAGAAAAATGGACATGGGAAAATTAATGGTTGGTTAAAAAAAATCTAGAATTTGGAAATGTTCTAGAAAAATATTATTGTCTAAATCCTCAAACCATACAATGTAAAACCAATGTTTTGCATCATGCAATAAGTTCAAATGATAGTAATTCTGAGATTAATGTTACTGTGCAGTTCATAGAAGTTTTGGATTAGTCAAACACCTTTTAGTTGAGTTTTTTTCTCTAATAAGACTTGGCTTACTTTATTCTCCAGCAATAAGAACAGGCATCGATGAAAAGCATATTTCTCATGATAATTGCAAGTGTTTTGTTTACTGCTGAGAATAATGTAGCGGCACCGTATGTGGTTACTGGCTTTATAGAAAACAAAGCACGCAAAGTTGCTGACAGCCAAAATGGTAGTGTTAATGGAATTGCTGGCAAAGGATGTGAAGGTGGTGATATATATACACAGAAGCATTAAGTATATCAGTGGTAATGATAATGTTTATGGATAAAATCAAGTTAGATCAACCTAACTCGTTGTATTAAGTTCATGCACTTTATAAGAATTATTTTGGGTATTCTTTAGGGCTGTCTATGGGGTGGTAGGTTCTTTCTGGCCCTTTCTTTTGTATAGGCCTGGCTGTCTTCCCGGTATAATCCCTGTATACTCCGGGTAGTCGTCTTGGCTCTCCTATTTTTTGTTAATATATATTGCCACGTTTTGCCTATCAAAAAATAATAATAATAAGTTCATGCACTATGATATGATCAACATCAAGATGAAAGTTTTAGGAACAAAGGAGGAGGTTGGAATCCATAAAGAATAATTTGATAGTTTCTTTAACTCTTGAACACAAGGATGTGTAAGTTTAGGTTACCCAACACAGTCTATCAAGATCATTTAAACTAGAACTGGTCATCTTTTATAAGGATTTAATTATACACTTGTCATCTTTTATAAGGATTTAATTATACACTTGTCATCTGTGAGTTCTAAGTAGAGTCCAATTAAATTAGTGTTCAAGTTGCTTGTGGGATCAAGCATGCTATTCACTTAAATGCCTATATAATGTCGCAGTCTTGGGATGTTAGATTTTGGAAAATAAATTTGCAAATTTTTTTATTTCTACTTCTGGGGTCCTTTCCTCTTCTTTTTCTACCAAGGAAATGAATTCTTCAGCAAATAAGTAATGGATTGTAGATCTATAGGCTGAACTCTCTAACAAGGAGGCTCCTAGCTTAGCCTATCAATCTGCCACCTGATTTGTTGATGGCTACCTCCAAAGAAAGAGCATCCTACCTCTCTATAGGGATAAACATTTTCAACATTTTAGCGTCCTATTTCCAAGAGCCCCTCTCTTCCACATCCAAGAGATAACCATTACTATCTCCAGAAAAAATGCTATTTACCATTCAGAACTTTTGCTACAGACAAGCTTTCCATGAATGGGAGAATCCCTGAGCTTGTAGCCAATGTAAACCCCGATTTGGGAAGCCCTATATATAATGATACAACCACTTCAGTTACGTGAATCTTAACTAAAAGGTTAGCAAAGCTCACGACTCCTAAGATTAGCCAGCAAAACAAGTTTGAGTTTGATCCCACATCCATTTATTTTCAATTTTTTATTCTGCTTAATATTTTTCCTAATACATTTTATAAATGTTTTTTTATGGGAACACTTAGAAATAGCATTTTAATTTTCTCCTAACCATTTTTTATAATGATTTGTTATCTAGTGGGTAACAAATCTGGCTATGCTTAACCTGCTTACTACCAAGTCTAATCTCAAACATACAAAGGTATTTTAAATACTAATAAGGTAAAAAAAATAAATAAATAAAAAATTTACTGAAGCAGCCACTAATAGAGGTTAGTTATGGTTATCATGGCAATCACTGCCTTACAGGTTCCTCTGGTATGTCCAGAAATCTGAAACAGGTAATAATAGTTTCAGTGGATTGATAATATGCTATTTCCATGTTACAGTTCACTTATCAAAAATAATTATTATTATAAGCTTCATGTCCTGGTTTACAGAATAATATTTTCAAGCAAGTCAAAAATGTGTTTAGGCAGCACAACTCAGTACAGGTGACATGGTAGGCAGGAACTGAGACACAAACATATCAAACATCTAATAGAGTGAAACCCAAGCGCAAAACAGCATGAAGAGAACTGAGATAAAGGCTTTTTTGGTTGAGTATTAACATAAGATAAAACAATAAAATACAATCTCAAATACCTGATACAGAAGGTCCAGAATCCATAAGGAAATTGGTTTCTACAGATGTCACAAGAGAAAAGCATTGTTTTCATACATATTTCATCCAGAAATAATTTTGACATGGTTTAGGTTGATTTCACCCACTCTATCAGAATATGATATAAATTTCATTCATTTTCATATCAAGCATCCCTTTGCAAAACCCTTTTTCTTTCATCAAAAACAATTTATCCATGGAAGTTTGGTAGAGTTCTCAGAGAAAATAGATAAATCAGTTCCCGATGAAGACAGCTTCGTTAAATGAAATTTTCACCTGAATTCACCTTGTATCCCCAAAGTGCAATTATCCACATAGTTGCTTGGAAAATTTTATATACATTTTTATTTTCATAATTCTGAAAACAGGAAATGCCCCAAGGTCTATGGGAGATGGGCTTGCCCTTCACAATTGGGTGGTTTTAATTCCTAAAGACTATATTTCTTGTCATGTTTTGTTAGTTAGCAGTCAATGAACAATTCTCCAACTTCTACTTCACCAAGATTGGAATGTTGTATGCAGGCCTAGAAGATTGATCCAAAAGAACTTTGCCATGGTCTGTAGTCTAAAGATTACAATTAGTTAAATTTAGGTGGATATTCTATGGATACCTGAAGACAGCCAAGGACTGAAGGAGTTTTTCCTTTTTTTTTTTTTTTTATGAATAAGGATTGAAGGAGTATTCAAAAATCACAAGAGTAAAATAATAAGTGCTCATTCTAAACCTGTGGGAGAGTGTTTCACTAGTAGACCTAAGACTCTAAGCTCTTATGAAGGGGTCTTGTGAAGCCAAAGATTTGGCCTTTCCAATCTTCTAGTGGAAGGAAATCCCACTCGCTGTTACTTCTCAGGTAACTAAAAAGAAAACAGGCTTATGGAGGTTTGATAGTGACTTTGCCAAGTTTTTAATCCAGCTACAAAGTTTGGCTTTTTCTTTTTCTTTTCTTGTTTTTTTTTTTTTTTTGGATTACTAAACGCATTAAAAGATTATATTAACTAAGAAACCCAAAGGACTGTACAAAGCATATAGGGGGTATACAATAAAAGCCTAAGGGCACAAAAAAAATCAAAGTTACCAATATTTCCAATCATTATCTGTACTTCTAGGCTCCAATGAGTAATAAACATAAAGGCATCTTAAAAAATCAAAAAATATATATTTTTTACAAAACTGCCACATGCAACAGATCACTGAAACCACGTCTCACAAAGAAGAACAACTGTTTGCAGGTAGTTAAACCAGTATTAAAACTAGATTACAGACACATACCTCAGAGGTTCAAGGGTGCTTTCTCCAACATAAGCAACAGCTGCAAAATGCATTACAGCATCAAATGCATTTTCTGAAAATATTTTGTTTACCTGGACTATGAATTAAGGAAACAAGCAGCATTATCCATGATTGACATTCATGTGAAAGAAAATCTAAAGGAAATATGTCTCCAATAAAGGGTGTGATTAGGATACAGCTTTTGCATCTCCCAGATCAGCATAAATAAACTGAAGCCTCCCAGGTTCTGGAAATTGTTCTTATGCAAAACCTTAAGCAGCACTAAGTTTCCCTTGAGGTTATCCCTGTCAAAAAGGAAAAGTCATTTTTAATGAAGATAACAAGCAACAGGAACAGCATTTGACGAGTGGCAAATGAAAAGAAAAGGACATTTCCACACATTCTGAAAGAAAAGATACCACTATGGTTACACGGTGTGAATCCTTGAGAAGTCTTAGTGCAGCATGAGAACCAATATAGCCAGCACCTCCTGTTACTAAGACATGAATTACCCCTGGTTCATGACGAGAGAACTAGAAGAAAACGAAACAAGCAAAAAGAGAAAACATGTTAGCTATTAAAACGAAATAAAGCTCATTAGGTTGCTGAAGATTGTATGAACAATGGAAAAGGAAATTGTCGTTTTATAACAGCCACAGTAACAGAAACTTGCAAGAATTTCTAATTTCTTGGTGATTTAGAAAGCATAAGTGAAAATGAGAAAAGAATATCATAATTTAAATTAAAAAAAATAAAAAGGTTTAAATAATCCGAAGAGTGCAAAGCAGCACTCATGAGAGCATACAAATTTTTCTTATCTTCTCGAGGGGAAAGAGAAAAAGGAAGTGTTACTGGATACTTAATCCTAACACAAAATTACCAAGGTGAAAAGGGCCAACGGTGTATCTTGGAAGCAATCTTGAAGGAGAAAATTGCTTTCTAGACGCTCACAATAAGTTATGCAAGTGTGTCAGAGAATGCATACATACAAACACTTGCAAAAGTTTCAGGATGATGTTTCCCTCCAGTGTTAACAGAGAAGTTACACTTGCAGAAGTTCCAGGATGATTTTTCCCTTTATTGACAACAGAGAATTTGCATGTTAAAGTGCTTCTATAACAAGGCTATTGCATTCAATTGTCCTATGCCCTATTCATTGATAAACAACAAATCTATCTCTGAATTGATGCATCCTCCCAAGTTCCAACACCCATGCTCCAGACTAAAGATTGTAATGTGAACCTTTTTTTTTCCTAAAAAGCCAGGTTGGTCATACACACAGTACTAGCAGACCAACATGATGAGGTTTGACATGGCCCTTGAAGCCTGGCTCAAGTGGTAAAGGGATGGGATGGGGTTATGGGAGGTTTCAGGTTTAAGTCCCAATGTGGACAAAAAAATGTTTACCTATCACAATGTAAGAATAAATTTTGTACATTACTTTGTGAATAAAACCATTTAAAAACTCAGACTTATGAGGAACCGCTTCTTTGAGGGCATAATTTTTCAATGATGCCAACTTAACTATAAAACCTTCTTCACTTTTACAATCTAATAATCCTCCATTCAGCCCACCCTATCTCTCCACACAGCTGTGAGAAGAGCGCTTATAAAATCTAACAATACTCCATTTAAGCTCACCCCTACTCCAAAACCAAAAAAAAGGAATGCATACACATGCAAGAGACAAATAGTACCAGCAAACATTTTTCATATATCACTACCTTGCATACTATACATAAATGCTTTAAAGTTCCACACAGCAAGGATAGCCTCACTAAAACACACATGGGCAAAATGCTAGATTATTGCAAGAAGACCAGTTAACTAGACCTTAGAAAGCGATAGAC
Source organism: Tetrastigma voinierianum (assembly GCA_016808115.1). Lineage (NCBI taxonomy): Eukaryota > Viridiplantae > Streptophyta > Magnoliopsida > Vitales > Vitaceae > Tetrastigma > Tetrastigma voinierianum. Next base: position 723,688 of record JAEQBH010002112.1, on the reverse strand, counting down.
CATTATGATATGATAGGGTACTAAATGCTAGACTGATTTAGAAATTGGGTAAAGGAGTTACCGGACTTGGGGTGGTAAAATTTGATGATTGCTTGAGCATTAGAATACATAATGCTGTTAGAGTAGCAGCCAAAAGAATTTTTCCTACAACATTGCTCTTCCTTTTTGGGTCTGCATAGTCCATACCTACAAACACCAAAATATAAACTGATAAACTTTCTAATGAAATAGATCATGTACAAGGTTTTTCAACAAACCATATTAGAAAAAGCCTTGAATCACATATGCCAAATAAAAGAACAGAACCATGCTGGTATCATCAAGCTGATTAGAATGAACATACTTTGAGAACTTCACTAGCAATTAAAGCCATTTCAAAGTATTTATATAATTTAATACTTTGGACTATATGGGTTACATTAGTACATAAACTGAATTTTGGTAGATTATTAACCATGCTGCACCTGTGGCACACTCATCTTCAACACAGAAGATGCCAATGTCAAAAAACCGAGTTTTCAGAAGAATTAAGTTAAAAGTTCGACCAGGAACAAAAGGAAATCTTGCTTAGAAATAGTGACAAAAATCATCAACCGGAATCACCAAATACAGAGTGGAGGAATATAAGAGAGAGATTTGAATTCAAAGAAGCTCCCCACCTCCAAAAGGCACAGATCTATTGGGCCTTGGCTGATTTCTGGTCCTATTAAGAGATTAAGCATTTGGAAAACCTCTTCGATTTCACCGCTAAAGACAGAAAGCTTCAAACTAAATGATTAAGTAAGACCTCCCCTGAAGATTGTAATCTGCAAAGCAAATCAGCCCATTATTAATAAATTTTCTTAAAATAAATATAAATCAACTGAAAATCCAAGATAAGCAGCAATTAAATTGAAAAGATAGGAACTATGACCTGATTAAAACAAAATCAAACTTTAAATTGGTAGAAAACTTAAAATTTTAAAAACATGCACACACTAAAATCATCATTCAAACTCAAATTTCCAAATTATAGTTTATCAGACACACTTAAAGAATAAGAAACAGAATAAAGGATAATCAAGTTTATAATCTGAAAAAAAAAACAAGGAGGGCCCAGAAAGGCGAAAATATGAAGGGCATGGGACAACCCATGATGGATCACAACTCAAATATAAATATATTATCAGACAAGGGGATTCAGAAACAAAGAATTCACAAACTCAACGACGTAAACACCCAGAGAGGTGAACCCAACAATCCATGAGAGAGCCCATGGAGTATCATCAAAATTCAATTTCCAACACCATTTTTTGCAAAAAGTCATTCAAATAAAAATAAGAACAAAACAAAAAACAATCCATAACAGAAACAGAGGAAGAGAACAAACACAAAATTTTAAAATTTCAAGATCTAAAAGCACCATACGAAAAAAAACCCATCTTAACCACAAAAACAAAACCACAATCAAACAAACAAACCCACAAGTGAACAATCCTGACAGCATAAAAATGGGTATTTCGGAAAAAACTAATGAGGAAAAAAAACCCAAGAAACCATATATGGTAACCCACCAGAACGACGACCAAGCTTTAATAGCCAAGAAATACCACATCGACGAAGTATTCAAAGCCTCGTTAAATACCATGTACGAAGACAAACTACCCGAAAACGAAATCATACAAAAAGAAAATTAAAATTTCCAGAATCAGAAGATCTGGAACTGATAATTTTATTCCCAAAAGAAGAAAAGAAATGAAAAGAAACAAAAGCGCTAGAAATTGAAAGGCGAAGGAAAGAAACATACCCCAGAAAAAGTGAGAGAGGAGAGGAGAGGTCTCAGTCCTATGGGTACGTTTGAAACAAAGGATAGAAGGGGCGTTCTAATAGCGGAGAATTCTCTGCTTCCATGTTGTCAAATGTGAAGGTAATACAAAATCAAAACTCTCTTTCCTCTCCACCTTTTCCCTTTTTTTTTTAAAAAAAAAAAATCAAATCGACATTATTTTATTTTGGGTCTTTTCCATCAACCTCATGCAATTCAATCCAATCAGATACTGTCGTAACAGTAACAGTAACCGTGTTTCCCCCACGAATTACATGTCCACACTCTTATTTCCTTTCCATTTCCCACTACATTCAATTTTCTGTCTTCATTTTCTTATATGTGGGTTGAAAATACTTCCTAGTGTTTTTTTCCCTTTTAAATATTTATCAAATAAATTTGTACCATTAAATTTACGTAATAATATATAAAAATTAAGATATTAAAAATAAAACCTTAGTTATTATCTTACTTTTTCTTGGCTAATTTTTTGGTATAGTATATTCGGCCTAGAAGAAGATTTTGGAAAGACATAAATTTTAAGAAATGTTTTTAACTTGTTCATTATTTAGAAACTAAATATTTGATAAATTTTAAATATAATTCTGAAAATATGAAGAAAATAATTCACTTAAAAACTCCACTAAAAAAGCATTTAAATAGAAAATACTGTATCCAAATATAACATCCAATATCCAAGTGATTTTAAAATGATTTATTTTTGTTTCTTATTATAAATTGAATATGAACTATTAATCTAATATTATCAAAATTTCATCAAATGTGGAATAATTTTTTATATTAATTAAAGAAATAAAATGTAAATATTGTTGTAGATGCGTAGACTTGAAATGAAGCAAAAAAAAAAATTTGCCTCAATGGCACTGGCGCCCATGGGAGCGTATGGCCCGATACGCAGGCGGCTCGAGACGGTCCATTACACTAAAATCCGCGAGGAGCCTGGCTAGAAGGTGCGATCCTGAAAACCCGTGTGGGATCCAGAATTCCCTCGGTCGACCGTACTCACCGCATATGGGAAAATCTGCATGAGTATATATTTATCCTTGAATTTCTGTCTACAAATCGTTATTTGGAAGGATAATCGTAATAAATAAGCAGATATTATCTTTAAGGATAATCGCTAATAAGGAAAGCGTATCTTATCTCGTAAAGGGATAATCAGCGATAAGAAAAAACAAAATCTTATCCTATAAAAAGATAATCATTAATAAGGAAAAACATATATTATTAAAATAAAAACGGAGATTTGGGAACATAACCTATAAATTGAGAAGATCCCCACGAGAAAAATGTATGCAATTATATTATCTACCAGCGTCTTCCTCTTCCTTATTGCTCGCTTAATCGTCGGAGAAAGAGAATGCACTTTATCTGCATGTGAATCTTCGTAGATCGACGAGCAAGTGGATTACTTTAATTATTAGCACTAATTTACATATTTTTTTTTTTTAAATTTAGGTCAAAGGCTTTTTATATGAGAAAGAACCATATTAAACTTTTATTTAATTTTTAGAAAAATATGTTTCTGATTCTCAAATGTCAATTCTAATATAGCTTTTATGTGTATTTATAGAGTTGAAAGCACCCAAATTATACAATTAAATAACATAATAATAAAAGCAATTATTGAAATTTGAATCTTCATAGAACCATTCTAATAGAATTTTGAATTTTTTTTCCCCTTAAGTAAAACATTACTTAAAAAAAAATTAAATAATAATGTGTATGTAAGAAGTGTAATGATTTATGGGGAGAATTGGAGTATTGAAAAACATGAATGGTATATATTATAAATGATGATTCTATGTATGATTGGATATGATAAAAATATTATATAAATATTGTGTTTTGGGTTCATTATACGCTCTTGAATGATAAAGCATTCGAACTTTAAAAGGAAATATAGGACATCAGATTCCGTGTTGGAATCCTAATAGGTTATCAAAAAATATAAGAGCAAAATAAATTTTCCATGAAGAAAAATCCAGTCACTGAAATGATATATAGGTTTCGTTTAGGTAACCTATAAATAATTTTAAATAGTTTTTAAATAGTTATACTTTACTTTTTTTTTTTTAAAGTTGTACTTTATAAAAATAGAAGTTTATTTGAGAATTTTAATTTTTAACATATTTATATATTTGAAAAAATAATTTGTATATCTATTGCTTTAATTATCTTCTATGCTTATATAATTATTTTTGACATAAATAAAAAATAAGAAATTTTTTTAATGCACTATAGTTTCAAGGTAGCCAGCTATCTACATTGGAACTCGAATTTAAGACTTCCCGTGCCCTTTGCATGTTTAAAACAGTGAACATTTTACCATTTAAATGAGGTATAATAAGCAAAAATAAAAAAAGTTAAGAAAATATATTGTCTACTTTTATTAATAAGAGTAGAAAATATAAAATATTTTTTCTTATTAACCAACATTTTTCTATTTTATTTTAAGAATACAAATATTAATCAAAATAATTACCAAATAAAGTAATACTAATTATAAAAAAAATTATGAAACTAAATAAATATCATTTTTTTACACTTATTCACTTACATATCATATTAGTAATATGCTCTTTAGGGTTGGGCCAGGAAACCTAATATACCTTATCAACTTTTTACCATTTTGCTTAGTACTTGCTTGAGTCAAGTAGGGTTAATATATATCATCTTAAATTTTTTTCTCTTTTTAGTTAGGTATATTATATATATATATATATATATATATATATATACCATTTATTTATTTGAGAATTTTGAATTTTAACATATTTATATATTTAAAAAAGAAATAATTTAGTATCATCTATTGTTTAATTATTTCTATGCTTAGATAATTATTTTGACATAAATAAAAAATAAGAAATTTTTTTTAATACACTATAGTTTCAAGCTAGCCATCTGTCCCCATTGGGACTCGAACATAAGACTCTCCCTCCGATGCCCTTTACCCTTTTACCTGTTTAAAATAGTGAACACTATACCATTTAAACGATGTGTAATAAGTAAAAATAAAAAAAGTTAAGAAAATATATTATCTAATTTTATTAGTAAGAGTAGAAAATATAAAATATGTTTTTCATATTAACCAATATCTTTTTATTTTATTTTTAAGAATAAAAATATTAATCAAAACAATTATCAAATAAGTAATACTAATTAAAAAAAAATTATGCTTTCTTTTTTTACACTTATTCACTTTACATATCACTATTATACTCTTTTAAGGGTTCGAGCACAGAAACCTAATATACTGCATCTTACCTTTTTTACTATTTCCTTGAATACTTGTTTTGAGTCAAGAATTAGGAATTAATAATATCATCTTTAATTTTATTTTTTTCTCTTTTTTTAGTTGAGTATATTATACATATCATTTTTTATTTTTATTTGCAAAAGGATGAAGTGTAAATAACCCAATATAAAAGAACCATATATTAAATACTACAGTTAATATTTTAATTAAAAAAAATTATAGAAAATAAAATAGAAAGTAGTGGAGGTGCTCTGAGACGTGTATGCATCAAAAAAGCAATAGAAAAATAAAGTGACAGAACTTTTGAGTTATGAAAATCTATTATAATTCAAATAATAATAATACCTACTGCATGTTCTATCTATTCATCATCATCCTCAGTATATATTATATACTTAATTTTTTTTTCTCTCTCTCTCACTCTACTCGTCCATGTTACCAACAGAAAGTCAAACAGAAAATACTCCATGAAGGAAACTCCTAAATCATTGCCAAACAAATTAGAAACCCTGAAAAAAAGCTTTCTCAGGCGATTTCCTTGAAAAAACTGTTTTTTAAGTAACCGTAGAATCTTGAATAAAAGCAGCTTTGTATGTAAACTGGTAATTTTATAAGAATAGAATTTCGAATGAAAGGAATTTGAGAAGTGACTATTGAATAGAAATTTAAGGTCCCTGGTGGAAATAATGATAATGGTTTAAAATTAATAATTCAAAAGATATTTTCAAAACTAATATATATATATATATATATATATATATTTTTTTTTTAGAAAAATATATTGTTATTATAGCTAAAAATATATCGATAGAATTATAGAATCAAAATCACTAAAAATCATAAATAATGAAATAAGTCTAGATTAATAGTATAATGAATCGGTCAAAAGCATATAATTTATAATTGAGTGCCTCTGACGATATTCTTATTATGATACTAATACTAAGATTTCAATTTTCTGATATGTTTGTGATTATTGATTTGATTTGCTGACGATGGATATATTTTCAACACATTTGCATCGTCGCCGTATAAATAAACACCACGTTAAAGCAACTGGCAATGTGTGCGTTAAGGCGGCGGCAGCATCATAGCCTTCTAAAGCGACTGACTAAAACATTAAAAAACAAATGAATGACAAACTGAAAAAAGCCTAGAACTTGTGGAATAATCATTATATTGAGGAAGAAAATGATGGAAAGATGTGTATATAAGTGATTTCAAGGCAAAAATAATAAAAAAATCACCCCTTCATACTTCAAGGAAAAAAGGATAGCAAAGGAAAATAGAGAAAATGAGACTAGTAATAACATCTTTGTTTAAAACGCAAAAAGAGATACAAAAAGATATTATTTAGGACAAAAATATCTTTAAGATATATAGTTATAATGTGATGATGAAACAAAATGTCCTTAGAGATGTAGTTATCATAAAGGGGTGGAAATATCGGTTTTAATGGATATATCGGTACTTCGATTTTACGGATATATAATAAATATATCGGTTGATATTTTTACATGAATATCGATATATCGGAAATTAACAAAATATTTTAAAATTCATGATAATACTTTGTAAAAGTGTAAAAATGACATTAATAATCAAATATACATATTGAAATTACATTATAATAATGATAATTTAAAAGTAAATTAACATAAATACATACCTTAATTAGCAACATTGAAACTTGAAATCTTCAACTTTCCAAATTCTCACTTTTTTTAAGAGATACCATACATAAAAAAAAATTGAATGAAATAAATATTGGATATGAGTAGAGAGAATTTGTGATAAAATGAAATGATTTTAAAGGTATTTATAGATTTTTTTTTTTTTGGGTCAAATTAGCTGTTGGATGGTAAGAAAATCTTTATAATTTAATTATCGCCGTTGGATTTAATTTTAGTGCAAATCTGACCGTTAGATCTTTTTAACCATTTGGATCAATCCATAATCGTTGAATCAAGTCAGGATTTCAAATATGACTATTGGATCGCAAATCCGATCGTTGGAGAGCATTCAAAATTCAGGTGAAATATGGGTCGTAGGATCAAAACAGATTCAAAACTGGCCATTGGATCAGTCAAAATAGTCGTTGGATCAAAACATGAGTGCAATCTAGGCCATTAGATCATCTGCATGAAGATCTCGATCGTTGGATGCCTTTGGATATGTCTCGATATATCGATATATCGATATATCTACGATATTTTGCAAAAATTTAAGCCAATGTCGCGGCGTGTTAGTAATCTCGACGTGATCGTCGGTCGATATCTCCGGTGATATTCTTGACATTTCTGAATACTTCATTTGTCTTGTCCATTCTATCACTTTTGAGCCCCTCATCCCACACTAACCTGTAAACCAGGTATGTTTAAAGGCTCAACCTTACAATTATCACTTGAGAGCCTTTTATGTTTTTTAAAGTCATTTTGTTGAAAATATGAGTATTTTCAAATTTACTTTTAGGATAAGGCATTCTTATAAATATTTTGACATTTATCCCTTTCTATTCAAATACTTTCAAGGTTGAGTTCCTTAAAGTAATAATAACTAGGCATATGGGAAATTATTTATTTTGAGGTTTGTACCAAAATAATTTGTTTTCAAATGCTAAATTATATTTTCTGAATAAATAAAAATTTTAGTATGAAAAGGGAGTAGGAAATTAAAAATACCTAGAAAATCCCTTTCTCTTTTGATAACAATATTCTTGTAGTGGGTGGTGGCCTAGTGCAAGTTGGCCAATAATTCCAATTTCTAAAATGGGTATAAATGATTGATTATGTTTGAGAAGTAGTATTTATTAATAATTTAATAGTGAATCAATATTAAAGGGCAGTGAGTTTGTGTATGGTGTGGAGTAGGTAATTCATCACATTCACCTTTGAATATTTTGGGCCCCAGATATTCTTGTGTTTTTGTGTTTGTGGATCTGCCTGCCAAATGGTGTTGACTAAGACTTCTCCTCTTCAATGGTGGGTAATCTTAAGAAGCACCTAAAGCTATCTATGAATTATTATCTACTCCAGCTACCTCTTAGAGGACTGCTAAGGTTAGGTCTTGGGTTTAATGATCTTCCACCAATTTAATCTACCTTTCCACCTCTTTTTTTTCACGTTTAAGTGAGGATTTGCCTTCCTATCAAGACACTTTAGTTGACTTTTAGTTATACCCATTCAAATATTTTAAGATTTATGTTTTAAAAATTGCCCATGATGTTTCCAAATCCTTTTAAGAATAGAGTATTAAAACAATATAATATAAAATGAATAATAATAAGAAAAATTTATTTTAAATTTAAATATATCTTATTTTTGGATTTCTAAACTTTTAAGCCTTTTCACTAAAATGCAATATGTATTTTTAGCTATTTTAAAATCATCACTTTTTTTCCTTTTTAAAAGACAATCTAATATGTATTTTTTCACTAAACTACAATATGTATTTTTTTTCACGTTTAAGTGAGGATTTGCCTTCCTATCAAGACACTTTAGTTGACTTTTACTTATACCCATTCAAATATTTTAAGATTTTTGTTTTAAAAATTGCCCATGATGTTTCCAAATTCTTATAAGAATATAGTATTAAAATAATGTAATACAAAGTGAATAACAATAAGAAAAAAATTTATTTTCATTTAAAATATGTCTTATTTTTGGATTTCTAAACTTTTAAAATTCCATTAAACTACAATATGTATTTTTAGCTATTTTGAAAATCATCCTTTTTTTTTCTTTTTAAAAACCGTCCTTATATATATATATATATATATATATATATATATATATATATATATATATATATATATATCATTGTCATCCTTTTTTTTTTTTCTTTTTTTTTATCATGAGGAGAGGGGAGACCTCGGGGAACAACAAATTACAGGTTTTGCATGCTTCTTGGTCTCGTAAGACCAAACATATCTCGTTGAAGCAAGTCGAACACTTCTCTCGGAGGTTCTCTCCACTTGAGAAGTGTGTTGTGGTGTGCCTTCAAGGCCATCTTGGCTAACTGATCACCCACTTGATTTGCTTCTCTATACACATGTTTGATGCTCACCACCCAGCTTTTGTTTAACCAAAACCTACATTCTTGAATCACATTTGAGAGGGAGTTTTCAATCCCCATTAATTCCCTTTCATGACTATAGACTGAAGGGAGTTAATCTCATTATAAATTTTCGATACTGTGGAGCACAGTGGAGCCAGGCCCGAAGGGCACGGTCGGCCCTAGCCCAGGGAGGCTGAGGGTTAGGCCCGAGCCGGCAGGCCAGGGCATACTGCAGGTCCTCTGCCGGGTGCCGGGTATCTCATGTCGGATGCCTTTTTATCCGGTGTTTCCTTTCCCCGTCCGGCAGACTCATTACGCGAAGCGCAGCCGGCTCTTCATGAGTATAAGTATAAGGTCTCCCGTAGGCAGTCTGCTCGCCTCGAGAATAGGAAAGCACTCCTAGCAGCGACCCTATCGAGAAGGTAGTTACGTAAAGGCGGGGAATAAGTCATCACTTCCCACGAAATAAAATGCACCTTCTACTAACACATTATGGGAGAAATCGTTTACTACCCAAAGACGGATCCTCTTTTCTCCTTCCATAAAAGAGAAGCAAGTCACACCAAACGAGGTATTAGATTTTGGATCGAGATAATTGCTGCTCTAAGTTCAAAGTCTTCAAGAAAAATACTAACTTTGCCATCGGAGGGACGATGGAACACCACCGTCGTCTTCTTATTTGTTTCGAGTTCGCCGACCAAGCGGTGAATACTCAGGCCTCCATTGACTACGAGGTCGGGAGACCCTGATTGACATCGTGCAGTAGGAAATGCCGACGAAATCTCGAGAGGCGTGCGAAGCCGGGCACCCACTCTAGGTGACCTCCCCATCTCGGAAGCTTTGGCTATTCCAAAACATCCGGGTCGGATGAAGTCAGATTCACCGCCATGACTGCGTCAGGCGAGACCCTGGCCTAAAGACTAGTTTCTCTGCTAGCGCCAAGAGATGGAAGCAAACAAGAGGGGCGGGCCGGCGGATGGTGGTGCCGCGAACGGCGAGGCCCAGGTTAAGGGAGGGAAAATGAGGCACTGAACAGATTGGAGGCCGGGTGAGGTAGACAATCCCTTGGGGAACCTCCACGCCCGTTTCTGCTTCTGTCCGGTAAAAACAAGCGGTCGCTAGTTGGGGCGACTTTTATCTGACTGCCGTGGATGGCGAGATATCCTCACGTGATTCGCTCCAGCAGTTCTCTATCACGAGCGTAGTGGAAGCCCGATCTAGAAAAGGCCACCTCGCCGATCAATGAGTCATCCGATTAATACATGGCCAGTAGATCGCGGAAGAACCAGCAGGGACAGCGACCACAGCGCCCGGCTCACCCGTATGTGCCCCGGCCGTGGGAGCTTCCCGGCCGTACCGTCAATACCGCCCTTCGGTACCTTAAGCTCCGCAAATGATTTTTTCCTTCGTCGTCCGGGGATCACAGGACATGGTTTCCACTCCCCTTGGATAGCATATCACGAATTCACGATCCCCGAAGTGGCTTCTCCGTACCACCGCCGCCATGTCACGACGGTTCTTCGATCCATACGATCATGTCGCGCATTTCATCGGTAATGATCCTTAATCACGGGGACGATTGACTCACGTAGTAAGGTGTTTCGGCCCGACCTCGAGACCATGCTTTGCTGGTTTCTAGCTCCACAGAGGATCGATAAACACATTTAGCGGCTGTAGGTCGCGTTCGTCTCGATACTTGTGCTCTGTCGAGACCGAAAGGAACATCATTTCTCCAGGTCCATCCTTAAAGCGAGGAAGACGAGTCATCCAGGGACTACGTTGTAGGTTGGACCAGCGGTCCGGCTTGATTGATGTCTCTGATATGGATGCGATGTGCGAAAACGAAAAGAAGCTTTGGGCAGCCACCCGTTCTTAGTCTTTATCTTTGGACCGCCGGCGGTATGGAGGAACTATATCGGCCAGTGGATAAATTCTCTCTGTTGGAAGATAACATCAGGGCCACCTCATAAGCCGTCATGATAACCACCCAGTGTGGCCCAGATTTACTAAGGGCTCGTGCGACAGCCGGCGAGCGAGGCAGGAAGCGCCGGCAGACAATCGGAAGAGGAAAGATCCCCACAGGTTCAGCGCTCTCAACCGCCTATGGCCAGCCTCTTGCCCATCGCCAGTGACCTCCTCGACTTAGTGGCCCACATGAGGCGGGGCCAGAACCGGCGATGATCCTACGATGTGAGGTATCAGGGACGTGGCCGAGACCAATCGCGCCGCGCGTAAATTTCGATCGCGATTAGGTAGGGCACCTCGGGGCGGCTTTTTGGGGAGCTAACGTGGGGCGATGGCGCTCCCCTGGCCAAGCCGGGGCGTTCGGTCTCGAACATGCTTGGTCCCAGGCTTGACCATCGCTTTATATTGGGGGGCCGGTGGCCGACGATATCAATCAACGTGAGAAGAATGCGCCCGGTGACCTCGTCGGGCCGGAGTAAACGCCGTCGACAGCCAGGGGGATATCGTGGTCTTCTTGGGTTAACGACCTATATCTTTCCCTATTAACCACGGGTCGTCAACCACCTTCTGACCTTTTTCATTACTAAGCGTATTAATAATTTTGATGTGCACATGTTTCTTGTCGATCCAGGCAGTGCGGCCGATTTGCTCCATCTCCCAGCCCTTAAGCAGATGGGAGTCCTGATGGATCATCTTTGTTCCGCTGGCAGGGTTTTGTCAGGTTTCAATGAAGTTACCACACTGTCAGTTGGGGACGTCACCTTTTAATCAAGGCGGTCAGAGTAACTTCAGTAATGCGTTCTCAGTGGTAAAGACCTAGGAGCAGTACAATGCTATCTTAATTTGGCGTGGCTACATGCCATGGCTTGATGCCGTCGCGCCTCTGAACAATCGACTACGTGAGTCGGGTAAGTCGACCTTCGGGGAAGTCGAGTTAAGCGCCTAACAATTTTCTCTGACTCGATGCAAAGTATGGCTTGGGGAGGAATGCTACAGTAAACCACCCCATGGGACTGCCAGCCTCAGCGATAACAATCCACCGATCCACCAGCCCGATCCGCCTTGGGGACGGGAGCCGTTAGCGATTGATCATTAGGCTCCCACACCTCTTGCAGATTGGACGGATGCATATATGTTAGTACCCTCATCCCTGAGGAGGAAAAGGCCTAATTATGCCAGGTGATACAATTAAATTCTGATGTATTTGCTTGGACTCATGCGGACCTTGACCGGGATCCGACCCGCACCGCCTCACCTGAAGCTAAGCGTCGCCCCTGCGAGGCGGTCGAGCAAAGTGAGGCCTTTCACCCAGATCGCCACTTGGTCATCCAGATCGAGGTTGATAATCTTCTGCATAATGGATTTATCAGAGCAGTTAAATACCCCAAATGGCTGGCCAAAGTGGTGGTAGTTCCAAAGAAGGGAAGCAAATGGAGAGTATGTGTGGATTACACGGACCTCAGCGGCCTTTGTCGAAAGATGGCTTTTCCCGCCCGCGTAGATCAGTTGTGGATGCCTCGTAGGGGCACGATTATCTTATCATTCACGGGCGCTTTCTGAATACCACAGGATCCCCATGCACCCTCGGGATGTGAGCGTCTTTCATCACTCCCGTGGACTCTCTTTATTCTGATGTGATGCCTTTCGGCAAGAGCCTTGAGCTGACATCGAGAGGTTGAGTGGCGAAAATGTTTCGTAGTGGGTTGCCTCGACGGCATGGAGTCTATATTGATGATATCTTCCCAGTAAAATCAAGCGGCCGGATCCCTGCCGATCATCTCAACGGACATTCGACCTCCTTAAGTGCGGTATGGCGGAACACAAAATGTGCCTTCGGGGTCGTGGCCGGCCGATTCAGCGGCATGGTAACTCGAGGGGGATAGAAGCTAATCCTGCGCAACTTAAGACTATCTTGCAATCGCCGCCCCCCAGCTCCAAGAAAGGGATCCAGCAACTAATCGCCCGGTTGGCCTCTCTTAGGCATTTAATTTCCCGATTCACGGGCCGGGTTGAAACTACTTCTTCACTACCTACAGAATTGGCCGAGTGAGATGGGATAAGGAATCACGGTAGGGCATTCGTAGCAATCAACAATACACGATAGAGCCACGAGATTCTTGTAAGCCGGAAGGCGGTGACCGTATCTACACTGCGACCTCGATGTAGCATTAAGGTAGGCGCCTTGTTTAAGGAATGTGAGGACGAGGTTGAAGCGGTGTTTTGTCGGCAAATCCTTGGCCCGGCGAAGCACGAATACACACCCACCTTGAGCAGGCTACCTTGGCCACTACGAGCATTTGACTTCCCCCATGCTTAGGCTCATCCTGTTGTGGTGCTGACTAATCTTCCACTTCGGGGCACGATTCATAGCCGGTTATCAGGAAGGATGGCAGTTGGCGTGGAAGTGGCCAGTATGGCATCGGTCTGGCCAAGGACTCAAGAAAGAGCGAGTCTTGGCGGCTTCCTTGCGAGAAATCCAGCGGCCGATACTTGCCCAGATGAAAAAGGCTGGTGGACCCTTTGCGTTGATGGGGGCTTCCAAACAATCGCGGGCGAACATCGATGCGATTAACCTCTGGCCGGAAAGTTGAAACAGAGCAGTCCGTTTAGGCTTTAGTGCCCCTCAGTGGCGGTCGAAATGCGAAGCCACGTGATAAGCAGGTCTTGAGCTACTTTTTCGCGGGTGGGTGCTAACGACCTTTGATTGAGCGACTCCGCGACTGGTTGTAGGATAAATTCGGCCTTGAGTTAAGTCGAGGCCAGAGATGGCAAAATATCTTCTCTGGTCAAGCGAGTTAAGCACCCTCTCGGCACCGGAAACGAACCACGACGGGATGATAGAAGGTGATGCCGGCGTTGTCAAACTGTTTGCGATATGGAATATATCTCCCACGTCTACTATCAGCGGGCTCTCAAATGCTACGTACTCAAGTAAGCGGATTGAGGGCGTTCCCCATCTGAATGGATCCTATACGGCTACATAGCCCGCTGGAGACTACCTAATAATGAGCAAGGCTCGTAAAATTCAGATCGATCTCATTAGGTTCTCCGCAGTAAACGAGCGGCTATAAACGATCCTTGGCGGGCCATATTTGAAGTGTCTAACTCCCGAGCAAGGCCGGTATGTGTTGGCTGAGTTACACGAAGGTATATGCTGAAATCACCCGGGGGGAAGAACACTAGCTCACCGGGCTCACACGCAGGGGTATTACTAGCCCATTATGAGTGGGATCTTTGTGACTACATCCAAAAAATGTGACCCTTGCCAGCAGAATGTCTCTGATTGAGTACTGAATGGTCGCGATATTGAGCCTTGTTTATCATAGGTTTATGTACTTTTTGTGTACTAATAAACTTCAATAACCCAATTGTTGCATGAGGCCCCGGTTTTGCTACTAATTACATTTTGTAGCTGTTTGGGTAGTTTTGCAGGTCAAGTGTCTCACAATTCCTCAATTTGACTTGAACACATCGAGCTTTGAGCTGGGTGAGAAAGATTCATGATTAACTTCGGAGAATTTCGAACAAACTTATTGAAGATTGAAGGATCAATCTAGCGAAATCTTGGGGGTTGCGAATTTTCGCAGGCTGCAAAATTTTGCATGTTGCGAAATTTCGCAGGCTGCTATTGCTAATTTTTTCACCCTGCAAATTTTCGCAGGTTGCCAGCACCTCTCTTGTGACTCACCCTGCTTTTTGATCTGGTGGTTTAATACAAGTTTGCCCTTTTGTAATTTTGTTTCTTTAGCCTGTTGATTTGTAATTTCCTCTTCACTTGAGCCTATATAAGCTCAGCCATGCTAGTAGAAAAGACATCAATCCGCAATCATTGTCCAAATCGAAGAAACGAAGCTTCCCTCCTGGCTGTTGGTGATTTTCTCTTCTTCTCCCTTCACTTTCTTTCATTTTCTTGGTTGCGAAACACCTTGATGATGACAAATCAAGGGATGTAGCTGTCCCACGATCCTTGAAGAGGCCAGGGAGTGTTGTTTTTAGGGTTTAATTTGCATGTTTCATGTTTTTCATGTTTGCATTTAGGGTATTTGTGCCTGCATTTCAGGTTAAAACCTCTTAGCATCTTGCCTTTAATGTGTATTTGGCAAGCTTCTTGGGTTCGATGGATACTTTCATTAGATCAGTGAGGCTCGATTAGTTGTTCCTATTAGTTATCATTGGGGTAGGGTTTTGAGGTGTGTTTTCATGGCTAGGGACATTTTTGCCTAATAAGATGCTATCCCTCAACAAGATAGGCTATTAGGGTTTAGGTTTTAGAGCTAAAAGAAGATCCGGTTCGGGAAGTGACTAAATGTTACGCTCCCCAGTGCGAGGGATATGGGCAGAGACATGTTGGTTGGCAGAACGTGCGGCTCGGTGGCCCCAGGGCTTGAGGATTTCTCTTTTTAATTTTTACTTGATTATCTCGACCATTCACGCACCACGGTTCTCCACACACCTGGTAATCGAGGAGAAAACACTATTTTCAACCTGCTTGTAACCCCTCTATACGAAGAAAACCCATCACACGTATTTAGGCCACCAGAGCCCTTTATCTCTTGCAGTGGCTTTTGCTACATCGGTAGTAGGAATCCTAGGTTATAAATTTTGTTGATTAGAACACTGCTTGGTTAAGACGAATCGGTGAATGTAGTTCTTAGGGGATGGTGCTAGTGAAAGCGAGTGGGCTGTGATTCACATCACAGAAGTATTAGTGCTATCTCATTTCTTTTATTTTATTCAATTTTTCACACTTGCGGTTCAGCTGTGAGGAATTTGAAAATTTTTCCTTCTTGGGAGTTTGAAGACTCCTATGCGGACAATTAATATTGTTTGATTTCATCTAACGATAACCTTTTTTGTAGCCTTGTTTTATTTGGTTTCTTGCTTTTGGTGTGATCATAGCCGGTTTATGCGGTGGAGACCGAAACACTTTACTTGGCCCAGTTGGAAATTTAGGTGCCGATTAGAAAGGTTGTGAAGTTAGCTACACCCGTCAAATGGAAGTACACGAGGAGCAATGGAATATGGGGGTTCCGCAGAACAATGCGAGATAGATGTTGGGGATCACATCCATCTTCCCGAGTGAGTGCACCCTCATGCATAATACCTACTTGAGGAGGATGTGGCGTGAGACCATTTGGGGCCTGCTCCCAGGCACTCATGGTATGGAAACGAAAATCCATGCCACGAATATTCGGGTTCGGAGGTTTGCACTACATTCAAGGAAGGTGCATTTGACATGGACTTTCAGGCGAAGGCTTTCCTTTAACACTTCCAAAAGACAAAGTAAGATTTGGCTTAACTCACTAAGGCGAGGACCATCGAGGCGGGAGCAGGTTGACGAATTCTGAAGAAGTTCTTGGTGCCCATAAAGATATGACACGAAGAGGAAGATCTATACCTTTGCAGCTCATGACAGTGAGAGATTTTATCAGTGCTGGGAAAGGTATCTTGAGACCATTAGTGCATGCCCTCATCATGGCTTTGATACATGGATGTTGGTGAACCACTTCTACGATGGGATGTCCCCCTCCATGAAACAACTCCTGGAAACCATGTGTGGAGGGGACTTCCTTAGCAAAAATCCTGATGAAGCCATGGACTTTTGAACTACGTGGTAGAAACTTCCAAGGATGGGATGGCGAGATCGAGGGAGATAGAAAGGATGAAACCCAGCCTGGCTGAGTGGGGGAGGTATTTATGCATTGACGGAGTGGAACTAAAAGCATTTTGTCCACCACTAAACAAAGGATGTTGGAAGCGGAAGCGGAGAAACCTGGGAGGAATGCGAGACGATTAAATTTGAGGCGACCATGCTGCTTGACCATGCTTTAAGCTACTTGATCTGCCCAGTAAATCGGAGACATTGTCGATTTCTCCCTCGATGGGGATTTAATGTTTGAAAGTGCAAGTGTTGTGGGCCAGAATAGGCCACCAAATGATGCCTAGTATGGTAATACTTATAACCCCAACTGGAAGAACCACCCAGGTGGCTTGGAAGCTAAACCCACATTATATGCCCCAGGAGCATCTCGTGACATGATATGGATCCGCTTCTCGGTGCGGTAGCCATGACTTCTTCACAGTGACTGACTATCATGAATTTGAGCAAAGTGGTAGGGAATTTTGTGGAGGAGCAGAAAACTATCAATGCTCAGATAAACCAAAGAATAGAACAAGTGGAAAGTCCCATTGACAAAAGGATTGAAGGGCTTCATAAAAGCCTAAATCAAAAAATTGATACCATCTGAAACTCCATCGAGCACGAACGACCAGCGACGAGTGCGAGGAGAAAGGAGGTTTCCGTCGAGACACTACCCAATCGAGAGTACATGAACTAAATTTCCTGTGATGCGCACGAAAATGGATGAAGTCGAAGGCGTTTATCACTTTAAGGAGTGGTAAGGAAATTGGCGGCCGGTCCGGGCACAGTGAAAAAAACCGGAGAACGGGGAGAAGGGAGCTGAACATGTGATCATCAAAGACTTCGATATAGAAAGCAAATTATGCCCATTTCCCCCGAAACGAGAGCGAAAGAAGGCTCTTAAGCAAGAAGGAATCCTTGAGGTGCTGAGGCAGGTCAAGGTGAACATCCCGTTGCTTGATATGATTAAACAGGTTCCAACTTATGCTAAATTCCTAAAGGACTTGTGCACTGTCAAAAAGGGATTGGGCATTAATAAGAAGGCCTTCCTGATTGAGCAAGTCAGCTCCTATCATCAGTCTGAAACCTTGTTGAAATCTGAATCGGGATCCCCACCATATCAGTCAACATTGGAGGACTGTATGAAACGAGCGTGCTGGATACAGAACCCGAGTGTCCAACCTGCGCATATACAATGCACAAGCGATTAGGTCGGGGAGCTTAAACTACCCGACATCACCACATCCTTAGCGAGATCGATTACGATAAAAATACGAGGATAGTGGAGAATGTCTTGGTAAGGTGGATAATTTCTGTTATCCGGTGGATTTTGTGGTTCTTGATACATAACCCGATGGCGAGCCCTCGCGAGTGCCCATCATGCCCGGGAGCCATTTTGCCTGACTAATGCCATAATCAACGCATTCTTAGAAATGGGGTAATGCGGCTACTTTGGCAGCATGTCTGTAGGAGCTCAACATTTTCATCGGTAATGGGGATAGAAAGCCAAGCGAGAATGAGGAGGCGGGGAAGTGGGAGAGTGCGCCGAGTGCACACGAGTGAAGGGAGAGCCAACAATCAAGAGTTTGCAAGAGTGGTGAGAACAAGAAGCGGAGTTAATGAAGGGTCCTTTGTATTATCGAGTCGACCTCACGCATCTTTCATGCACCGGCACCATAGACGATATAATGCGATAACAAGGAAGCGAGAAGTTGAATTGCTTCTTTGTTCCCTCCTTTACTGACTCAAGGAGCCTCCTCCTTGATCTATGAAGTCTCTTATTAGCATTGCGGGGGAGTGGTTCAATGAGAACTTGGCTCCTCTAAATTTTAGTTAGATTTATGTTTGTTTTTATTTCAATTTCTAGTTTAGGCTCATCATTACACCTTTAATTGCCAAAGTTTGTAAATGTTCTTATTTTTTCTAAAGCAATTTCTTATAATTTTTGATCTTGTTTTGTTGCATGCGCTCCAGGGAGAATCAAATTTACTAGCGAAGTTTGAAATTTTATTAATCGGCCGATTTTTGCAACTGTGAAATTTCGTAGGATGCGAATTTTCGCGGTGGTACATTCCCATCTTCTCCTCCTTTCCCTGTAACTCGTTGTTTCCTGCAACTCTCCGTTTGGTGCACCTGAAATTAATTCCTCTAATCTTTTGAGCCGTCAAGTAATGGTCATAAAAGCCATTAATGCCCTCATCTTCCCACCTACCCCTAATCCCCTTTATAAACCTGGTTCCATATCATTTTCGTCTTACAACTCTTCCTTCCAGTTTCAGAAAATTTAAGCTCTTTCTCTATAGCTGCTCTTTTTCAGGATTCGGAGATGGCAAAGACGAGAGAAGCCCACACTTTTAGGCCGTGGGTGCGCCAGGGCCAGATCTCCCCACCGTAGGCCCTCCTTTCTTTGCGGTGTTCCCCTCTTTGCCCGACGGCGTGGCAGCCGGTGGCCGCATCCTCTGCCGCCCAGGCCCCTCTCGGCGAGCGATGGCGCGAGCCACTAGAGCCACTGTTGTGCGCCCTGCTGCTGCCCTGGCTGCCGCATTTCTTCTTTGGTGATCTTGAGGTTCCTCCTGTGGCCCACACTAGAGGGAGATATCATACTCGAGTCGGCCCACACCGGCTCGCCGCACCCCAGACCCGGCCGGAGTGCAAACGAGGGCCGGGACAGTCGAGACCCGGGGAGCCATCATCATCGAATCCCCAGGGGCCTCGCCTTCTCCACCTTATCGGGGTGTTCTGGGAGCCCCGGACACATCCCAGGGTCCATCGTCGCGACCTTACTTCCCTTGCGACCTCATGCAGGGAGAATGTTAGTTATGGGGCCGAGATTATCATGGGAGTTGTCTTATGATCTCCGGCCTTTCTTGTGGACAGGGGCTCTCGAGATTCATGCTCTTCACTCTGTGATACCATTTGGAGCCATTTATGTGGTCTTGCGTGTCAGTACCTGCCATCCTCGGGTGCGTCAGGGTTCCTTTTGATGACATCCGGCGAGAGCGGGCAAGCCACTTTCTTCCATTTCTCTGTGTGGCGGGCCGGGGATGCCCGGGCCTTTGATATCGCCGCGACCCTCCACATCTGCCCCATGGTCACCGCCCGATCACGGTTATAGGCGTGGCCTAATCAACCGCCCGAGGAGATATAATGCGACTCCTCTCGATGGATACTGCGGTGGATCATTATTATCTGAGGCACCACCTTCCGCGTATGTACGATAAACCATGATACGAGGAGTCTAATATGTTTCCACTTGACATACGATCTGAGAGGAGAGGAATTTATCTTAGAGTCTTTATGTCGCATTTGAGGATATTAGTTCCAACCGGCGAGTTGATTATGACCTCATTATTCCATTTGAGGATAGGGTCCGCCGATCGCGGTGGAATCCTACTGTACTATTTCCTCGTCTTTTATGTCAGGTGCTTGAGCATATCGGGTTCCGGCCCGATTACCTCGTATAGGCGTGGAGTACGTGAGCCCAGGTCACTTCACGGATTGGCGATGGCGGGCGGGCTCGTGCTCCACCTTCCTCCTAAATTCGAGCGGGGCGAGCGGATGATAGTCCTCGTCGGGACTTATCCCCTGTAGCTGAGCATGCTGGGGTCCCGGCCCGAGTTTCCGCCGTTATCACCTCGGTCCGCCCCGTCCGCGGCCTCTCCTCGGTAGCTCCGGCTTGATTACCACGGGCTCGATGCCACTACACCTCTCCACGGACTTCAGGCTCCATGCACGGTTGGTCTGATACGGCGGGGGCCGAGCACCTCACCTGACCTCCCGGTATATTACCCTGCGCGAGGACTTCTTTGTCTTATGGGAATGGTTCCGCACATTCTCAGTACTTCACGGCTTCCTTTGCGGCTTCGCGGGCCGCTCACGGTAGAGGATGACCGCAGAAGACTTCATAGCTCAGATCCAGACGACATCATACGGGATAGAGAGCCACAGGCCTCACGATAAGCTCCCCTCGGGACCACCTTTCTGACCTTGATTGTGCCCCGTCGGACCCGATTCGACTTCCTCCTGTAGGCCTACTTACAATTGCTCACGGCTTCCACTGGATGTATTAGGTAGCGGCGACATCAGCACTTCTCCCGGCTCCTCGGCCTGCCTAGGGTGAGGATGAGCCTTCTCCGACCCGCGATTGAGGAGGTACCCTTCCTCAGCTAACTTCCTCATTTCGTTGTTGGGACGGTTAATTGGAAGTGATGTTTGCCCTTTGATGTTGAGTTTCACTTATACTTCATGTCAGTAAGCCCTTTTGTGTTATATGAAGGCTTGCTGTTTATTTATGTTTGCAAAAGTCGAAAATTTTGTAAATTCACCTTGATATACATAAAAAAAATCTATTTTCTATACTTTTGCATCTCATTTTGACCATATAGTTGTGATTGTGCCTTTCCTGTGAATTGAAGGATTGAAACACTGTATAATATCAAATGCTAGAATGGTTCCATGCATGAAGAATTTTTGGTCAGTTAATGCCCCTGGTTAGTTTCCCCTGTCTTCCACCAGTCTCTAACCACACACAATTCACATTAGTTTTCTTGAAATTTAAGCACTTTCTCCTTTCATACAAGCCATCTTTAGCTTAGTTAGCGGCTCTTAATAGTTAGAGTTCGCCTTATGTGCCAGGCTAATGTCTTCCAAGAAAGAAAAAGAAAATAGTTAAGTGAATCATAGTGACGCTTTGCCTTGAAACGAACACGATCGGGGTATATGACAAAAAAGGCCTTTAA
This sequence comes from Tetrastigma voinierianum, assembly GCA_016808115.1. Classification (NCBI taxonomy): domain Eukaryota; kingdom Viridiplantae; phylum Streptophyta; class Magnoliopsida; order Vitales; family Vitaceae; genus Tetrastigma; species Tetrastigma voinierianum. The sequence continues at coordinate 702,200 of JAEQBH010002112.1, read as the reverse complement.
AGCGGTGCCTAAACCTTGATTGGTTGGGAGTCATCTGACTTAGTGTTCGCTGCTCACGGGTGAATAGGTGGAGCTTAAGCGGTTAGCCGTCTTTGGATTCTCGAAGTCATTCGAAGTCCGGGGTGAAGCCTGTAGAGTTTGTGGTCGGTTGAACCTTTTGGCTTGATGCCCTAAACCTTAATTGGTTGGGAGTCATCGGTAGATCCGTACCGCGGACTTTGGTGATCGATTACCAGGCGCTGCGCCTACATCATGTCAGAGTGTCAAATCAGTGAGAACTACAAGATCCTATTTGGGTTGATTGCCTTGTGCAAGGCTTTGGCGGCGGAGTTTGGTTGGGGAGGTAGTTTTGCCGGCTTATTGGTTTTAAAGCGATCATTCAAAAACACTTAGAGTTTGGTGGAGATTCAGTCTGATTCCCTTGGAATTGATGCTGTACTGAAACTTATTCCTGTATGGAATTTGTTCTCCCATCATGGTTCTTATCTGAGTCCCGATTCATCATCTTGAAGGTTAGGCATGAATTGCATATCTGACCTACAGGCAGTACATTTTAAGCGAACATTTTCTTGATACCTTCTTGTTATCATTGCTAAAGGACCTTACTTAATATCTCGGTTGAGGGAAGTGATTAGTACTCAAATAGTGCGAAATGTGAGCCTTGTTTATCATAGGTTTATGTACTTTTTGTGTACTAATAAACTCAATAACCCAGTGTTGCATAAGTTTGGTTTTGCTACTAATTACATTTGTAGTAATTTGGGTAGTTTTGCGGTCGAGTGTCTCTGATTCTTCAATTTGACTTGAACACATCGAGCTGAAATTTGGTGAAGATTCATAGAGGATTAACTCTCGGAGAATTTGAACCGCAAACTTATTGAGATTAGACGAAATCTTAGGGGTTGCAGAATTTGTAACCTACTGAGTATGGGGTGCAATTTCGCGGCCTGCGAGATTGTGAGGTGCGAGGCCTCGCGGGAGTCTGAATTTTTAGCAGCCTGCGGAATTCATGGAGTTACCCAACACCTCTCTGTGAGCTCACCACCTTTTGATCTAGTGGTTTAATACAAGTTTGCCCTTTTGTAATTTTGTTTCTTTAGCACAATTTTGTAATTTCCTCTTTACTGAGCCTATATAAGCTCAACCATGCTTGTAAGAAAGACATCAAATCACAAATCATTCAATCAATCAAAAGAACGAAGCTTCCTCCTGGTGTTGGTGATTTTCTCTTCTTCTCCCTTCACTTTCTTTCATTTTCTTGGTTGCCAAACACCCCTTGATGATGACAAATCAAGGGATGGCAGCCTAATCTCTGATCCTTGAGGGAAGGCCGTTCAGGTGTTTTAGTTTTAAATTTGCATGTTTCATGTTTTCATGTTTGCGTTTTAAGGGTATTTGTGCCCACACACATTTCAACGAGTTAAAACCTCTTAAGCATCTTTGCACTTTTAATGTGTATTTAGCGAGCTTCTTGGGTTGTGGATTACTTTCATTAGATCCATTGAGGCTCAGTTGGTATTTCTATTAGTTATTGTGGGGTAGGGTTTTTGAGGTGTGTTTTCATTTAGGGACATTTTGCCTAATAGATGCTATCCCTCAACAAGATAATTCAATGGGGTTTAGGTTTAAATTTAGAAAGATCAGGTTACGGTGACTGACTAAATGTTACGCTCCCGATGCGAGGGATATAGGCCCAGAAGACATGTTGGTTAACAGAACATTAAACTCGTTATTGAGACTTGATTTCTCTTTTAATTTTACTTTAGTTATCTCAACCATTCACACTGCGGTTCTCCACACACCTGTTAATCCAAGGAGAAAACATTTTCAACACCTTGTAACCCCTCTCCACGAAGAAAACCCATCCACATTGACCACCAGAGCCACTATCTTTGCTGATAGCTTTGCTACATCGGGAGTAATAGAATCTAGGTTATAAATTTTGTTGATTCGAGACACCTACGAATTTAAGGCCGAATCATCTCCCATCTTGAAATCTCGGAGTACAGATTTGGTCTCCATCTCTGGCTTGCGTGGCCATTCGCTCTGATGGGGATTGATATTGTGAATTAAAGCTTCCCCACTTTGCGAAACTATTGTTAGAATTAATATAGATTATTTCAGTAAATGGATAGAGGCTGATGCCTTCGCGTCAATCAAGGATAGAGATGTTACTCGATTCATCTAGAAAAACATTATCTGCCGGTTCGGCATCCCGAGATCAATCGTATCCGATAATGGGCCGTAGTTTGACAGCCAGGTCTATTGGGACTTTTGCCAAGAATTAAAGATAAGAAACTTGTACTCCACCAGAATTTAATGAGGCGAGTTAGGCCTCCGACAAAACCTTTGTTGATTGCCCTCAGCGGTTGAATAAGCTAAAGGAAATGGGTGGAGGAACTACTAGAAAGTGCTGGGCTACGGGACCACAGCCCAGCAACCAGAACATCTCCTTTCGCTCACACATGGGATGGGCTAGTTATCCTCTGCGAAATCGGTCTACCTACCATCGGCGGATACGCGAGATCCGGGAAAATGCAGAATCAGTGATCAGAGAGTTAGACACAAGTGACGAGTTACGGGAAGCCTCGACGAAAATCGAGTAAGCGTCTATCGACACCGCTTGGAAAACTCTTGCATAACAAGCGAGTGAAGCCACCGGTCATTTCGACAGATGATCTAATAGTCGCGAGGAAAGTTTTTGAGAATACGTGGACCCCCACATTAGGAAAATTCAACTTGTTGGGAGGGACCGTATGTAGTAGCCTGGCTCGGGAGTTAGGTCTATGCTATAGACAAAGCCGGATGGAACTCTGTACCTAGGATGTGGAATGCCATGCACTTGAAGGTATTATCGATAACAAAGAATGTCTTTATTATCTACTTCCGGCATGTCTTCACATATCTATACAATTGGGTCAATTTCAAAGTCGGGTATACAGGAAATTGACACCTTCGGCCCGACATAGATAACATCTATTTGGTCGATTTCATCCGGGTGGTGCGAAGCGACCTGCAGGCGCGACCTCAGATAACATCTGGCTGAATTCGATTTCAAAGTCCAGAGATTGGCGCGGTGACACCTTGATGACATAAGATAACATCTAATTTGGTCGAGTGAAGTCGGTGTGCGGCCCGACACCTTTCGGCCCGACTATAGATAACATCTATTTGAAATTGATTTGAAAGTCCAGGTAGCGCCGGTTCAGCGACTGCCGACCCGGCATAGATATAGCATCTAGCTAGTCACATACATGGCTCCGAATGGATCAACCGAATGACCTCACTACTAGCCGGCCACATCCATAAGCCCGAGCGAAACAGTTAAAAGACCTATCCGGCTTAGCGAAGATCGTTTCCAGATCACTTCCGAATGATCAAATGATAAAACCCGGATGACCTAGTGAATGACTAATTTGAGAAGCTGACCTAGCAAGCGGCCCATCTGCTGATACCTATGATTTCTAGCAGGCCTTTTTCAGGCAGAAACCTTCAGCCAAAAAATCAAAGCAAACTGGGATGGCGTAACATTAAAAGCATTGATATACAAAACTTAGCAAAAAGAAGAAAGAAAGGCAAATTGTTTGGTACAAGAGCACTAAACAAAACAAGTCCAGCCTCGATAAAGCAGCAAGCCACTACTTTTCGACAACGTGCCGGAGATTCATTAGGCGTTGTCTCCTCCAGGCTGCTTGGCTAGGGCTATTCCTCGGCCCATCCTCGCGTGGCAGCGGGGGTCAAGCCGGGAGCGATAAGCTGGGGGCGTGGGGATTAGCGAAGAATTCCGGAGTTAGCGGGACAGAGGGATCCGGCATCCCATCTGAAATTTGATGCTTGCTCCCGCAAATGTTGTGCGTAAAAGCTAGCAGCTGACCATGCCCGTAATTGAACGACCAGTCGTCTTTGGAATCGAACTGGCCTCCGTTTGTCTCATCAGCAGCAGCCTTCTCTCGAACACGAACTTGTCATAATAGTTAGAGCTCCATAATCGGCGAGTCTCTCTTGAGTCGGCTTGGCCACTCTCGTTCTCAGCCTTCACGCAAGCTTCCCCCGCCGGAGGCGGCGCCTCTGGGCGAACCATGTTCGGTTCAAGCCTGCAGCGGGCATCTTTATAAGCTAGGCACGTTGGACAGGCAAGCTCGGACTCTATGCATTGCTTTCGGGTATTGGCGACCCCCCGCCGATTATGACTTGGCCATTCTTTGCCTCGTGACATGTCGGCGTCTCTCGGCCTCGGCCGGGCGGCTCTCTCGACGGATCCTTAGCCTCCAGCTCCAGTCGACGACACGCCAACTTGACATTCTTTAATGAGGCGCTCTGCATCTCCCGTTAAGCCATTCACACTTTGAACATATAATCTTAAGCCGCTCGGCGATCCCTTAATTCGAACTCGAACTCGTGATCTTTGAAGTGCCGTATTTGGACGTAGCGGCGGCACGCAAAAGCCCATTAGCAACTAAGAGGCAGTAGCGCTAATACCGCAGAGGCGGAACTCCCTAGCTACCATTTCGGTCGGCCCGGGCGAAGTTGCGATTCGGACACGTATCCGTCGTCGATAATCTGCAGAAAATCCTTCTTCGGGGTAGAAGCAGGGAGGGTCATCGTATATTCCTCGCGAAGACTATACCTAGAGATCTAGACACCGGTATATATCGCGGATCTGAAGTGCCTAGCGAATCGGCGAAGGTGCTCCACGATCGGAATGAAACAATGGTAGCGATGCTATCCTTCACCTCCTCAGCGGGGCCGACCTCCACTCGAGGGCTCGGGCCCGCGTGGAAGGTAGTATGGAATTTATCACCTAGTAAGGCCGGTGGGGCACAGGCGTCCGGACGACATATGCGCCCGACCTACTTGGTTGCTCCTCGGCCCGATCTGAAGGCGGGATTACTTGGAGTGTAGTCTGAGCCGGATCATCCTCGTTTGATTCGGATCGATCGTCCGTCCGAGTTCAGTTTGGCTGTCGGCCCGGGTTGAAAACGGGGCATGATGATTGCTGGTCCCGAACTTAGTCGGCGATGGGGTGACCATCGATGCTTGTCGGCTCGGTCCCGGTCACGGACATGGGCGGTGTCGACTGTAATAGAAATCACTGGCTTCCTCTTTGCCGGGCGACGTAGCGTCAGTAGCCCCATCATTCTCTCCTCTCGTCTTCTTCCTCGGAAGTCACGGGGGCCTTAGGTGTGGCGGGGAACCCCGAGGTATGAAATCCCTCCCCCTGGACCTCGGCGTGTTGATGGCGGATGCCCACTTTCCGCTTGACCTTTACCGCTCGGGCGGGGTCAGGCCATGTGCGAGGGCGGAGGCGTTCGGGGGACGAAGCGGGAGGGACGAACTAGAATCCCGCTCGACCCGGATGAGCCTCGATGTGCCTCAGGCACCCTGCACCCAGGCTCGGTGTGATGTTATCGGTTCTGGAGTAGCTAAGCCTGGCGCCAAAACTAGGCGCCTGCGTCGGCAACCACAAAGTGCTCCCCTTATGACGTCGCGAAGCGAGGAGTAGGGAAAAGCGGAGGGTATAAGAGTCGGGTTGTGATAACTACGGCCAGATATGTTCTCACGGAGTAAGCAAAACACGTGATGGCGCTCTGATGAATCTCGAAAGTGAGGCGGATCTTCTCAATACTAGGCTTCTCCACCCAGTTTACCAACCTTCCTCGCCAAGCCTTTCCTGCATGAGTAACCAACGGTTAATGCATCATAACACAACAAACGTCGGGTATAGGTTGACAATCCAGAATCCGGCTCGACTACACACTTGGGAAGGACTGAGACCGGTTAACATTAAATGGCAGCCGGGGCAGGGGTCTCATCGAGGATCCCTCAGCAACGCACCTTTAAGCAACCGTCTTGGCGAGTCGGAAGCCCATTGACAGTTTGGTCGGGCTCAAGCCAGAGCATGTGCATCGAACCACGACCTACGCTCGGGAGTAAAATAATGAAAGCTCCGCGAGACGAGAGATTAAGTTAGTACGAATGGATTCGACCGCCCAGCTGCTTGTTAGGATCTGAATCACGTTGGGATGGATGAAGTAGGGCGCCGGGTAAAATGTAAAAAGCTGTTTAGCTATGGTAGGCACGAGAGAGAAAGGCGTAGCTCATTTGCTAGATGCTCCGGGTAAAAAACCTGCCGTTGTGTTCTCCACAACATGGACTCGTCAGCCCTCTCCCTGTCAGTTCAGTGTTATCGAGGCGCCATGTCCTGCCTTGGTTCCTCCATCGTTAGGGACGAAATGATGCTGCTTACAGAAGGCGTTGCCCGAATGCGCCCTCCGGGGCGACCACTCTTGGAAGTCTCTTCCCGACCCCTTGCCATTCTACAAGCAGATCAAAAGGAGAGGAAAAAACGAATATTAGACCCTAGCCATATACCCAGTTAAGTGCAGGCATACCAGGAGCCCGAGCGATAGCCCCGGGTGGAATAAGTGTTAAAGACACGTCCTTCTCTTCAGGGCCTTTAACATCTGGAAACCGGTGCCACGGACCCGACACTCTTGGGAAGCGATGATTACCTGTGGAATGAAGTGCGCGAATAATTTCTGACGATGGCTGAATGAACACAAGGTAGAACCTTTATTCGCATTAGTTGGTAAAGCGAGAGGAAAGAAGATAAACCAAAATAACGGAAAGGAAAAGGTCACGACTTAATGATGCACAATGCATATATATCGCGCCTAGGGCATGCAGTCGCATTTAATGCGGCGATGACTAATCGTCTGTCCGGATCTTAACCATCACGACGGTTTGCGCTCACAGGGCCTGATAACCTAAGGTGGGCTGACCGGGGCCTTTCTCTCGGGCGGTCGTCGGCGTGGTGGTTTATAATATCGGCAAACCTCCGATTAAAGCGGAATGTCCACACCTGATTGTAGTAAGGTACTAGCTATAAAAAAATCACGATTTTATTAATTGCACCAAAAAGGTGTTCAACATTACATAGCGATGCTTGTTGCCAAGCAATCATAATACAACTCGACAAACTAACATTCATAACATCCGAAATACAAAAGAAAAGCGAGGCGAGGCATCAGCGCCTTGCGAAGAAGGGAAAGGCAGGAGATGGGGCTGAAAGAAGCTGCATAAGCGAAGAAGGGAAGATGGAGGCAGGGTACGCGTAAATTAAGAAAATGAGAGGATGAGGCTGAAGGGAGGTTAAGTGATCCCCGAAGAATTCAGCAAGGGGCGTCCTCAGACTCCATTCAAGTTCCAGAACCACCAGACCCCGGGACATTCAGGCTCAAAACGAACCATCTGATCTGCGGTCCGACCCATGTTTAGAGGCGCTGAAATTGGCCGAACCACGATCATCCTTCATCCGCCCAATCCGGGGCCTTAGCAACGTTCGATTATCCTTCTCGACAAGACGAGGATAACGTAAGGCAAACTAATCTACTAGCCTTTTATAGCGCCTCCCCAAATCCTCGGCATCAGCTTTCTAACGACCCAATAACATCTAATGCAGTTTCAAAAAATTACAAAATTTATGTTGAAAATTAAGTAGCATTAATGGTGAAGCCCATTTCCTATAAATATGGTCGAGTTGTTCTTTTTTTTTTCCAGACGGGGATGATCTTCCTCCCAGGCGGGAAAGGGGGCATTAATGGGCGCCATGGGCCCCGAACTTGCCTGTGGCCGACCGAGGCCTTGGGCAGTCCTCTACCGGTGCCGGGTATCTCATATCGATGCTGTTATCCGGTGTTTCCTTTCCCAGATCGTGACTCCGCAGCGAAGGCACTTGGTGGCTCTTCATGGTATAAGTCTATAAGGTTTCCCATGAGCCTCCGTCGCCCAAGAGAGAATAGAATGCATTCCTAGCAGCGGCCCTATCGGGAAGGTAGTTACGTAAAGGCGTATCAAGTCATCATTCCCGAACAAGAAAGCCACCTTTCCTTTCTAACATTACTGAGAAATCACTACTCCTAAAAGACTGGGATCCTCTTTCTCCTTCCATAAAGAAGCCAATGTCACACCAAATCCAGGTACGAGATTCTGGATCGAGATAATTGCTGCTCTAAGCTCAAAGTCTTCGAGAAAAAGACTAACTTGTCATCGAGACGAGATGAATCACCTCAATTCGCTGCCTTTCTTATTTGTTTTGCAGGTTGCAACCAACTGGTGAATGCTTCGACGATCCACTGACTCTGAGAATTCCGGAGACCACAATGCCCATCTCACATGCCATCTTGAGCCCATATACAAAGGCCATGACTCGATTAACTCCACTGAAGTGCACTTCATTTGAATAACAAATCCCCCTTGCCAAGAGCCCTTGTCATCCCTTACCAAACCTCCCCCTCCTATTGTTCCTATGTTCGCTAGGAAGCTACCATCGGTGTTTAGCTTTCCCTTGAGGGGGGGGGGGGGGGAGGTGCTTACACCATCCTACCCATGCCATTCATGGCTTCCGCCACACTCCTATACTTGAGGCCTTAGTCTCCTTCACTGCTATGATTTCATGGAAATGAGACTTAACCATTGCAAGCTTTTGTCCTAGATCCAACTGTTTGGCGTTAAAAGACTTTGTTGTTGCTCCACCTCCAGATCCACCAAAGGCATATGAGAAACAATTCCTTCCAAGACCTCTCTTCATTTGGGAGGTCCAACTTGAGGTTCCATCAGATCCATTCCCGGAAAGAAAGACCCATGCATCGTCTTTTTGCATCCTCATTTAACAGCTTATCCTATATCAACCTGGCATCTCTACATGTGTGGAACAGATTATCCAAGTCCTCGGTTTTGTGTCTACAACAGTGGCATCTAGGGTCATCTGTCAATCTCCTTCTCATCCTCTCCTCATTTGTTAAGATTTTCCCATGGTAAAGGAGCTAAACAAACATTTGGATTTTTGGAGGAACATTCAATTTCCATATTAAGGACCATGTACCGTCAATTCTTGTGTTCATTTGAGTCATGAGAATATTATATGCTGATTTTAAAGAGAACTTGTCATTGTTGATGCCCAACAAGTCCCGTCATGCCCTACTCACTTGGTTTTTCCTACCAAAATGGTCTCAAACTTGTCTAATATACGTGGGGAGAGCATACCATCTAAAACATCCATCTTCCAACCCACAGACTATTCCAATAATGGCTCACCGTTTCAGAGAGTTCAAGTAGCTCCTAACCCTTGAGTGCAAGATCTATTAAAGGAAGATCTCCCACCCATATATCCCCCAAAAAGAGGGTATCCTTCCCATTTAAAATCCTAAATCTTCTGGCCTTTTTGATTAGATTTGCATCAATCACACTGCCTTACCAAGCATTTGAAGAAATTTGCTTCCTTATCACTAATCTCCATATCAGCTTTCATATATTTTCTAGCGAAAGACATGTGCCCAAAGGTCTTTCGCTTCGCTTATGAGTCTCCACCCCACACAAGGAAAGCAGACATTTATATTCCTCATGCTTTGGATGCCTAAGCCTCCATTCTCCTTTGTATTCGTTAATGTTTCCCATCTTGCTAGGTGAACTTTTTTCTTTTCTTGAGAGTTACCCCAAATGAAATTCCTCACCTTTTTGGTCTATAAGTTAAGGTAAAGAGCCACATGCGTGAACGTGGATTGCATGGAGAAAATCGGTGTAGTTGTGAGAATTGACTTTTGATAATTCACGCCCCGTCCCCGCCTCGCGACGGCGGGGCGCGACCATACTCGGGACTTTATCCGTTTTTTCAAACATGGGTGATCTCAAGTCTTATAACTGTATCAAAATGTCATATATAATGATACAAAGAAAAAAAACTACCACCGTAGTAGTGTTTACAGTATCAATACATACAAATTCGAGTCTCATTTACATATACATATACAAACCGTATACTTCATATTTACATATATAATCAGAGCGCGAAACCAAATGGTGATGGACCTCTACAAGTGTAGCCGCCCGCCAGACGCGGAAGATACCTGGACGTCCGTACGTACACGGATAAAACCCGCGTGCTGCTTTATGCTTAGTGGAAACATATGACTTTATACGTATACACATGCATTAATACTTTTTACAATAAGCATATAACAAGAATAGCAAATATATAAATGTATATCATAATTTTTCATGAATTTATAATAAACTTATACACATACTGCATTTATAAAGAACTTATACTTATATTCAGATCTCCCATAGGAGTTACAGAGTTTATACTTGTAAGGGTACTGTAGGTACTGGGCTGTGAAAGGTGGACGATGTACATTACGTTACTCTTATTCATTATTTAGACTCTTATCATATAACTATTGGACTACTTAGACCAGTAATAAAAAATGAGTAGGACACAACACAATAAGTATCCGAAGGTACAAAAATAAAGCATCGAGGTGTCAGAAAGACAAAGTAGGGAGTGCCGGGTTGATCGATCAGAGATGTGCCCAGCCATGCAATGTATGTCATAGCATCATAGAGTGCCGGTTAATCGATCGTAGACGTGTCCGCTTCAATGCACGAAGTGCCGTGGTCATTTAATATTTGGTCTTTAAAGTAAAGATTTACAATTATATGTGTTCATGAACTTACTATCTTGTTATAGGGACATTAAATTTTGCCCACATCGAACTCGCCGAGGCGGCGAGGTACGGTATGTTGGTACGATACATTTTTCACTTAGTTTCATTCTTATTTGAACCCCCATTAGTCATTTATTAGGGTTTCTATACCATCGATGTACGAATTTGAGCTTAACAATGTAAGAATACCAAAATCAGACGCAGGAAGGGTGGGTACCTGATACCACTTGATCGGGACCATCTCAACCCTCGCTCGTGAGTGGTACTTGCAGATCATTTTCTTATCATGGTACCGGTACCATTTTGGTTTTGTATCATGGGTACCGGTACCACCCCTGTTGGGTATCCTTTTGTGATTTTGCCTAAAAATGGCAGAATTTCTCTCTTTCACTCACTTTTCTTCCATAAACTTCCCCAATTCCATCTTACAACAAAACCCACCTTGGAATCCATCCAAACCAACTCCAAAATGGCTCATAACCCAAACAAAACCAATCATATAGATTATTTAGGGTTTTTCCAACCCATACCCAAATTCTTGCAAGTTAGGTAAACTTCCTAACACCTAAACATGTCTCTCTCCATCATAAACAAGAATTCATACTCCATGGATGGATTCTATACTCCCAATAAGTACTCACACTCTTTAACACCTCAAACCCTAGCTCAAGGAGGAATTTCATATAAAAATCCACAAATTCATACAAACCCATAACAATCCATACAAACCATAGAATTAGGAAGGATTCCATACTCATCTTATTCAAACTAGGGTTTTACCAACTCAACTTTCAACAAAACTAGGGTTAGGATGGATTCCTAGCTAAACCCTAGAAAGGGAACCACTAATAACCTTACAAAGGTCCAAAACCCACAAAAATCCATAGAAATCAAGACAAGTTCCATACAAAATCATAGTTTTCATACAAGTTCCATACCTTTCTTGGCTTCTCCTTCTTCTTCTCTTCTTCTATCTTCTTCACTCCACGTTTTGTTCTCTCAAAAATAAGAGACCAATTTGGTCTCAACCCCTTTTTTATATTTAATTTGCCTTTTATTTGCACTTTAGTCCCCCATCTCTTTATATTTGCTCTACATCTTATGCTATTTCTACAATAGCCTCTCCTTCTTATCTTATGACTTTTGTGTCCCCTTTAACAAATTACAAACTTACCTTTGCTTATTTTGTACAAATTCCGGATTTCTCAAAATTCATGTTTGAATTTAAATTACGAAAAATTCAATTTATACCTACTAAATACCCTAAACATACTGAAAACAACTAGAGTGTATTTTGTGGTATTGCAAAGATAATCCGGCCTGCTAGGGTGAGTTGCTTCGATTTCCATTCCTTAAATCTGCCTTATATGTGATTCATTAGATGTTGGCAGAGACCCAAGTTTGTTCTTCCCATAATGGAGGGGACTCCAAGATATTTCTCTAGCTAGTTGAGCCTTCACAAGGATCCCCGAGGCCCTGGATATTTTTTGTGCCCTCTCTTCATCAACCCCAGCTGAAAAGGCAATGCTAGACTTTTTAAGGCTGATTTTTTGACCCGAGGCTACACAAAACATGTTCGTGCACTCCATGATAACTTGAATATGCCCTTCCGAGGCTTCTAAAAAGAAAAGCAAATCATCAACGAAGAATAAGTGAGATAAGGGGGGACCATTTCGAGAGAGCCTTATGGGTTTCCATCTCCCTTCAAGAACCACCTGATTGATGATGTGGCCGCCCAAACGTTCCATGCAGAGTACAAAAAGGTAAGGACTTATGGGATCACCTTGTCTAATCCCCCTTGTAGGTTTGAACCATTCTAGATTTTTTCCATTCCAGATTATTGACAACTTCACGGTTTCAATGCAGTGCATAATATTCCTCTGCCATGAAGGGGGAAGGCCAACCTTTTCCATCGTGTCATGAAAGAAGTTCCAAGAAAGCTGATCATAGGCTTTTGCCAAGTCTAACGTTATGAGCATGAAGTTTGTGCCTCTCTTTTGTCTATGCATAGGATGAAGAACTTCGTGGTAGACTATTATGTTGTCAGTAATCTGGCGACCGGGAACGAAGCTACTTTGGTTAGGGGTAGTTAGGTGTGGCATCAACTCTTTCAATCTGGTGATTAAGGTTTTAGTGATTGTTTTGTAGCCCACATTATACAAACTTATGGGTCGAATTTGTGTGAGACTTTCTGGTTTATTTACCTTTGGGATTAAAGCCAGTAATGTGTCATTTGGACCTTCTAGGAGGATCCCAGTGTTGAGGAAGTTTAAAACATATTCACCGAGAGAATTACCTACTATCTCCCAGGATTTCTGAAAAAATCATACATGAAGGCCATCGTTTCCTGGAGATTTGAATGGGGCCATATCAAACAAAGCTTTCTTGATTTCCTCCTTCGTGAAAGGCCGTTGTAAAGTCCATAAATGATCCTCGTTTGGGCTTGGGAAACTGTTTAGAATGATGGGCAAAAAATTGTTGGAATTCTCCTTTGTGAATATGTTTTGGAAGTATCCCTGAATCATGTCTTCGAGTAGGGTTTGATTTGTTAGCCAAATTCCTTGATCATTAAGTAGACCCCCGATGGTGTTCCTATTATTCCTTATGGCTGTAGCTGCATGGTAAAATTTTGTGTTTCTATCCTCCGACTCAATCCATTCTTTTCTTGACCTTTGATACCATAACAATTCTTCCTATTTCAGGGTGTCTTCTAACTCCTTTTGAAGTTTTCGTTCCAACTTTACCTACCAAGTGTTTGTTTCCTGGATTCATTATGGCTTCTTGGATCCATGCCAAATGAGCCCATAGCCTCCTTGTCCTCTTTTCTATATGGCCAAAGTGCTCTCTGTTCTAGGTTGTCAGCCGGTTAACTAGAAGTGTCTTGCTTTCCGTGAAGGGGAGACCATTATTCCACTCATCTTGAACCATCGTTTGGAAGCCAATGTGGAGGAGCCAAGCCGCTTAGAACTTGAACTGTTTTCCAAGGTAGGGGATTTGAGGTCTTGAGAGGATGATTAGCATTGGGGAGTGGTTTGAGTTAACCTTTGGTAGTATGATGACCTCTGCTTGGGGGAAATGGATTCTCCAATCTGTGTTGCTAAGCTCATAGTCAAACCTTGCTCCTTTAAATATTTCGGAGGAAATACCCCTTGTCCAGGTAAATTTTGGGCCACTATAACCTAAGTCGATAAGTCCATGTTTAGGAATCCAGTGTATAAAGCTCGAACATCTTTTCTGATTTAAACATCTTGGGTTTGTTGTCTCATCGGCATCAACAACAATATTGAAGTCTCCAGCTATTAGCCATGCATGGGTTCTTCAATAGGAGGGAGTTCTGATTCAAATCTCTCAACATCTTTTTCCTTAAGATTGGTTTGAGCTGCCATAAACAATTGTGAGAAGCCAAGTCTGGTTTGTGTGAGAAGACATTTCTTTATGTACGAATTAGGGGTGAGTTTTCAGTGCCCATATATAGACAGTGTCTTTCCATAGAATCCAAATTTCACTGCTATAACCAAGGGCTTCTACCCGGATCCAATGGTCAAAACTCATTTGATTGCATATTGTATTAACATGGTAATCGATATATTTCTTTCTTTTTCTTTTTGTTGAACCTTTTTTCATTAAGATAGAAGCAACTCTTCTTTTATATATTTTATATATAAAAGAAGCGTTGCTTCTATCTTAATGAAAAGATGTTCCTTTTCCTATTTCTCTTTTATAAAAGAAGCGTTGCTTCTATCTGAATGAAAAGACGTTCCTTTTCCTATTTCTCTTTTCCTTTTCTAATTTTTTGCTATAATGCTTGAATCCATTTTCTTATACAAAATAATTTTTAATAACTCTTGTTCTAAAGATAAATTAATCTACATTAATTTTTATAATTTGAATGAAAAATGGATTTTTTTTATATTATCAAAATTATTGTAAGAGAAAAAATTCAAATATAATTACAATATACATATTTCCTTTTTTCTCTAGAAAATTTATATATAATTTCTCATAAAAGTAGATGTATAAATCGCTGAATTTTGGTAAAAAAAAATCAATCTAAAATCATTCACAAATTCCAAACAGAAAGAAGATTTCTTTGATGCCTAGCCACTATTGTCACATGATTCCTCTAATTGTCAATGAAATTAAATATTAATCATTAAACATTTTTATTGCAGCAATAAAATACTCATGTTTTAGAATATTTAGAAACATGTTTGTCATCACCTAAATAGAAAAAAAAAGGTGGGTACCAATATCGTGACACATGTGACAATTAAAAAATATTTAAATTTTAGATAATAATTATTTCTTTGAAAATTTAAATTAGTGTATCTTTATCCACAATTCTCTGTATTGTAGTTGGATTAAAGTGCTCTATGGATTGGATCTTGATCAAACTAATAAATTAGAAATGAGCAGAGTGGTTCCAAAATTTAAACTGTCCGCTATCAAACAAAAGAAAATAAGGATCTTTGTGGGAAGATCTTTCACTAAAATGAGAATAAACATTTTTCCTCTTTCCATTCCTCTTAAAAAATAACATCTTTCTTTTTTCTTTCTTCTTGTTTTTGAA
The DNA here is from genome assembly GCA_016808115.1 of Tetrastigma voinierianum. Taxonomy (NCBI): domain Eukaryota; kingdom Viridiplantae; phylum Streptophyta; class Magnoliopsida; order Vitales; family Vitaceae; genus Tetrastigma; species Tetrastigma voinierianum. Next base: position 687,125 of record JAEQBH010002112.1, on the reverse strand, counting down.
GAACCTTTTTTTCTTTCTTTATCAACTATCCACTCTTTTTAGCTCATATGATAGAACACTTAATGTTTTGAAAAGGTAAAGTATAAAGAAGTGAGTACCTTGATTCGAGCCATGATAGCTTTATTATATTACGATTGTGCGTTTTTATTTGAAAGGAAAAATAATATTATTGATTTAAACTTACAATAGATCGATAGATTCAAAATACAAATAGCTAAAAACCATATAAGAATAAACAATATCCAAGTAATAACATAATAACTCGACATAAGCCTATAAATTTGATAAAATAGTGACAAATATTTACAACTGTAGTTCTTCAACATAATGATAATCATAATTTGATATATTCAATTGATCAAATCTGCATTACCTATCTAAATCACTCTCATATGGATAAAACGTCACAATAAGACGACGAACAATACTATATCGTAACAAAGCCGACAACAAACCAAACATTGATAAAACGACGACAAATCAAACGTCGATAAAACGACAACACAAAAACACAGAAACCTAAATTCTCAGAAAAACTCATCTCCTATTAAGCAATAAATGAGTTAAAAATATTCCGACGCGATTTTAGTCAAAATGATAAAAAAAATAATCCCTTCTTACTTGAAGAAAATTGTAACTAAAGTTTTTAACTATTAAAAAAATCATCTGTTATTGTTATTTTATAACAATCGTAGGTGTCCTACCACACTGATGTCATGGTATTCTAAAATTATGTTGAGTAACCTCTAGTGATCCTAAGTGAACCCGTGACCACACCTCACGGTTGTTGTAATAGTAAATAATAATAGTAATTATTATTAATTATTATTATTATTAAGAAGGTTGAGAGTCTAGACTCTTGTGCCATCAAAAAATAATAATTCTGGTAATTTCAATAGTAAAGTGTGCTGAGAAAATTGGTTATAAAAGGACTAATTAGAAAATAATCAAACCTTAAATTTAAATAAGTATTTATTTAAAATTTTAAATCTTTTTATCTTTATTTCTCCACAATTGTTCAGCAGTTTGAATGGTTTTGACATGAATTCTACCATATAAATTGTGGGTACCATGGGCTATGGGTCAGATCCTCCGACCAACAAAACCTAGCAGACTCCATCTCATTGGTCAATGGCCCAGCCAGTCTGTAGGCCCAAAACTGGAATCTACAGAGGCCCAATCTCCGGACCCAATCATCTCAATTTACAAGCAAGGGTCCAAACATACTTCCTTACCAAGGCGAAATATGATGCCCGGTACACCCTTTGGCCAACTATCGTTCCAGGAGGCCGTCGACCTTTCTTAACTTAAACAAGTAACCACCCATGAGTCACACACACAACCTCCTAATGGCGGTCAAAACCTGTAAGATAAAGGCAGCTGGCTTATATAAAGTGTATATGTCATGCACATGCGAACAAAGCGCCACCTTCCCCTTCCGTTTTGGAAGGGAATCACCTACTTCCCATGTAAAACGGACAACGGCCCTCCTCCATAAGAGAGGAGGAGGCAACACCATAGAGGGTAAGAGTCTCTTGACTGAACAATACAGATTAATTTTCTCTCTCTAGACATCAAAATCTGACTTTGGCATCGGAGAGGTGACGGACGAACCACCGCCACTCTCTTGTGTGTTTTGTAGGTACATGTTGACATGTTGATACTCCTACGATCCAGTGACTCAAAAAATTCCAAAGACTATATAAATGAGATAGTTTTTTTTTTTGAAAAAATAAATGAGAGTTTGTAAGAGCTTTCAAAAGTATATCAATATAAAAGAAAGAAAAACGTGAGAATATATCTTTCTGATGATAAAAAGAAACACATTTCTGCTTTCCTATCTCCTTAAAAACCAGAAAATTGGTCGTAAAATAATCAATTGGGATTCTTATGCATTTTAGAAGATAAACAGGAAGCTTTATTTTACATCACTCAATAAAATGACAAATTATATATATAAAAAAAAGTAAAAATATAAAGAGAAAGCTCCACCTCAATGTCAAAGTGTACTCAATAATCTTGAAATTTGGTTCAAGTTTCCTTTTCTTCTTAATTTCAAAGAGAAGTCCTAACCTAGAATAGTCAAGATAAAGTCTTATCTAACCTAGACTTAACCTAACCATGGGATACATATTTCAATAACGAGTTCATATGTCCGTCATACGTAACTATATTCCAATATAGTTTTAGCAACTCATCATAAATAGAAATCCTAATTATTAACACATTATTCATTTCTTTCAATAATGAAATAGTCAATCATTATAAATGTTTTTTGTGGTAAATAATTCTTATTGTAAAACCCAAGTAAATTTGAAAAAAGGCAGAAACGGTAAATTGTCGTTACAATACAGGTTGAAAACCTGGAATTTTTCAGATTCAATGACGGTCGACCTCTAATGTTGAATTCGCCTCGCTAAATTTAGTTACAGGTTGTAAATTCCCTGGTCAATTTCGAGATAATGGAATTTTTACGCTTTTGAGGTAACAAGTGTTGGGTGACACATGACATGGTGCATAGTGACACATGTTGGACACATAGCATGCCGTGTGAGTGACACATGGCATGAGGACTTGTGTCATAGTGACACATGTTAGACACATGGCATGTATTACATGCCATGTGAGTGACACATGGTTTCTTGTGTCAAGTTCATGCAAAGGGGAGTTAAGTATAAATGGGAGGTAGTTCGAGTAAGTGAGATACGGAAGAGGAAAGGAGAAAAGAAAGAGAAAAAGGGAAAGGAGAAACGGAAAGAAAGAAAAGGAAAAAGAGGAAAGTTAGCGAGCTTCTTCCTCAGATCTCTGGCATTCCGACGGTCAGGACTCATTGGACTAAGAAGTAAAGTCTGTCTACGCGATGAGGGCTACATGTGTGTACCAAAATTGAAAAGTTTCATCGAAGATCCAACAAAGAAAATTCGATAAATCCCGTCTACTGCACTCAAAGAGGTAGAGATTCTTCCTACTTTGGTTTACCCTAAGGGCTGTGTGGTGGTGTTTTTTTGCCATAAGGGGTTGTGTGGTCAAATTCTAGAATGAGGGTATGCTGCCCAATTTTGATACTACACATTGCCGGATTTTGGGACAGGTTTTCGGTTTAGAAAATGTGGGACTTTGGACTTGTGTCCTTCATAGAAGTTGTAGCTGCATCTGTCTTGATGTTAGACTTTGAATCAATTCGAATCGGGACTCTACAGCCACGCTATGGTCCATTTCCGACCGCCGCACTTTAGTCGCTTTCGCCTTGTATCCGCATTTTGGACCGGTTTCTGCATAATTTCGTACTGATTTCGAGATTGATTTGAGACTGTTCCTTGGCTAGTTTTGTGGCTTAACTATGGCCTGTTTGAGGCCGGTGTTGTGGCATGTGTGTGAATTGTGATTTGGATTGATTTTATGGCCTTTTAGAGTCATGGTTGAGGCCGGTTTTGTGGTCTATATACCGCTTATGGCCTCGATTGGTTTCGTAGCCCGCGCATGGGCCGACTTATGTTGTTATATTTTCTTGTATAAATGTTAATATGTGTGCCATTATATTAACATTGAATGAATAATGTTTGGAAATTATAAACATGTGTTATAATTGTCCAAGATGAATGGTTTATACTTGAATTAAATTGTCCATATAGTATTCATCATATGTGACATGATATAGACATGCAGTGGCGCATTGCATCGCATTATCGCATGACATAGGTGTGAGTGCATGGTATGGATCAACACTATGTTTGGTGTTTAATGATGGGCTCGGTAGTGTTGGACGACGTCTAACAAAGTCTCACGATTGCATACATGGAAAGTGAAAACATGTGTCGGGTAATAGCAAGTAGGGATAGATACACCCTCAGGTGAAAGCCCCGATATTTTTGGTTATACATATGTGTCCAACGGTAAAAGCCCGTGGAAGTGTAGGAAGGCATGCCCCGAAAATTAGCTACCCACAAAAGACACATGATTTTGTAAAAGAAGTGGTAATTAGAATATGACATCTAAAAGGTTTTGATTTATAAACAAAATGAAATTTTGTTTGAAAATGATCTTTTGATAAGATTATCAATGACGGTTTTATCACACATGGACATTGTGGTGTGTGGTAGGAGTTGGTGATTGACTCGAAATTTATTACTCTTTGGCATCACATTGAGTAATGGAGTCGGTAATGACTCGGAGCATGGTACATGGTTGAGTCACATCTCATTCATGGCATGACATATAGAATAGAATTGCATGTTCTGATTGGAATGGTTGATGTGAATGCGAGTGTTAGCATTACATGTGCACTTAGGTGGGAAGTAGCCTCTATATGAGTTATCTCTACTAGGCGTGGCTCACCCTATATGGAAAAATATTTCAGGTGTGGAACAGACAAAAGTGGACGACGCTCATTCGAGGCCGTAATTGTGAAGAAAGCCGACATGTGGCTTTTAATAACCTTTTTGTAAAATGTTTTGGAACAATCTTGTTTTAACTTGTCTTCTTATATAAGAGGATTGTAATTTAACTCTTACAAACTGTTTTAAATCAATTTGTGTATATTTTGAAGAACCTATATGGATAAATGGATATGGCGGCGCCATTTAGTGATTGAATCTACGGGTCCCGATAAAGGGGACAAGGCAGTGTAATATAGGGTTAGTTACTTGATGTACACGTGTATTCCTGGTTAATATTGATCAAATCTGACCTGGTTTTGGGTAAATACACATATAGGCTTTGTTACACTTACACTTAGCCTCCTCAACCTATAACTTGTTTTGCATATTGTCTTCTTAAGTTTGAAATCGAGTAATGTTCCCATTAACCTTTATTTATTTATTTAATATAATGCACCTTCATGGGTTATGAAGTTAGTAGATTTAGATGAAGCCTATGTGCAAAGCACGTGATCTACTTTAATAAAGGTTTTTTAGGTATTTAAGAAAATAAAACCCTTGAATTCCTGTTAATCTTTTTTTTTCTTTCCTGTTGTTATTGTGAATCCCATAATCGGAAGGAATGCATCGACTACCACTATTGGTGATCCAACAATCTAGTTGGAGTTTTTCATTTCTAATCTCTACTTTCATAGTCAAATGAAGCTTCGGCTCCCATAAGTGTAATTTTTGCAACATTATATGTTCGAATTTTTTTTTATGTTTGAATGAATTTAACTTTTGAAACAATTATTTTTTAAAACGTTTACAGTTATGGAATTAAATCATTTCAATTCCATTTACAGGTCTTTTTACCTTCTCTTTCGTTAACTTGAAATAGTCGAAGGTCATTCAAGTTTTCCGTTTGACTAAGGTCCTTTTAAAGAGAGTTTTGACTCTCTTTGGTCAAAAGATTTTGCTTCGAGTAAGATTCCTTTTGTGATAGAGATACAAACATAACTAATTTGTTGGGAGAGATTATAAGTAAGGTGTTATTGTTGTTGATAAAAAGAGTGTTATATCCTGGGAAGCACAAGTTGTCAAAGTTTCAAGGCACCCTCGGAGAAGGCGCGTTTATGCTTTAAGGAGATCGTGACTACACAAGCCTCGGTCTAATCTCCTTTTCCTTTCATCGGTCGTATTTTTATTTTCTTCTCCTTTTGTTTTAGTTTATTTTTATCCTTTTGTTATATTAGGGATAAAAATCAAAATAAACTTAGATGAACCCATTCTAAGTCGATCATATTATGTTGACAATGTTCTTGAAAAGTTTGACAAAGATAATTCTAATATAGCCAGAACACCCGTAGATGTAACTCTATATTTCTCAACGAATAAAGCGTAAAGTGTTTCTCAAGTAGAATACTTTAGGGTAATAGGCATTGTCTAATGTACTTAATGAGTTGTACAAGAATGTACATAACCTATACAAATTTAATAAATTGAGCAGACATTTAGTAATCTAGAAGCCAAGCATTGACAAGGAATTATGAGAGTATTAAAAGACTTACGATTTACTAGTGATTATGGGTTGCACTAGACAAGATATCCTATTGTACATGAAGGATACAACGATGCTAATTGGATATCTAATATTAAAGATTCAAAATCCTAGAGTAGTTATGTGTTCACATTGGGAGGAGTAGTAGTCTCATGGAAATTCTCAAAACAAACGGTTATTGCCAAATCCACGATGGAATCTAAGTTTATAGCACTAGATAAATGTGGGAAAGAGGATGAATGGATATGCTACTTCCTAGAGGATATTCCAAGATGGCCAAAACTTATGCCTCCAATATGCATACATTGTGATAGTCAATCAGCTATTGGTAGAGCACAAAACAATATGTACAATGGTAAGTCTAGACATATTTGCCGTAGACACAACATCATTAGACAACTACTCTCAACTATGGTTATATATCTAGGTTATGTAAGATTTAAGGATAACATCGTGGATCCGCTAACCAAAGGGTTAAATAGAGAGTTAGTTGAGAAATCATCGAGGGGAATGAGATTAAAGCCTATAAAAGAATAAGTTAATACAATAGATACCCAATCTAGCTCATTGGAGATCCCAAGATCTAGGTTCAAAAGGGACAACTAAATTGTAAAGACTTTGATTTGATCATTGTGGGGATCTTCCCGTTGTTCATTCCCATGATGAAACAGTGATGTTCATACGAAGAAGGTTAAATTTACAATGCTTTTAATAATCTCTATGCATTGGAAAGAGTAACATGAACTACTCTTAATTTAAGAGATCGCCTATATAAGAGTGAAGTGAGGTCGCTTTAGAGGGAATTGAATAGAACACAATTCGTATTAACCTCTTGCAGATCTAGGCGCATGTTCATGGCCAAAACAAACGTAAAAGTGAGAATTGAAAAATGTTAGGAAGATTCCTCTGTAAGGTATATATGTCATCATCTACACAAATGACTGAACGATTCAAGGACATCATGTCTACTATTTATTTAGTAGAGTAAACATACTTCCACAATTGATGGTTCAAAGGGTTACACTTACCTCTCCTATGCAAGCTTCAACTATTGTTCTCTATCACGTGTGAGGAATCATTGGTCTTATGTCTCTAGGTGTCAATTTCATCAATGTGGGGAATTGTTGGAATTTTCCTTCTACGTTTGAATGAATTTAACTTTTGAAACAGTTGTTTTTCAAAACATTTGTAGTTATGGAATTAAATCTTTTCAATTTCATTTTATGGGTTTTTTATCTTCTCTTCCATTAACCTAAAACAACCGAAGGCCATTCAAGTCTTCCGTTTGGCTAAGGTCCTTTTAAAGAGAGTTCTGACTCTCTTTGGTCAGAAGATTTTTGCTTCAGTAAATTTCCTTCTATGATAAAGATACGAACATAGCTAGTTTGCCGGGAGTGAATGCAAGCAGAGTGTTGTTGTCATTAGTCAAAGAAGATCATTGTGTCTTAGGAAGTAGACGTTGTTGAAGTATCAAGGCACCCTTGGAGGAGGCATGTTTTTGCTTTAAGGAGATTGTACCTGTACAAGACTCGGTCTAATCTCCATTTCCTTTCGTCAGTTGTATTTTTATTTTTTGTTTTCTTCTCCTTTTATCTTAGTTTATGTACTATCGGTGTTAACAATACATTCTCTTCCGGTCTTCCCTCCATGCATAGTAAAAATTCTTTATTACCACTTAACCTAATAATTTAGTTTTCTAATAGAAACAAACAAATACTTGTAAAAGATAAATCTACTTCAAATTAACATTTTCTTATCTTTCAAATTCTATTACTAAAAACACAACCAAGAATCCAAAAAAAAAAAAAAAAAATTTCATTTAAAAAATTGCTAAGAAAACAAATAAAAAAAAATTGTTAAAACCAGATGAAAAAATCTAGATAATTTTTTTTCTTCTAATCTTTAAAGATCACAAGCTATGACCCAACTTAAAAACCCATCAAAGTTCTAATAAAAACTTAATTTCTTTAAAAGTGAGGTTAAAAAATAAAATTAAACTGAGCATTTTTAGAATTTCTAAACCTTAACTCAAAAAACCATAAAAATCTAAAATAAGAAATCAAAAATTAGAAATGTACTTTTGAAAATTGTTAGGACATTTTATTAGTTGACTTTTTTGTGGCTCTTATTGTGTACTTTGAAAAACATATTAGTGAATATTGTAAAGATATTGGAAGAAATTCAAGGCTCACAATATTCTTGAAGAGATTTTTTGGAAATAATAATTTGGATGGTGGAGATCTTTTAATTGGTGATTATTTTGAAAAATATATATAAGGATTTTTTGGAATTTTATTTTTCATGATTTTTTTTATTAGAATTTGTTATTAGAAAGTAATATATTTACTTGATTTAGAATGATGCATAATTGGTATGATTTATTAATTGGAATTTGTTACATTCAATTGATTTTGAATGATGCATATAGGCTTCTTAGAGCCTCCTCGATGGTGGAGAAACTCGTTTTATGGTTTGCATAGAAAAAATCTAAGAGAAAAGTCTTTGATATGACAACCTTGGCTTAGAAAGTTTAGAAAAACTAGTGATGCTCGCATAACTAAGCTACTTGAAAGATTCTTCACAACGATGACATTGTCACGGAAAAGGTTTTTTAGTTTATTAGTTGGAAATTATGTTTGTAATCAATTGATTCTTAGTAGATGGTTCAATGTCTAGGTGTGATCCCGCAAAATAGGCATGGTGCATTGAACTGGGTTACTAATGTTTGGTGTCTCTTTTATTTTGTCGATTCTATAATTTTTGCATATAATTGCTTTCATATTGAAAAATTAATTTTGTTTCAATCATCATATAGTAGTGTTATAACATTTATTTATAACATCTTAATATAAAAACAAGACGTACCAAAAATAAAAAATGGCCTACTTTTAGAACATGGAGTAAAACTCCACTTTTGAACTCAATCTAAACTTCAAAAGAGAACCAATAAGAAGAAGGAAAAGAGAATGAAGGAAATTTTGGGGAAAGAGAAATCACAAAAGAACGGAAAGGACAGCCTCTTGGCCTACAAAAATTTTCAACTCTATCCAAAATCGTAATACGAAAATTTTCAATGATTCTAATCTTGGGCCATTTAAAATACTTGAATTTATTGAAAATAAATTTTCATTTTCAAACCCATTCTAATGAATTCGTTGAATTTAATTGAAACAAGGAAACACACTGCTTTTCCGATTCATATATATAAAATGTCAAAATAAATAATTCCATTTCGTTTTCAAAATTTGTTTCGCTTTATTCTCAGAACTAAACGCGCTTTCTCATGCCAAAAGCTGAATAGTAAAATGTAGAATTTTCTACCTACTAAACAGGACCTTATAAGGTTTATTTTTTAAAATACTCAAATTACACTTACTGAAGTTGGTCATATTTTTTTGATCAGACATCACTTGATTTAAATTAAAAAATGCAAAGTGTAAAACATGCTATAGCTCCAGTGGGTCATATTTTTTGTACTGCTTAATTAATTAAAATTTTCAACTATATCCAAAATTCAATAATTTAAAATTTTCAACGTATTCTAATCTTTGCCATTTTTAGAAAATGCGCTTCAGACTTGAATTTGATTGAAAATAAAGAATAAGAAAATCCGTTTTGTAAACCATTTTCTGAAAATGAAGTTATAAAATGTTGAAAATAAATCCCTTGTTTTCGATTTAATTCGAACAAGGAAAACAAATAAAATCGCTTTTTGATTCATATATAAAAATGTCGAAATAATGGACTCATTTTCTTTTGTTAAATTTAGTTTTTGTCTAATTCTCGTAACTAAACATGTTTTCCTTGTTTTCGAAAAGTTTGAATAGAGAAAACAGAAAATTTTCTACCTACTAAATAGGGCCTTAAGTATTATAAACTCATTTTCATATTTAGGACATTTAGAAACATGTTAATAATCATGTGAATAAATAAATAAATAAATAAATAAATAAAGGTGGTCCTGATCTAATGACATTTGTGATACTTAGAAAATATGGAAAAGTATGTATCATACTAAATTATATGAGCAAATGGTTGAACTAAATTATATCATTGATATGAGATTAATTATATGATGGTTATTTAATATCATGTTTTGGTCAATCCTTTTTTATTTAATGTTAGAATTCATATTCTTTTATACTGGTATCTCAATTATAATTTAAGGTTCCCAAAAAGGAAGGCCTTCGAGACTAGAAAGAATAACTAAATGAAAGCAATTTGTTTGGATGACATTAACATGAACAAATATATAAAAGCTTTGGGGGAGTAGCCATTGATTCTTTTTCTAAAAAAACTTGATGATTTCAAAAAAGATTTCCCATTTATTACATAAAGAAAACCAACAAGCTAGATTTCATTATCCACTACCAAAGTTATTCCAATTCCAAAAGATCTTGGATTGTATTGATATAAATATGAGTTAGAGTTATAACAAAAAAATAAAATAAAAAATCACAAAAAACCATTTTATAATTTTTGTAATTTAAATTAAATTGCATTTGACAAGCTTTCTTTAAATAGTAAAGTATTGAGTTAAGCAACCATGTCATGAAAAATATATATGCATTTTTTAAAATTTCATTATAGATAATTAGATAGTATCTCCATTGAGAGCTTTTTTTGGATATAAGAAATGAAAAACTTTAATCTTCAATAGGTAAAGTGTGTTGTGATCCGAAATTTTGAAAAACCAAAATTTGAAATAAAACAAAAATAATAGTAACACCAATTAAAGAAAGTATACGAATATTACTAGAGATTTATTGTCACAATCATTTTTTGTACGATGATTGTGACAATAAATAAATACTAAAAATGTTAAAAACATTATATTTAAAGTCAGACCACGGTTTTCTGGTCGACATAATTCAAAATCAAATTTGGCCTACAAAATAACATTAAAATCCATGCATTTTTCTTGCTCCATCCTCCCGAATTCCTTAAGAATAGTGTGAGAAACTTCTCCCGGAAAATATAAATCCAGGGAAGAAAAAAAAAATTTATAAATTTTATATTTATATCTGTATTTTCTTTCATTTTCTCGTTCCTTCTACTCTTTCATTCCGTATTGATGCAACATTTTGGAATGAAGTTCTTCAAACTTGAAAAAAAAAAAAAAACACATAAAAAGGAAAAATTAATATGAAAATTAACTGAGAGAGAGACCAATGCGAATGGAGTCTAAAATGACCAATTTTCCTATAAACTCAAATTTGTAGAATTTGGAGTTAATATATATGAATATCATGTCTTTGACACTATAAAGAGTGATTAAAGTCGATCTGGACCAAAGGGTCTTGCTTGTTTTTTACATCCACCTAAAAAGACAAACAAACCTATGCAAATGAAGTCTATTATGAACTTTTAAATACACAAATGGGAAACAAATATTCAAATTACAGAGAGATGGTTCGAGCCGATAAACTTCTATTGTCGTACCGTGTTAAACTTTTATAAGTACACAATTTTGTCCGCAAATGGGACTTGAACCTGAACTCGATCCTCCCCTCTTCACGCCCACCATAACTCTTAACCACTGAGTTAGGCTTTATTGACAATAAACGACTTGGTTTATTAAACAATATTGAGATGTATTATTTACTTCTTCACAATTTTGTGTGGTGGATTTGACAAAGATGATATAATTAAGATGTTATAGACCACACGTAACCATTAAGTTCAATGTATGGATCCAAGTGAAGAAGAGTAAAGGAAAACAACTTACAATTTGAATCCAGGGATAAAGTATCCTCCATTATTCAAGATGTCTATGTTATATATGTTTAAATCTATCAAGAAATGGTTGAAAATTATACGTCAAAGTTTATGGAAGGCAGCTAATTGAATCTTCCTCCTACGCCATCCCTTTGTGAAGATGATGGTAATGGAGAGGATAATAATGGAGCTTATCAAATGATGACAAATATGTTATGGTAGAAAGGAGGGTCATGGGGGTGACTCTACTAGTAAGGGTCATTAAGAGGTTGCTTTATGCAATTTTGCTTAATTGATGGGACTTTTTAGATGACTAGTTATGTATTATATTAGACAAATGGCTAGTGTTCAATCTACATGCTACAATATACTTTTGTTTGGGTTCTATTTCTTTTTTTCTTATTAGGATTTGGCATATTGTTCATAGTATTAAAAAGATGCAACATTTCTTTTGGCTTATCTTTTAATAAATGTACGTTTTGGTTCAAATATCATAACAATAAAAAAGTGATCAATTTCGTATCAATTAAGTTTAAGACAAAGACATCAATATAACCCATTACTTCAATAAGATAGAGTAAGATATATATATATGGTGGTATATATAGTAGAGTTATATTCGATGTATTGAATCAAAAATGTGTAATTATCAAAATAAATTGTGCAAATTGATTTCTTTACTCAAAATCATTATGTCATATTTTATAACCTAAGGGTAGCTCAATTTTAATAAGATCTTGCTGAATCCCCATCGGTCACCAATTTAAGTCCTCTTAGGTTTATCCGATTTTAGGGCTTGTGGGATTAATCTAGGTGAGCACAAACTGACTCGGACATCCATGGTTATCTAAAAACACATATATATTATGTCATGTTTATGAAGATGGTCCTTAACATAAGTGTTGTTGATATGGAATAAATCATATTGATTTTAAGGATGTATCCAATTTGGTATATTTTTCATTATATCCATGCTATGTTTAATGTAGATGGGGGCTGTACTCCTTTATGTTTCTGTGGCCTCTTGATCATTGTTTCCTTATGCAACTTAATGATGAAGTTATTTTAAGTCTAGAGTCTAGACTCCCCCCCACCTTTTGACTTATTAACTTAATGATAAAGCAAGCTTACCTGGGCCACCTATAACTAATTAATCATGTTGGTCGATTTGTGACTTTAGCCCATCAGCTACACCCAGCCCAAGCAAGTAATGGGCCATTTGAAGATGCTTACGTGTCATTCTAATAAAGGCTCAAATGAGAAAAATGCCTTTACATGGTAACAAAAGCTTACATTTGCATTTACGATTTTATCTCTTAAAGATTCGCAGAAGATTAAAATTTTCATTCGGTAAAACACAGATCTCAAGAAATAAAATCACCATCGGAACTGGCGTGAAACCTGCTCATACGGTAATCCAGATTTATGCCTGAACCCTAAAAAAAAATGCAAGACCCAATTCACATTCACCTCCACTTAACCAAAAAAAAAAGATCTGTTTGGCTTTTCATCTATGGTTATGAACCCGGTAAAATCATTGAAGACAGTACCAGTCTTTCAAAGACCACCTTACATTGTCCATTGTTGGCTATCAGTGCAGTGTTTCCCTAGACTGAGAAGCATCTATCTCAACCTTTTTACTGGATCTGATTCCTAGAAAGCATTAAACAACATACTCAGAAAAGATGTATTTTCATGATATGCTAAGTACCAACCTAATGTAACTATGTAAGAGCAAAACTAGACATAAGATGAATCTTATCTAGCTTGAATCCATCTATAGAATTTCACATGGGATTAGAAATGGTTCCATTATGTTTTTTTTAACAGCATTCAGTGACAAAGAACATTTTAGTGTTCTACTAAACTCATGCTTGAAAAGAGGCACTTTAAAATTTTCAATGACTACAGTTATTCTTCTTTATTTATTATGGTGATGAGGGTGTTGTCTCCATAGTTAAACACATAAATTGTATTCCCTAACAGTGCATGAAATATATTACAATTATGTCATGATTCATTCACAAGGGATGTCCAGCTACCTTATTACTAAAGAAAGAAAAATTCACTCACCCAACTTCAATGAAAGGTAGCTAGCTAGCAACAATGCTGCAGTTGCTTGATGATGAATTTGTATTCATTTTGAGTTCCATTAGTTCTTGCATTTTTACCTTCACACTGTCTGTAGCTCTTGCCTTCTTCCCAAAACAGCTTGGCTGGTGTGTGAGTGCATGAGACCGATACATTTCTTCTTTGTTGTGCTGCTAAACCGGTCGGAACTGTGTACAAACAAGGCATAACAGAAGACATGACACAGAGAATATAAGCTCATAGACTTAAAATACATTGGACTCTACATGCTTGGTGAGTATGCAGAGAATAGTCACTACACCACAAACCTGTCTATGAAGGAGATGATAGAGTTTCTAATGTAGGGAAAGAGGAACATGGTCTCTTTGAAGTTCCTTGACGACAGCAGCCAGTGCCTCAGGGTTCAGACCCAGGTCACAGAGAGCAATGAGGATGGAAAGGGTGTGGCGATCGAGTCCTGTTTCAAGAATGTTCGACATGTGAAATATCAGGTCCAGAGATTCTTGGGCAGTTTGTGAAGCCTCCGGATCCATATGAATAGACTTAAGAGGATTTCTGTTTCTGAAAGGTTCACTTCAATAAACCAACCCCAAAAAATGGAGTCTCAAGATTTAAGACAGGAATAGAGTAACATTATTGAACTTCAAGACATGAAACAACAACCTAAAAAAATAAGCACTCAGATAAACATATCTATGAGAAGATAAAGCATTTCAGCTAAGGACATAAAATTAATTTAATTTAACAAATACTATCAACTACCAATAATTGAAATGAGTTCAACATAATTGATATTGATGGGTATGAAAGAAGTACAAGGCTAATTAAAGAAATTATTCCAGAAGTAACAAGAATGAAATCTAAGGGATTAAAAATAGGGGAATCCCGCATTTAGGCTATGTTTGGGTTCCCGGAAATTTGAGGGAAAATACAAGGGAAAGAAAATAGAGAGGAAAAGCAAAGGAAAGAAAAAATTAAGGAAAACAGAAATGGAGTTAAATCCAACATAGTATTTTTTATTTACTGCTTCAAATCAATTTTATTTATTTTCACTCAATAATATATATAGATTAAATAATTTAAGAATATGAAAATTTCTAAGAAATCTCTTTCCTTAATACTTTCTAGGAACCAAACACAACTACACACTATAGTTCCCATAAAATGTTTGGGCAAAAATGCAAGGGATAGAAAATAGAGAGGAAAAGTAAAAGGAAAGAAAAAAAAAAAGAAGGAAAATAGGAATAGAGTTAAATCCAACATAGTACTTCTATTTACTACTTCAAACTCATTTTATTTGTTTTAACTCGTCTATATAAAGGTTAGATAATTGAAGAATATGTAAATTTGCAAGTAATTTATTTATATTTGATTTTCTTTAAGATTTTGTCTTAGCCTCTTAGGTAACCAAATATAAGAAAATCATTTTCCATAGCATTTTCTCTTTCCTTACTACTTTCCAGAAACCAAACACAATCTTAAGTTATCCATTTTTCCCTTTTTTGTTTGATAGGCAATTTCTAATAATAACATTTACAACCATGCTGGAAATGTTTTTTCTTGAATGTGTTCAGCAATCCATATGAATTCTTCATCCTCATATTCAGCTTTCTCATCATTAAAATATAAAACAATGATTTTCCTCCACAACAAAACATCTTCTCCCTCCCCAATAGATAAAGTCCCTTTTCCAAGCTGCAATCCTACATCCCATGTCACAGATGTCCTCATCAATGGCTCCCACAGAAATATAAACCACCTATTAGCATTCTTTAAACATATCAGCTAAAGATCCTTATTTTAATGTGCTCCTCCTTCCTCCAACTTCCAGGAAAAAACAACTAAATTGGACTAGAACAAAATTAAAGCTGTGAAAATGAGTGTTTTACCTGCTAAACCTGGTCTAATAATGCAAGAATTTAAGGCTATATTTGGTTCCCTTGAAAGTAATGTCAAGGAAAATTTATGTTCTCATGTTCTATAATTTTTAAAAAAAAAATCATATACAATTAAAATTTGTTAGAAATCTATACATTTTAAAATTGTTTAATCTTCGTATCGATGAGTTAAAATAAATTCAATGAATTTGACAATATAAATAAAAATAATTTATTTTCTTTCACTTTTCTCTCATTTGTTTCTTCGCATTTTTCCCTCAAATTTTCCAATAACGTAACTAGTCGAACAGTTGCAGAGGCATGCATGGTGTCTCAAAACACTCTCTCAAAACAAATACGCATTTCTCATAGAAAGATCCAACCAATTAAACATTCATACATACCCTGAATTAGAAGCAGATTAAGCAACATTATGAGTTGCAGTTAGTCGAACAAACGTCAAACAGGGATATCGTTTTTACTTGCTTCAGAACTGTTAAGCGAGAATAGAGAAGGAACATATTCTCTATTCTTATAATAACTGTATTGTTTCTGTGACCAGATCAGTGGGTTGCGGGAAGATATGAAGAGAAAGTTTAGGCACACATGGAGCCCAGTTTGAAAATTTGAAGAAGATGAGAATTTGAAATGATGAGAAGATCACTGCCTCAAGATAGGCCCGAAACACTTGGAAGGGACTCGTAGAGGAGAAAGAGAGTGATTGGTCACAGGGTTCTGCTATCCCAACCAGGAGGGCTTCTATCCCGTTCCGGGTTAAATTAATCAATCGAGAGGTGAATGAATTTCTTTCTATTAAACAATAAGGGTGTATTGGATTAGGATTTTTAATGATATTTATGGGATTTTTTAAAATGACACATAAATTTGATAGATTTTATAAATTTTTATAGAGTTTGTAAATGTATTGATGAATTTCATAGATTTTTTATTTTTAAAAGACTTTTGACCTGATTTGTAGATATTGATAGATTTTATAGGGTTGCCAAATGTATCAGATGAAACATGAAACTTATTTTAAAAACTTTTATAGACGTTGACAAAATTTTGTAAGTATTGATTGACTCTTACAAACTTTTTAGATATTGATAGCCTTTTACAAACTTTAAATAACTAAAATAAATTCATATTTTTAATAAAAATAAAATATCATAATTAAATAATTTTGTCCAAAAAAGTATCAACACTATTTAAAATAGGTTTGAATAAATAAATTTTCACTTCTTTTGTTTCAAATTTTCATAAATTTTCATCTAGGCATTTAAAAAATAAATTTTATTTATTTTATTTTTATATTTTATTCCATCTCAAATTTTTCTAATTTCACTCATAACTTCTAAGAGTTTTTATTTTTTAATTTCCAAGAATTACAAATTCTTCATTTTTTTCCTTATCTAAATAAATAAATTCCTAATTTATCAAATTTAAAATTTCATAATTTCCAAAATTTATCGATTTATGAAATCTGAAATATGTATTTGATGTGATTTAATATTAACATTAATGATGTAAAAAAATTATTTTTATTCATATAGGTATGTGAAATGATTCAAAAAAAAAAAAAAACATATGTGATTTTAGGAACAATCAAGAACTATAATTCGAATAAAAAAATATATTTTATTTCACCATCTGCAATAGACATACATGTTTTAAAAATTAGAGCAAAATTTAAAAATTAGATTAATCAAATTACTACAATACGAATAGATTTTGAGTTAAACCCTTACCTCAAAAAAAAAATCTATTATATACAAATAACTTTACCTGATAATGAATTAATCCCGCGTTATACGAATAGATCTCTGTTGATAATAAATCAAGAAGAAGAAAACAATAAAAAAAAAACATGCTAATGAATCAAGAAAAAGAAATTTTGTCAGGTAGGATAAGATGAGATGATAAAAAAGCGGGTATAACATTGCTTTCTTCCTCAATTGTTTCTCATTTTTTTTCCTTATTTAAATAATCAAAATTCCTAATTTATCAAATTTCAAAAATTTCCTAATTTCAAATTTATCATTACGAAATACAAGAAAGATATTTGATGTGATTTAACATTAACATTAAAGATGTAAAAAATTATTTTTATTCACATACTTATATGGCTTGATTCAAATAAAAAGCAATACATATATGATTTAAGACAATCAAGAACTATAATTCAAATACAAAAAAAATCATATTTTATTTCACCATTTGCAATATGCATCCATGGGTTTAAAATTAGAGCAAATTTTAAAAAAGTAGGATTAATCAAATTACAAATACGAATAGATCTCAGTTAAATCTTTTTACCTAAAAAAATTATATTATATCTGATAAACTTGTCGATAATGAATAGATTTTAAGTTATACGAATAGATCTATGCGATGAATCGAGAAGAAAGCAGTAAAAACACGATAATGAATTAAGAAGAAGAAACCACTTAGGGTAGGATAAGATGAGATGGTTAAGCGATTATAACTTTGTCTTTTACTTAAGCGTGCTTCGCCGTAGACGGTGAATACCAAAAATCTAGTAATAATATATTTATATACATTTGGATGTGAGTGTCATTATAATTTTGATTTTGATTGAGACAAGAAGGTGTATTTGAATAAAATTATGATTATGCAAAAAATATATCATATTTTTAGTTTTTAAAATATCATATTTGTATATGATTATGATTTTGATATATTTTTTTGAAAACCATTATGATATTTTTAGTTCTTAAAATATCAGAATTGTATGTAAAACGATTAAAAAATTTATATATTATGATTTTTTAGGAACAATATATTTTTTTTTTAACTAGTTCTTAAAATATATGAAGAATTAAAAAATTATCTAATTTATGAATTGTATGAGTTTTTAAAATTATCTAACTCATAGGTTCAAACACCATCTCAAAAATTTGATTAGCTTATTTCAGCTCTGATAAGAAAAGTGGTTTCAAATCTTTACGGAAAAGCATAGGAGAATTTTAAAGAGTGAGTATTTATACTCTTCTTGAGAGAAATTAAATTAAAAGTTTAATGTATGAAAGTCATGAAATTATCAGCGACAAATCATTAGACAATGATTTATCCCCACATAGTTAAAAAAAAAAAAAAAATAAATGTGGAAGATAGGAATTTTAAGCTATATCTATCCACGCGTTACTTGTAATGTAGGGTTGGAGATTGAAACTTAGATTATGATCTTGAGACCACGGTGCGATACCCGACTCGATGGTGTTGGAATAATTTATGATATATATGAGGCGGCAACCAATCTTTCGCTATATATAGGCGCCATCAACATATACTTTAAGCATCCGTAAAGTGGGTTTCACCACTTACTCCACATGTAGATGTTGAATTAGTGGACCACTTCGTGGCTGACTCAACAACCGAATGAGTCACCCGAAGACTTGTTCAACATTCTCCTACTTAGTCCTTAAATTCAACATCTACGATAATGAAGAAATAGATATATGAATCATGACGATAGTTCCTACAAGCGAGTATCTTGTGCATCGCAATATCTTGTCCCTTTCAAAATTTTATCTTTTAGACAAACCCTATGTTTAAATACGAGGTCAAAAATAATGATATTTCTCTAATCACAATAAACCAGAAATGTGCACAACTTTTATGAGAAACATCGGTGAATAAGGGTTTCATTAACAAAAATGAATACGTATATGAATTGATTATATGGACCCAGTCTCATATTAGTTACATGATCCTTGAACTCCTTAATTAGCATGCCTTTAGTAAGAGTTGGCAACCATTAACTCAATGTATGGCTGTCAATAGTTGTCGCACCGCCCTACTAGCGGCGGGTGTGCGGCTCACCACGAAACCCCGGTCGTTACTTCCAGCTAAGAGAATCTTTGTGACGAAGCCGTATTTGCTTGCT
Organism: Tetrastigma voinierianum; assembly: GCA_016808115.1. Taxonomy (NCBI): domain Eukaryota; kingdom Viridiplantae; phylum Streptophyta; class Magnoliopsida; order Vitales; family Vitaceae; genus Tetrastigma; species Tetrastigma voinierianum. The sequence continues at coordinate 667,616 of JAEQBH010002112.1, read as the reverse complement.
AAAAACCCGTATAGAAATGCTTATGAATAAATATCAACCAATTGAGGCATTTCTTGCTTGTTGTACCCTAACAAACAAGGGAGCCTGGGCTTCAACTGTGCCGGTGGAAGGACCTGGGTCCACATCACCTAGGTGGAAGGGCCTTGGCCCACATCACCTTTCGATTAAATATGTTGAGAAGATATGGTCTATGTCACCTGTGGCTAGCACGCTAACCCTATATACTTTAGTACGTGCCACGGTCCCCTTTAATATGCCATGATGCATGGACTAAGTTTGTCGACCAGACAAATCTAAAATGCATGAAATGATGTCCCCTAAGCTTCGCGTGCGGCGTACGAATCTCTACCCGACCCGGTATCTTTACACTTAAAACTAGGGATTTCTTAAGGCTTGTTTTATAAAACACAATTTTTGCTTGCTTGTTTGTTTGCTTTTTGAAATATGGTTTTACAAATCCAAACCATTGCTAGCTTGCTTGTTTTCTAAATCACATTGCATGCTTGCTTTTCAAATATGGTTTACAATCAAAACCATTGCTTGCTTGTTTTTCAAATATGGTTTTACAATCGAGCCATTGTTGCACGAAAATATGGTTTATCTTTTCAAAAGCAATTGCTTGCTTGAAATATGGTTTGATACTTTAAAACCATTGCTTGCTTGAAATATGGTTTAATACTTTAAAACTATTGCTTGCTTGAAATATGGTTTAATAATTTAAAACCATAACATACCAGTGTAAAATGATTTATAAATAATACACTAGTATAAAAAAATAGGTTTAGAACACTCACCTTTTTGTTTGCCAAAACTTGAGCACGATTTCAGCAGAAACTTTTCTAACTGTTCCTTTACACTCAAACGAATATAATGAAAACATTAATCGTCTGCGTATAGCGATAAAGAAACAACATACTTCTGCATAAGTCACTTTAGGGTCACACAACATTCGCTATAAGCCGAATGAACAAATTACCCTTGAGCACCAAAGCGTAATAAAAAAGCATTTCATTTGTGGCTTGTTTTCCAATGACTCTACGGACTTTATTACCCAAAATTATTCAAACGGTCTTCAAAAATTATGAAACTCTCAGATCAGTCCTTTATATATCCAATGACATCTCTTTAAATTTTCAATTTAAAATTCCTTCTCCTAAGGCCCTCAACCACATAACACAAATTATAGCATTTTGATGCCAAATTGATTTAGCTCATGAATCACCTATTGTTATCATGATTTCAGGGTCTTAACTCCATAAGTGGAGATTGTTTCTTCACTCATTTGAATCTATGGTTCTAAGGTTTCTTCTCCAATTGGAATCATCCAATTTGGATCACCAAAACTCAAGTTATTGTATTTTACATCTAGATTACTCAAATTGGCAAAACAGAATCTGCACATAACTCTACTTTGACAGATTTCTGGGCACTTTGGGTTTATAATTTGTATATACTTCCTTCAAGTAAATTATTTCCCTAGAAGTCTATTTTACCCAGAATTTTGAATCACTCAATTTGTATTAGTGAAACTCAACTTATGACCAAAACACTACAACAATACCCAAAACAGAGCATAACCCGTGAGCTACACGAGCTCACCTTTAAGTCCGTATTTGGGAGCCTTAGAGCTACAATTTGCTCTTGATCCCTTCTATACATTTGTATCCCTATCTCTTATGGTTCTTTACCAATTAGAATCAATTCATTTGGATGATTATAACTTAATCTATAGTCAAAACAAGAACAGGGGTTTTACAAAATTTTGACAGCATTTCCTTTAAAAACCCAACATTCTCCTTTTTACAACCATTCCTCAAAACCAACATAGGTGCAAAACAACTCCACCACACTTGTATTGGTGGTTTAGAACTTCTTATAACCAAACCTAGGTAAAAATCCTAAGAATTCATACCAAGGTCCACCAATCCATACCAAAATCCAAAATACACAAGATTCCATGGAAAACATGAATTCTTCTCCTTCCTCTTCTTCCTCTTCTTCTTCTCTTCCTTCTCTTCTTCTCCCTTTTCTTCTCCCAACCGTGGAGCCCTAAGTGTGAGACCAAAAAATGAGATTTGTTTGTCTCACCCCTCTTTTATATTCTCCTTTTTGCCTTAATTACAATTTGGTCCTTAATCACTCAAGTATTTGAAATCAACTTATGTTATTTTTTATAACGGCCTCTCATCTTCTCATATTATTCCTTTCATATCCTTTTTGGAAAATTACAACTTTACCCTTGTTCTGGTACATCATTCTAGGTTCAATCCATTTATCATTTCCCAATTTCATCCTTAAAAACAACTTCCCAAAAATATTACAATGACACTTAAATAATTAAGGAAATCTTTTGGTACACATATGCACCCCTACGGTTACATGTACCGTACACCCTCTCGGGACGGGGCGTTACAATGATCACTTTCTATTCCTGAACACGTTCTCGGATGGCTAAGTACTTTATATCAATGTATTTACTTTGATTTCCACTTTTGTAATTCTTAGCCAGAAAAACAGCAGTTGAGTTGTCACAATATAATTTCTATGGCCTCTGGATGGAATCAACGATTCTCATGCTAGTAATGAAACTCTTGAGCCAAACACCATGTAAGGTGGCCTCAAAACTGGAAACGAACTCGACCTCCATAGTGGAAGTGAGCATTGGAGTGCGCTTCATGCTTCTCTAAGACCACGACTCCACTTGCTAGCATAAAATCTAACGATGTGGACTTTCTAGAGTCTGCATTCATGGCTCCGGCATCGGAGTAGCCAGTCACCTCCATGTAATTAGTCCGTTTGTGCGTTAGCATGAGGTGCTTTGTACCCTGAAGGTAGCGCATTACCTTCTTAGCAGCTTTCTAGTGATCGACCCCTAAATTACTCTGATATTTGCCTAATACTCCAACAGCATAGGCAATGTCAGGTTTAATTTAAACCTTCATACATAAACTTCAATTGCCACAAAGCATATGGAGTGTCTCTCATCTTTTTCTACTCAAGATCGTTCTTCAGGCACTAGTTTAAACTGAACATGTCACCCTTCATAATGGGAGCTGGACTTGGTGAACAATTTTTCATCTGAAATCTCTCTAAGACTTTGTTGATATAGGTCTCTTGAGACAAACCCAAAATCCCTCGAGAACTTTCCCTATGGATCTTTATGCAAATGACATAAGATGCCTCATCCATATCGCCATGCTCGAGTTCTTGAGAGGAATTGTTTACACCTCTTATAATGTTCCTATCATTAGTAGCTAACAAAACATCATCCACGTATAAAAACCAGCATATCTTACTCCCTCACCGATCTTATAGGCTTATACATTTATCCATGACATTCTCTTCAAAACCGAAAGAAGAAACAACTTCATGGAACTTTAGATACCACTGTCGGAACGCTTGTTTCAAATTGTATATGGATTTATTAATCTTGCATACTAAATGCTCACCAACACTAGAGGAGAATCCTTCAGGTTGTTTCATATAAATCTCTTCCTCTAGCCCACCATTAAGAAAGACAGTTTTCACATCCATCTGATGTAGCTCCAAGTCAAAATGAGCTTCTAAAGCCATGATCACACGAAGAGAATCTTTCCTAGATACAAGAGAAAAAGTCTCCATGTAGTTGATTCCTTCCCTTTGAGTGAATCTTTTAGCCACGAGTCTTGTCTTATGTCTCTCAATGTTGCCTTGTGAGTCTTTCTTAGTCTTAAAGACCCACTTACACCCAATGACTTTTACACCATAAGGCAACTCGACGAGATCCCAGACTTTGTTAGAGGCCATAGAATCCATCTCATCCTTCATGGATTCATACCATAATTCAGATTCTTTAGAACTTATGGCTTATGAAAACGTTTCTGGATCATGTTCGGCTCCTATATTGTAATTTGATTCTTGTAAGTACACAACTTAATCACTAGGAATAGCTGAATTTCCGACCCTTGTAGATCTCCTTAACATTGTTTCTTCATGAGGAACTTGTTGTTCAACCGGTTGCTCAATCGGTTGTTCAACATTTTGTTGGTCCTCGATAATGTGATCTATAGGTTCAGAAGTACGTGGATCCTGGATGATTAGTTGTCTTATATCGCTTTCTACCTCATGGGTGTGTATGACAGATGATCTGTGACTTGGATCAGGGGCTTGACCTTGATAGTGATCTCTTTCAGACAAGTTGTCATGAAATTGACCACTCCTACTAACTAAGTCATTCTCTAGAAACTTCGCGTTTCTTGATTCCACAATCCTAGTGGTGTGAGAAGGATAATGGAATCTATAACCTTTGGACTTCTCGGCATATCCAATGAAATGCCCACTAATAATCCTTAGGTCAAGTTTATTTTCTTGTGGATTATAAATCCTTACTTTAGATTGGCATCCCATGGCGTATATGTAATATATTTGGGTTTCAACTTTAAATAACTCAAATGAAAATGCAGACTGATAGCAATTAGCTAGATTTAATATATACACTGCCGTCTTCAATGCCTTAGTCCATAAGAAACAAGGAAGAGACATGTTGCTCCTCATACTCCTTACCATGTCCATTAAAGTTTGATTTCTTCTTTCCGCCACACCATTCAGGTCCGGAGAACCAGACATAGTGTATTGGGCAACAATCCCATGCTCTTGAAGAAACCTAGCAAATGGACCCGGTGCTTGTCCGTTCTCAGTGTACCTACCATGGTACTCTCCACTTCTATCTGACCTCACTATCTTTATTTGCATCCTGCACTGTTTCTCTACCTCAGCTTTGAATACCTTAAAGGCTTCTAACGCCGCGTCCTTCAAACAAAGCATGTAGAGATTCATGTAACGTGAATAGTCGTCTATGAAGGTGATGAAGTATCTTGGGTCACTATCGTCCATATCTGGATAACAGATATCCATATGTATAATCTCCAACAGATGTTTGCTCCTTGTTGCACCCTTTTTAGACTTGTTGGTTTGCTTGCCCTTAATGCAATTCAAACATGTCTCAAAGCTTGATAAAGTCAGAACTAAAGTACGCCGTTTACTAATCTTTTAATCCTCAGGATGGAGATGTGTCCTAATCTCTGGTGCCATAATAAGGAGGATTCTTCATTCATAACACTTCTTTTAATACCAACAGTTAGACTTAATGAGTTATAAGCGTTATCATTTTACAATTGTACTAAATAAAGATCATTGCATAAAATATCATATCCAATAACCTCTGATTTTATTAATAACGTAAAACCAGTATCCTTAAAGTTACAAGAAACTCCTAAGGGTAAGAGTTATGAAATTGAAAACAAATTCTTAGAAAAACTAGGAACATAGAAGGTCTTTTCCATTGTAAGCAAAACCATAACCCAACTTTAAACTGCGAGTCCGATGAAGCCCCATGTGAGCTTGACCTCCCTCCCGAATGGATGTACCGCTCACTACCCACCGTCTTCCTGAGGTTTCTCATACCCTACAAGGTATTTGAAACATGGATTGTAGAACTAGAGTCAATCCACCAAATGTTATGATTAACATTTGTGAAATTTGATTCATAAGATATGAATGAAAAAGAAGTACCTTTCTTTTCAAGCCAGGCTTTGTGCTTTGCACAGACCTTCTTCATGTGTCCCTTCTTTTTACAAAAGAAACATGTGGATTCTTTCTTGATGCCTGCCTTGGGTTGAGTCTTGCCATTTCCCTTGTTCTTAGCATTATTCTTCCCTTTACTACCGAGAAGAGTGAAAAGTACCTTCTCTTCTTGTTCCACAAGTAACTGCTCCTCCTCTTGCACACACATGGTCAAAAGTTCGCTAATTGACCAATCCTCCTTATGTGTGTTATAGGAGAATGGGCTATGCTGAGGAGGAAGAGTACATAGAATATATTGAATGAGAAAAGACTCTGATATAGTTACTTCAAGGTTCTTTAACTAAGCCTCTATGTCCATCATACGCATTATATGATGCTTTTCGCTCTACGGTGAGCCTAAGGGTGCATAGCGGATAATAAGGGTATTGGCGAGGAATACGAGCAGTGATTGATCATCAATTGCCTTTAACAAGTCACGAGCCTTGCTCGTGCTTACCAGTAGAGCGCGTCACGCGAGAGGTATGAGTTTTAATGAATATAACGAGAGAGGCAGGTGGGGCGCACCAAGTTTCATCTGACTCAATAGCGGCGTGATCTTGGTAGCCGAGATGGCGGGGCTCATCTTCCCTAATAACATAGTCACATGTCATGCGACCCTAATTGGAGCAAGACTCTCTCTCTCTAGACCTTATAGTTATCTCCTTTAAGTTCGGGAATTTCAAGTATGATTTCAGAATAAGTTGGGGTTTGCGTAATTACAATTAAAGAAATAAGGTTTTATCAATAATTGTTTTGAGGTCATAGCCTTGATGTATGTCTTACCAATGTAAAAACACACTATAGATTAATCTATGAACGTAGAACTTGCATGTGGGCTAAAGTTCTACTCAATTAGATTCAATCCCTATTATTTCCTATGATAAAACTAATTAAATATGTTCCTATTCTCAATTCACATTATTTCATCCGAGAATTATAAATCAGATTTTATCCTAATTAATAATATATATATATATATATATATATATATATATATATATATATATATATATATATATATATATATATTTTAAGTTAATTATAAATACTCAGTGATCTTTTCTTAAATGTACAATTTTATTAATCAAGGTGCTGTGGCTAATCTTAATTAATAAAATTATGCAAATCACCCAACAAGATAGAAGAGAAAAATAAATTATTAATAATTCTTTGGGTTTCACGGGCCAAGCCCACATAAAGCCCACAACCCCCTTGGAATGCCTTATACAGTCCTTTAGACTACTGCCAGTAGCCCACAGGTTGACAAGTGACAACCCACTTAGGCAGCCCATAAGGCTGTAGGTGGCAGCCCATAAGGCTGTAGGTGGCAGCCCATATGGCTGGCCCCCTTTCTTTTTTTTTTTTGATAAGACAAAAAATCGGCCATCCTGATGTTGTTTTATTAAATTTAGATTTATTAGTATATCAAAATCAGTATGTTCTTTATTCCAATTTTATTTTATTAATCCTAATGTTATAGGAATACAATAGAGAGGATTTAGGAATAAATCCTCTTCTTTGAATACTCCTTATTAACCCAAAAATATGGATTTAAAATTTTTCATGGGTTTCAAATAAATCTAAAACCCACAAATATAGCATTCTAAAATCATCCTCCAATTAAATAAATAATTTAAAACCAGGATGCCTTGGATATGCCATTAAAACCTCATATGGCACAAGTCTGAAATATGCATATTAAAATTCATTACGGATTCAAGCACTATCTCTCTTGCAAATAATCACACTCCTAAAATCTAGCATGATTACGGATCCACGTATCTCTCCTACAAATAATCACACCCTTCAATAATCAAAAAAAAAAAAAAAAAAAAAAAAGGTAAAGTCACTAAAAAAAAAAAAATCTAGCATGACATCGTGAAATTAAAATAACAGATCTTTGATTATGTTAGAATCATGCAAAATATATAAGGCACTCATATTTCTCCAAACCATGAACAATGAAATTAATGGGAAATTTTTTTTTTCCCAACAAGGCAGGATATAGAGTTCGGGGCTCTAATACCAAACGCTAGACTATCAACAAACAAATCATTAGCACAATGATTTATCCCTCGCATTAGTTAAAAAAAAAATTTAATGTGGAAGATAGAATCTAAATACCTCATGCCATTGCTCGTAATGTGGGATTGGAGATTGACTTAGCTTAGCAATCTGTAGGACCTTCAGATACCCAACTCTCGATGGTGTTGGAATAATTTATGATATGGCAACAGGGACCCAACAACAATATTTTCTTATATATAGGCACCATCAGCCTATACTTTAACTGTCAAGTAAGTGGGTTTCACCACTTACTCCATGTGTAGATGTGGAATTAGTGGGCCACTTCATGGCTGACTCAACAACCAAATGAGTCACCCAAAGACTTGTTCAACAATTCAATGAATTTTTCAATACTGGTATACTTTTAGATAATATATAAAAGTCTTAATACAATACCCCATGACTTTTATAGACTTTTTTAAAGTCTTAAAAAGTTTTAATCGAATACACCATGACTTTTATGTAGTTTTGTGTTTCGTAATCCAATACACTATGATTTTTATAGACTTTGTAATTCTAAGGAAAGTTACAAGTCATAATCCAATACACCCATCTTAATTCAATAAACTACTACTTTGCATTTTTTTAAAAGCTCTTAAAAAGTTTTTAATTTAATACTTAATGACTTTATGTAGTATTTAAAAGTCGTAATCCAATACATCATGATTTTTATAAACTTTGTAATTCCATGAAAGTCATTAAAAGTCCTAATCCAATACACTCCCTAAGTTAATAGATGTTTTATTTATATATATATATATATATATATATATATATATATATATATATATATATATATATATATATATATATATATATATAAAGCTTAATAAATTTTAAGGACAATTAAGAGTCCATCAAACCACCTAAATTCAACCTAAGAACATAGTGTTTTGATTAGGACAAAAATACTACATTATCTCTTCACAAATACCAACCCTCTCCCTAACTAATAATAATGGCCCATGGCTCCCTAACTACACACGGGCCCATGGCTCCCTATAATATGCACTTTTTTTTTGCATTTTTCATATAAATCATCATCTATTTTCCATTTTTAAATAAATTAAATTTTATGATTTTTAATATTATTCCTTATTTTATATTTTCTTTTTATAATATTTTATTATCTTCATACTATAATCTCTTTTTTTATATATACTTTAATATTATAAATTTTTGTAAACCTAATTTTTTAAAATAGAAATAAAATACTATCTAAGCAATTTATTTTTTCAACAAAGATAAAAAAATAATATAAAAATATTAACTATTTAACAAAAAAATATCTATACCATTTTATATTTAATATTCCTATTTAACCTTTTTTTAAGAATACTAGGTTTATTAAAATTTAAAAATATAAAAAATAAAATTGCAATATTAAAATTATAAATAAAAAGTTATTATGAATAGGAAATAATCAAATATGCTGTAAAAAAATCAATCAAAATCCTTGAAAAGTGGTAGGCTTGTACACCTATTGTACATTTGGTTTATATACCTTGTACAATTAGTGGAAATACATTGTACATTATAACAAATCCCATAGGTCTTATTACTAAATTTGAGCATAGGGATGTTTTTTATTATCGTTCACAAAGGGAAATGAACTAAAATCTATTTTTCATAAATTATTATTGAATTAGTTTATAAAATGTATATGTATAGGGTTAAAAAAGCATAATATGAGTGTGACATCAAGTAATATTTATAAGGAATGTCTTATATCCTTAGCTTAAGGAAATAATCATTTATTTAAAACACTTGAAATGTGACGCCTCAACCCGAGTCCAAATGATAACCCGTCAACCTGCGGAATATTCGTGGCATTCACGATCCACGCCCACGCCGGTCAATCCCATTCATGTGACTAATTTCTTTATATTTTCTTGCAAACATATAACTTCCCATATTATTATACAAAAGTTTGATATACAATTCTTTTACTGACCAAAATATATCAAAACAGATTGTCGCAATATATTTTATTAAACATAGCGTCTGCCGGCTAACCCACTCTCTTCATACTCACTACCGAAGAGCCGTCGTCCTCTTGTGTACTTGAAAGGGGGATCTCACGACGGGGTGAGTAAAACCCAAAAGATATATCTCCTACAAGGGCTACTCCCCACCTAAGCGCACATGCAATGCCAGTTACACAATCACACACCTGAATGCCTACATGTCATGAATAAGATGCAACAACTCATGACCCAATCCCGAGTCCTCACTGATTCCCTCACACATGCATATACTAAGTGAGAAAAACCGTCATGGGTGTTTCGTCCATGACCCTTTTACCAAAACAAAATCTTTTTGTTTTATTTTTTTATTGGACAGTCTCCGAGATATAGTGTGGATAGTCTCCGATCAATACTTTGGTTAGCCTCTGAGAAGTACTATGGACAATCTCCGATACGTACTTTGGTTAGTCTCCGAGAAGTACTGTGGACAGTCTCCGAAAATCATTTGCATTCTTGATGTACCCTTGAACCCCAAACACAGGGTCGATCATTTCCATGCACTCATACCTATGTCATGAGATGCTCCCTGCATAAATGCAATGCAAGTGTCATTGCATGTCATTTCATGCTACATGTACGCTACGTGTCACATGCAACATATAAATCACACATTACATGTCAAGTGTCATGGATAAATTATGTTTAATACATATAATTATTTTCTTTTATCCCACATATATAACATACCTCACACATTGGATATTATTTAATCTCTGATAAAGAATAACACACCTTAGCCATTCCTGGCCATACTTGGCCTCGAAAAATCTAGACTTAGTCCAGAAATTCCAACTTTTATAAATATCACGCAAAAATTCAACAAGCAATTTCTAGCTCAGGCCATACGCAGCCTCGAGCATTCGTAGACATGCCCCGGTTCAAAATAGAAGTTCCTAAACCGTAACGAACCGTCTCAATTGTCCGTGATCCACCCTGTTCTTAGCCTATGGTTTGGCTACAATTTCATCTTATTAAATTCTAGACTTAACAAGCTTTCCGTAGGGTCTAAGAACGTGCAAATCGGAGTTTGGACGGGAAAGTTATGACCATCCAAAGTTGACGCTATCGATTAGTAAGGGTGGTGCGGATATGCGGGCATAACCCCGATTTCCATTATGCCCAGATTTGCTCAGTTTCGGGACGCCGTGCTAGGCCTCGATGGTCCCGGGAACTCATATACTTGGTCCATGATCGTCCCATAACCAAAAATAGACTACACAATGAAATAATTCGCCCCGAAGTGGGGCAAAATCGTTAGACCCCTACACGGCCCCTAGGCGTGAAATGAACCGAAATAGGAAAAAACCTACCTCTTGTAGCGCAGTTCTGGGTTCTTCGCCGTCTAGGTCTGCTCATTGTGCAACACTCCTTCCTTTTCCTTTTTCCTTTCCCTCTCTTCCTTTTCTTTTTTTCTCTTTTTTCCTCCATCAGTCCATTTTTATAGGATGGACCAATCTGCATGGCATGCATGCATCATGCCATGTGTCACCCACCAATTTGGGTTCCTTTTTGCCCCGAAATTCGTGAAAAATTTGACAATATCTGAATTTAACGAAATTTGTCTTGGTAACTAGATTTCTTGAGACAAATCCAACGGTGTTGTCCGTTTCATTATTCGAGATCTAGAAAATTTCTAGGTTTTCAACTTGTATTGTAGCGACGATTTACTGTTTTGCCATTTTTCAAGAAAATTCTATTTTGCTCGGGTTTTACATGAAATCCTTGAAGAAGAGTAAACTTGTACACTCCTTGAACACTTAGTTCATATACCTTGGACACTTCATATAAATACTTTATACATTGTAACAAATCTCATAGGTCGCGATACTAAATGTGAGCATATACATCTTTTCATTTTTATAGTTCAAAAAAAGGAAAATGAACAAAAAACTATTTTTTCATAAATTATAATTAAAGTGGTTTATAAAATTAATATGTATGAGATTAAGAAAATGCATAAGATGAATGTGAGATCAAACAATTTTTATAAGGATGTTCTCCATTCTTCAGTTAAGGAAATAATCATTTGAGTTTTTAAAAATCAATTGAAATCCTTGAGGAGAGTAGGCTTGTACACTTAATTCACATGCCTTGTACAGTTAGTGGAAATACCTTGTACAATGTACCAAATCTTGCAAGACTCATAAATGTGAGCATATATTTAATTGTCATGATTTAGAAAAAAGAAGAAGAAATAATGAACTTAAAACCATTTTCTATCAATTATATGTGTTTTTCTATTATCATTGGCTTTAATATATATTTATATTTTTTGTTTATTCTAATTTTACTTTTGCAATTTTCTTAGTTTTATAAAAATTTGAGTGCAAAATATAAAAATAGATCATAATGTGAACATTATAAATATTCTAAATAAAATTATTATAAATAGAAAAAAATACAATATTTTATATAATTAAGACATTTTATATTATCATTATTATTTATCATTATCATTGTTACGGTAAATAGTGGCGGAGCTTGTGGATTAAAAGTTAGAGAGGCAAACCTTAAGGCTCTATTTTTTGTTACCCGAAAAGTACTAATGAGAAAAAATAGAGAGAAAAAGTCAAGAAAAAAATTAAAGGAAAATAAAAGGTAGGTTTAAACTTAATAAATTAATACTGTTTATTTAAATCCATTTCATTTGTTTCTCTCTATTATATAAGGACCAAGAAATTTAAAAATTTGTAAAATTTTGAAGAATTTTGATTATATTTGATTTTTTTTTTATATTTTTCACGATAAAATTAAACATGTAAAAATCATTTTCCTTAGTATTTTTTTTCTTTTCCCTAATAATTCCAAATGGAGCCTTACTAAGGAAATGAAATATAAATGAAAATCGAGTGGAAAAGTGGAAGGAAATAAAATTTGGAGGAAAATAAAATAAAGAACTCATTTTATTTGTGTCTCTCTATTATCTAAGGACTACGAAATTTAAAAATATATAAGATTTTGAGAAATTTTAATTATATTTTATTTTATTTTCTTTTTTTCAAGGTGAAACCAAACATGAGAAAATCATTTTTCTTATTTTTTTTCATTACTTGATAATTTTTGGTTTTGTTTAGAAATGAAGGTACTAAAAAAAGAAAATGAAAAGGAAAATAGAGAGGAAAAATGAAAAAAAGAAAAGTTGAAGGAAAATAAAAAATAGATTTAAGCTTAATAAATTAATTTTATATGTTTATTCAAAATTATTTATTTATTTCCTTCTCTCTATTAGATAAGAATTAAGAATTTTAAAATATATAAAATTTGAGGAATTTTGTTTATATTTAGTTTTATTTAATATTTTTCACAATGAAACTAAACATGAGAAAATCATTTTCCTAAGTTTTTTTTTTTCCTTTTATAGCACTTTCTGGATTCCAAACGGAGCTTTCAGGGTATTTTTCTTCATTCCATGGCACTTTTCGGGTTCTAAACGAAATCTTCTAAACAAAGCCTAAGTAAAAAAGTTTGTAAAAATCAATAATTAGAAGCCTTAATCCAATGACTTAATTGTGCTACTTCCCCAAGGGGGCATGGTATAAGACTTGGATAACTATAAAAAATAAAGGCATTTTTATTGGAGTAGATTTTCAAATTTAGGAATTTATTATATAAAACTAATTAATTAAACGTAAGATATTTAAAATTTCAGAATTATTTACTAAAATTAAATATCAATTTTTTTCTATTTTTCAAAATTGCAGGTTTATGAAAATATAAAAGTGTAGAAATAAGATTATAATATAAACTATAAATATTATAAATGACGTGGGCTTTTAAAACACATACAGATAGCCCGCAGCCCAAGCCCAGAACGTAGAAGCCCAAACCGCTTGCCTTATGAAGCATTTCCGAGGGATGCACTCCACAAAAGAAGTTTCTGGCCACAGCAGATCCTACTCCATGCCAAAGTACACTGGGCCCAGCCCGCACTGAAACCACCATGCCGGGGATGATCACGAGCATAGTGCACTCTAAAAGACTCGCTATGGAAAGGAAAAGTGCCCGGCCTCCATGATCCACGCCTACGATTAGGAAAGTTAGCCGATCTTCTACACGACCCTCCATTATCCCTTAACAAATGATCCATGATAAGGAAAAAGAAATTCCTCATCCAATGGGGAGAGATATCGATCACTCATCTAATAAGGAAAGTAACCACTATTTCCCTTATAAAATGCCGATCCATCTACCACAAAAAGGTATGTACTGAACTTGCGTCAAGAGAGTGGATCCTCTTCTCTTCCTGAAGAAAGAACCCACTTGTGCACTCCGAGAGGCGACCGACACTCCTCCCCTCCCCCTTTCCTGATCACCTTGTTTATGTTGTTTTCTGCAAATAACGGATCGCATAGGATCGTGTACCCCAATGACTCCAAACCCGCCCACCCAATACCTCATAAAAAGCACTTATCACTTGATACCAGTCTGTGGAACTCACTTTTCCTTTTGGTAAATAAATTGAATTTTCAGTGATTGATGGTATCAACCCGAAACATGAGCAGGAGTCACGCCAACCTCCTTAAGATGCAAGACCAGAGCTTCAGGCTGCCAGGGAAGAGCTATGCACCAAAGCAGCGGCATTGGATCGGGCCCGCCGAGAGGCTTTTGAAGCTGAGAGCTCCGTGGAGCGCTTGACTGAGGAATGCAACGCGTTACGCGGGGACTTTCAAAGGCAGGAGGCTTTGGTTAGCCAAAGGGATGGAGTAATAGTGGAGCTGAGGGACGAGGCTGGCACCTTATGGGCCTCTGGATGGCTTGCTTTTCAACATAGAGCTACCTGCTCTTTTCCTGCCACCAATTTTCAAGTTCCTAATAAAGAAGAGGCGGAAGAATCCGTTTATGAGGACGAGGCAAATCCTGAGGTGTACTTTGATACTCTAGCCTGTCTCTCCTTCCCGATGAACTCGAGGTCCTGCAGGTTGGCCTCCCTCCGCCCGCCGGGCTCTCGCCTCCGACTTACACCCGCTGAGGCTCGCACAACTGAGGTTGCTTGTAGCTCTACCTCAAATATTTAGGCCCCTTTGTATAATTTGTGCTCATTTTGGCTAACTTCGAGCTCCATACCTTGGACGTTTGTAAAGATAACATTGGTTTTGTTATTCTATGGATCCGTCCTTCTACCTTCTCGATTTTTTCGTCTATTTTTTTTTACGACCTGTGTTGAGAGGTTTCCTGGTCATCCAATCTTTAAACGGCTGAGCTCTCCATCGAGCTATGCGAATCTCACCAGCCGAGCCGGGCTTTCACAAACCGAGCTATATGGCCCCGGGCCACTGGGCCTCTAAGCCGCTAGATTCTTAAGAGTCAGCCACATGGCCTTGAAATCGAGCCACATGGCTCCTTCTGCCGAGCCAAGGCTCTTTTGAAATTTACTGCAGCTCTTTGAAACAAAGCAACGTGGTTCTTTGAAATCGAGCCACGTGGTCTCTCTGAAGGTGAGCCATGGCTCATCTGAACTGAGCTGCCTTTGAACTGAGCCACATGGCTCCTCGCTACTCAGCCTCTCCGGGCTGTTAAGTTCTTAAGAGCTGAGCTACATGGCCCCTTTGAAACTGAGCTACATGGCTCATTTGAAGCTGAGCTATAAGGCTCTTTTGAAACTGAGTTACAAGGCCCTTTTGAAACTGAGCTACATGGCTTTTTTGAAACTGAGCTACATAGCTCCTTTGAAGCTGAGCTACATGGCTCCTTTGAAGATGAGCTACAAGGCTCTTTTAAAACTGAGCTACGTGGCTCCTTAATATCCGAGTTCTTGGGTGCTCATTCGTCTTCCTTCCCTTGGGAAGGTGCGAGTAGTTTTAATGTCGGGTCCGTGAGAATCGAACCTGACCGCGTGACTCCCAAGGTGTTCCAAGCATCTTTATAAATAACCGCCTTCCTTTGAGGGCGTATGCTATACTCGTCCCGTTTACTTCGCCGCCAAAATAGCTGGAGCCGGAGCCGACAGCTTTGTGGTTATAGTTTCGCTATTGCGCGAAGTCTGCTTCGCGATCATAAGATGGTGTTTGGCTTTGTTTTTCTGCCATTTGTTGGAGTTGGGTTGTTCCCTAGTCCCGCTAGTTATGGGAGTTGTGTCGTTCCCTAGTCCTGCCATTTGATGGATTCAGGTTAGGGGACACGCTCGGAGGAGGCGGCGTGTTTTGAATGCTTCAAGGTCCGTTCCTTATGCTATACCTCTCCTCCCCTCTTTTCTCTCTTCTCCTTATCCTTATTTTTCTTTTTCCCTCATTTGAAGCACTGACTCCAAGCTTGTCGATTGTAATTTTTCGAGAGATGCGTAGAACGACTCTTGCTGATTGTAATTTTCCGAGATAACCTGTCTCCCTTGAAATAAAAGTACAATTCTTGAGAACAGCCCCTGTCTGATGCGTAATTTTTCTAAAGCCCCTTCGAGCCATGTAGCGACTCCCGAGCCTGACTCCGACCGGCGACGGATCGTAACCGAAAAGTTCTCGGTGGATGCCCTAATCTGCTCATTAATCAAATCCCTTTAGTTAATGTGCTTTATTAAATTTAGTTTCAAAAGTGTCGCAACCTAATCCTCGACTAATCCTATTATTGAGATCCTGGGCCGGAGTCTCTAGCGCATTCGACATTTTCAATTATCTCTTCAAAAC
The DNA here is from genome assembly GCA_016808115.1 of Tetrastigma voinierianum. Classification (NCBI taxonomy): domain Eukaryota; kingdom Viridiplantae; phylum Streptophyta; class Magnoliopsida; order Vitales; family Vitaceae; genus Tetrastigma; species Tetrastigma voinierianum. Next base: position 651,304 of record JAEQBH010002112.1, on the reverse strand, counting down.
ATTTTGTTTATGCTATTCTATTTTAGACCTTTTAATTAAGCGCATTTCATTTTGGGCAAGCCTACAAACATTTACAAATTCAAAAGAACCATAATATTTACATTTAACAAAATGCATTTACAAAATAAAGTTCTAGTTCAATTGTTCTTACAAAATATCAATGTTCGAAAGAAATGGAGTGAATGCACATGTGACGGAGCATACTGCAATTCTTTCTCTATGACTCGAGCCTCGATCTCGGGTCTCGTCTCACCGCCTATCACTCTACCGCACACTGATTTAAACACGCTAAGCATTTTCATGCTTAGTAGTTCTATACGCCTTCTATTCCATTTCCGCCAAGATATATATCATGCATTTATCAAAATAATGCCTTTATAATGTCCGTGTAACGTAAAAGATGCTTATACAAATACACTTTTTATATCATGTTTCACTTTTCGGTTTGTGATTTCACATATAGTTATAGAATCAACATTCACGATAGATTCACAGTGAATCCTCGTCTGCTTGTCATTCAAGAGTAAATGTGATTCCTTAATATGATTTAATACCGATGGTTCTCCCATGACTTAATCATTGGTGAATCCTTGGCCATGTTGGTCATTCAATAATACATTTTAATCAACTTACTTTATGCACACTTCATCTTTATAGTTCTAAATATTCTATTTACATGCATATATTTGATAAACATTTCGAATAACAATAATTTAAATCAATATATATATATATATTTCACAAATAGTATTCATAACCAATCATAATCACATTTTCAAATCCATATGCACTTTCGTAATAAAATTTCAAATTTATTTGGTATACTACCAGAACACGTGAAATGGAGATAGAGGGTCAATGAACAAACATTTCGAATATCACATTTTCAAATCCATATGCACTTTCGAAATAAACTTCAAAACTCCATTCGTATACTACCGTAACATTCTGAAATGGAGATGTAGGGTCACTGAACTTAACTCAATTAACATCTTTCTTCTCGAGTATCAATCCTAGGTTAGGTTGTCATCCTCATCCGCACCTAGTCAAATACAATTTCTTCACTCTTAGTGGTTAAGCAAATAATCATATTAAACGAAGCTTCGCCTCGGCGGCGAGGTACGGTACGTTTTTGACTTAGTCTCATTCTTATTTGAACCCCTATTAATCGTTTCTTAGGGTCCCTAAACAATCGGTATACGAATACGGGACTTAATGACGCAAAAATATGCAAAAATGGGGTCATTGAACAACCCGTGCACTCAGACACCTTTGATCTCGCACTTATTGTGTTACCTTCCAGATAACTGCACGTATTATTCTCTGACTGCATCGGTGACAGTTACCTATCAGATATTCGCACTGCATGCCTCACCTGCACCAGAGACCTACGGCTTTGCCTAGAAATGTTCGATTTTGGCATTTTCACTCATTTTTCATCCACCACCTTTCCACTGGGTCCCATATCAAAATCCACCATGGAATCTACCCAAAACAACTCCAAAAGTGGTTTAGACTAATAGTAAATCCATTTTCCTCATGTTAGGCTTTTTCCCCAAAATCAAAATCATAAAATGAGTAGTTAGGGTCTGATTCTTTCTACCTTATCACTTCAAATCTCCTCTTCCATGTTGTTTGATCTTCTGCTGATAAGAATCGAAGCAAGCTCACCAAAGCTTGATCTCTTGCCAAACCCTAGCTTTTCCCCCTTTTCTCCTTCCTTCTCCCTAAAAAACGGGATTTGCTCTTCAAATGAGCCGTAAGACCACATTTTGGTCTTTTAAATTTCTTTTAAGTGTAAGGCCATGTTTGGCCTACACCCTTTTTTCTCGTTTCTCATTTTTCCCTATTTGCTCTTAAATCACTTATTCATTATAAGGCCTTGTTTGACCACCCAATAAATCCAATTTTCCATTTTTGACATTCTAACTTTTTAATTCACATTCCTTATCATTTGTCATTTATTTCATATTAGCATTTAAGCTATCATTTGACCCTTAGGTCCTCATTTTACAAATTTCCACATTTGCCCTTTTTCACTGGGGTTATTTCCGGGTTCAATCAACTTTCTCATTTTAGCATATAATATTAAATCATATGCTCACACTTTCAATTTACATTACACAATTTTTCAATTTATCAATTTTCCCGGAAAAACCCAAGTTTGGCTCAATTCATACCCAGCAAAATATATAATAAAAATTATTATAAAAATTCTAGGGTATTTTTGGGGCGTTACAAGCCAAGCTCCTTACCCTTTTTTTTTTTTGACGATCTGCAAGAATATTAATCAGGCTGAAAATGAACACAAAGACTGTTATTAAAGTAAAACTATGAATATCTTATTAAAAGCTACAATTCGAGGTCTATTGGTAGAATCGCCTGAGGTGTTCAGCGTTCAAAGAATGCAGCAAGGTTTTTCCTTCTTCTGTTTGAAGTTCATAGCCGCTGTGCCTGACTATTCGCGATACCACGTAGGTCCTTCCCGCTTGTCCTAGCTCCCGTGTGTGGGGTCTTTCCTTGCCAGTAGAAGTTCTTTTAGAACTAGGTCGCCAGGCTTAAAACTCAGCCCGACCCTTCTATTGTAATATTTGTCATTTCTTCTATGATAGTCCTTGGCACGCTTTTGGACATGCTCACGCTTTTCTTCTAGGAGGTCAAGGTTCAGGTGGAGAATCTCCTTATAGTGATTCTCGCTTGTCCGCTGACTCGCTGATGAGCCGGATGAATAGAAATTCTCGATTCGAAAGCTGGGCGCAAATCTCCTCGAACCTAGGATTGTCGAACTCCGTTTCCCACACGATACCGTGGCTCTGTGATTCCGAACATGCATATTATGGAACGCCAAACAAAGTTACGCACCTTTTGCTCGGTGATTATTGCTAATGGCTCGGCCTTGACCCACTTGGTGAAGTAATCCACTCCTACAACAATAAACTTGCACTGACCCTTCCCAATGGGTAAGGGCAACTGTGACGCCCCCAACTCAGCATAGGGTGTCAAGTGAGGGGTCATTTTTTTTTTTAAACTTATAGCCTCTAAGTTTGTTCATTCATATAATGTTAAACATTTAACTTATATTATATTCCTGTAGTAGTGGATTACAAAATATATACAAGCTCCATATATGGAAGTGTTCAACATTTACAATATTTACATTGTTTACAAAATTTCATATACAAAATAGACCAAAAGGTCTTCCAGTGGGCACCTATTGATGCGTGGCCTTTGACTGTTGATGTGGATTGTCTGGTCCTCTGGTTTCCTCTTCTATACCTACATGGATGAAAACACCCGTGTTAAGCTTTACGCTTAGTGGGGATTAATACATATGGACGACCTCTACTAAGGGTCACCACACTTCTATAAAAATGCATATACTTATAACACATATAACATTTACATATACTTATCATTTCTCATATATATACTTTTTCATAACAAGTTTCATTTCTTATCATATTTCATATACTTTTCATGTCATCTTGTACTTTACTTCTTGTTCTTGTAACTATATACTATCATCGCATAGCAGTGCTATACTTCTCATATCATGTCATATATTCAATACATGACATTTGCATATACTTGTCATTTTCTTTTATGTTTCATGTCTGCATAAAATTTAGAAGTGGATAAAGGAAACTATAAGGGTCTGAAGGCACTGTGACTCACTGCGGCGAAATAGCTTGCCTATAAGGGCCCATATGACTGCATTCACAGCGAGACAATGACCATCTATAAGGGCCCGAAGGTCCTGTTATCGTTGTGCGAGACAATGACCATCTATAAGGGCCTGAAGGCGCTGTAATGACCAAAACGGGGCCAACTGATCAGTATGTTGCAAACTTGTTTTTCCCTAATAGGCATGCCCATCTATCTCTACTCATGTTCTGCAAGTATTAAATCAATGTGTATTTTATGTTCAAGATATATCCTTATATTCCCCCGAATAATTATTGTCATTCTAAGAATCATATGTGATATATATATATAATCATTTATTCATATCTTTGCATTTTTTATATTTCATTTTATATGCATGAATAACTATGATTACCATGTATGCTTATGAGATATTTATGAATTCATAATATGAATAACTATGGTTACCTGTAGGGCCTACTGTTTTTCATGATTTCTAGAACTAATATGAGTTCCAATTTTATCAAGATATTTATTGATGGATTCTTGACTCAATGGGCTTTCCATAGAGTCTAAGAACACCCAAAACTAGAGTTCTGGACGAAGGAGCTAAGGACCTTCCGGCTGAGATCATACATAGTCAAACCTATCGAAGCACTGACTCGCCGGTTTACCTAACCTGGCCAAGCTCGGCCTGACACCTACTGTCCTCTACAGGCATATGAATGGAATCTTGACTCAATGGGCTTCATAGAGTCCAAGCACCCAAAACAGTTCTGAGCCGAGTTACGACCTTCCTGCCGGAGGTCATACGTAGTCAAACCTAGTCGAGCCGACTTGACTCGCCGAGTCACCCGACTCGCTGAGCTCGCCTGACACCTAATGCCCTCCACAGGCATATGAATGAATCTTGACTCAATTGGATTCCATAGAGTCCAAGAACACCAAAAACGGAGTTCGGACGAAGGAGTTATGATCCGGGTTGGAGGTCATACGTAGGGGTCAAACCTGGCCGAGTCGAATTCGACTTGGCCGAAATGGACCCATCTCAGGTAAAAGGACCATAACTCGGGTCTACAGAGATCCGAATCGAAATTCAAAACCTAACATCAAGCTCATTGATGTGGGCTACAATTTACCAGAGAGGGACTCACTACCAAATTCCCTTATTTACCCAAAACCGCCTCTAATGTCCAAATTAATCATATGATCAAAAATAGGGAAATTTTCTTGGTTCAAATTGCAACCAGACCCTTCCCAAAATACATATATAGGAGCCTTAGAGCTCTTCTTAACTCAACCCTAATAAGAAATGAGTTTGGGAGTTTCCAAACTCAAACTATACACAAAATAGAGGGTTCCAAACCATGTATCTATACTTTTTATACCAAAACTAGACAAATATCATACTGTTCCATACTATAATCCATACAAATATTCATAGTTCCATACCTGTGATCTTCTTTTTCCTTTCCTTCTTTCTACTTTTCTTTTCTCTTCTTCTTCTTCTTCTTCCTTTCTTTTCTCTTCTCTCTTATCTGTTTTTGCTCTCTCTTTCTCCAAGATCAAAATGAGATATTTATTTTGGTCTTATCCTTATTTGATCTTATTCCATTTTTATTTCACTTTTTCTCTCTTTGGGAGCATCCTTGACCATCCAGTCAAAGGAGGAAGCTTCCTCCTCTTTCTTCTGCCACTTGTCTCTTCCATAATTTTCTTCCTTATTTCATTATAATATCTTTCTTTTATTACTCTTTGGTCCTCCAACTCTCTATTAATCTTAATTTAACTTATGCATATTCCTACTTTGGCATATGAACTTATTAAATTATGACCCTTGGGTCTTGAATTGGTAAATTATTAATTTACTCTTAACTTTTGTATTAATTTCGGGTTCTTGTTTATTTTATTCCTGAAAAATATACTTTTACTTTTATTATACCTTAAACATGTGATAAAACTGTTAGGGTATAATTTGGGGTGTTACAACCCCAATATGTCTAGCTTCCACTGTTGAAAAGCTCAAGGACTTATGATTGAGGTCAGTAGCTCGGAGGGGAGGTGAGAGATCTGGGCATGCTCCTGACAGATCTTGCATTTTCTAACCAGCTCTGTGGAATCTTTAAGCATTGTAGGCCAATAATATCCCTGTCTCAGGGTCTTTGCTGCCAAGGTCCTGACTCCGATATGGTTTCCACAGATGCCTTTATGCACCTCTCTGAGCATGTAATTAGCGTCTTCCTTTCCTATGCACTTAAGGATGGGTGTAGAGAAGCCTCGTTTATAAAGGGTCCCTCGATGAATGGTGAATCTAGCCGACCTAGTCCTGAGCTTGGAGGCCTCCTTTGGATCACTTAGCAATATTCCGTCCACCAAGTAATCCCAAATGGGGTCCATCCAACTTGGCTCGAACATTACTGGGGACACTTCTTCATTGTCGACGTCTCACCCGAGGCTCGGAGGTGCTCGACCAAAGCACTTTCGCCCATCTAGATCCTCCCATGACGCTATTGCTGCCTTGCGCAGCATCCGCCCCTCGAATTCTCTGCCCTTGAGACATGCCTGACCTGAACCCGTATGAACTTTTTAAACAGTTCTCGCACCTTTTTGAGGTAAAAGATCATTTTTTTCACCCCTGGCTTCGTAGGAGTCCTCTATTTGTTTCACCACCAACTGGGAATCACTGCATACCTCCAGTTGATAGCTTCTTACTCAGCCTCGTTATTGGAGGCTTGAAATTCGAATATGAGTGCGTATTCTACTTTTCGAATAGCTTTGGCTTGGAGGAGTTTGTTAACCTCTTCATTGATCGCCTCGCCTTTCCTAGGCTAAACTTCTTCTTTGCTTGACTCGGTTTGGAAAGAGGGGCCGATGTTCAGCTCGCTGATTATCGCGGGTCAATTCCCCCCATATCCTCCTACTTCTAGGTGAATACTTCTATATTCTGTTTTAAGAAATGGATAAGGAGGTCCCTGACGTCTTTGGCCAATTTGTATCCGATGTAAACGAGATGTGCTTGCTAGTCATCAAGTTGTATTGGTTCTAGTTCTTCTGAGGGCGTAGGTCAGATGCTTACCTCATCTCTTATGTCGAGCTTATCCATGTAGATGCTGCCAACCGCTTTTTGTTTCATTGATGCCGAGTAGTAGTCCCGGGCTACGAGCTGATCTCCTCGAACCATTCCTACACCATTCATAGTGAGAAATTTGATAACCATATGATAGGCTGGGCGGATAAATTTTATGACATCGAGGGAGGGTCAATAGTGTTATGTCGACGGGCACTTACTATGATGAACCTTACCGTCGTTGTGGCCTGGCACGGGGGATCTCCCAAAGTGAGCACTAGTTGTATCGACCCCAGGGGTAACACTCTTTCTCCGGAGAATCCCCGCAGGTGGGCGTTGACCGGTTCTAGTTTCTCCCTTCTGATGCCTATTTTGATCGAAGTTTATCAGCCAAGATGATGCTCTACCAGACCTGTCGACGCCAAGACCTCGTATTGCTCTTTGTTGGCTACACAGCCCTTGCCATAAGTGGATCGGGCCATGGGATGCTGGCAGCCTTTCCAAGTCGGAGTCCGGTGAAGAGCTATGGTAGTATCCAATCGAGGGAGTTTGATACGCTTATTTCCTGGGGTTGTCTCCCCGATCTAATGCTGCCAGATGAGCCTTCACGCTGAGTCGATTCTCCTCCCCCCGCAAATCCCCTGGAGATCACATGGATTTCTCCCAAGGGTTGCTGGTGTTGAGTTGGAGCTGGCTGACGAGGTGATGGGGATGGTGCTTGGTCCCGACCTTCCAAGGCCACGAAGAGGCGAAGATGTCCACGTCAGATCAGGTATTTAATTTCCTTCCTTAGCTGGATACAATCATTTGTTCGGTGTCCATGATCCCTGTGGAATTCACAATACTTGGTTGAGTCTCTTTTTGTTGGGTCTGTCTTCATCTGAGATGGCCACCTTAAGAACTTTCATCATTCTCTAGGACTTGTGATACCCCGAGGTCGTCAAGGGGGGTGAATTGTCAGTGGATATCGCCACAGAACTGGGCCAGGTGGGCCTACACCCCCGTCGACGCAGCCTGCCTCGAGATTGCCTCGTTTTCTCCCGTCCCTTCGTGGGGATCTATCCCTATCTCCTCGTCCTCCCGGGCTTCGTTCGCTTCGCCCTCGCTTCTCCAGGCATAAGAGCTCTCTTAGATAGAAGGCTTCCGTCGTTGATGGCTTACTTTGGCACCTCACCATGCTTTCAAGCCCCGAGGGTCTTTGAGATGGAAACATCGTGATCTTTTCATCAGACGCCTAACCCGACTACAAAGCGTGATGGCAAACTTCCTCTATCCGGGATGGTTCACTTAATGACTCGTTAAACCTATGACGATGGCCTGTGTTCTCCTGTGGGCTCTTCTTTATGGTCAGCAAGTGATAGCTCGGCTTCCTGTACGTCCGAGCTCCGATGAAGTGTATGATCAACGGATGATGTGCTCTATGAAGGATGAGACTGACGATGGCGGGTGTCTGTTGAACCAGTCAATGTCGCCCTTTTAGCGATAGCTAAGGCTCATCTCACTGTGGGTCCCGTATCCATGTAGCTCCATCCGATTCTTGTGTACAGGTGGTCTACAAGATCTTTCGTTTCGTGGAACATTTTGATCCGGCGTACCGAACTTCACCTGAGAGGAAGTGATAGTATTCTGGCCTGAACTGATTTTGTTGCTGTACCAAAGCATCCATAGAGACTGGAGCTTGTCTTTTTATAGTTTCCTTCATGTGGTTGAGCTTTTGTTGGATATCTCGGAACCGCTGCTCCCACGATCATTCCCCTATCTCCTGCCAATAAAGGATTGGTCCATTGCCTTTGTTGTTCTTACCAAGCATCCCCTAATTACGATCCTCTCCGGGGGGTTTGTAGGGATTGTGCCAATCCTTTATCGGCAGGAGATAAGGGAATGATCGTGGGAGTAGCGGTTCCGAGACATCCAACAAGAGCTCAGCCACATGAAGGAAACTGTAAAAGGACGAGCTCCACTCTCCATGGATGCTGGCAATAACAAACAATCCCCCGCTTCACGGCCGGATAATACACTTCCTCTCCCAGCAAAGTTCTGTAATGTCAGATCTAAACGCTCCAATGCACGAAAGATCCTCAGAGACCGCCACCCCAATACTATATGAATCAAATAGAGCTACACGGATATCAATACCCTGTGAGATGCAGAGCCTTCACTATAACGCTAAAATGACCGACATCGTCCGCTCACTGTGACTCACCATCGTCGCCTCATCCTTCAGAGAGCTATCCATCGCGTTTGCCTCCACTTCACGGAGTCAGACGCATGTGAAGCCGAGCCATCACTCTGGCTTCACCATAAAGCAGAGCCTATAGATAACTCCAGGTCCTAATGTCCATAGGTTTAACGTAGAGTCATTAAAGGTAGACGTCCCAGATGAGAAGTTTTCCATCACCGCTTTCATCGCCGGGTTAGGCATGCAGTCGAAAGATCTGATGTTTTCCATCTCAAAGAACCCTTAGGCAAGCATGGCCGAGGTGCTCGCCAAAGCAGGGAAATACATCAACGGTGAGGAAGCCCTTCTATTTAAACGGGAAAGCTCTTCTGCACAAAAGGAGAAAAGCAGGGGCGAGAAAAAGGGAGAACGAAGCCCTAGGAGACGAGGAGATAGGGATAGATCCCCACGAAGGGAGAGAGAAAACAGAGAATGGTCTATAAAGAGACGAGGCACTGTGTGGGACAGCCTTGGGCCCACTCAAATTCTCGAAATGCAAAGAGAGCGATATCTACCCCATCAATTCACCCCTGACCCTCAGATCACAGTCCCACGCGAGGTGCAAAGACGGCAAAGTTTTTAAGGTGGCCATCTCAGATGAAGACAGACCCAACAAAAAGAGACTCAACCAAGTATTGTGAATTCCATAGGGATCATGGACACTGAACAAATGATTACATCCAACTGAGGAAGGAAATTGAATACCTGATTCGATGTGGACATCTTTGCTGCTTCGTGGCCTCAAAAGGTCCGGAGTAGGCACTACCCCCATCACCCCGCCACAAATTCTCCAAATAACACCAGTGAAACTCCCAGAGAAATCCATGTGATCTCCAATGGATTTGCGGGGGGAGGAGAATCCATCTCAGCTAGAAAGGCTCATCCGCAAAGAAAGACGATCAAGGAGACACCTGCTAGAAATACGCATCCAAACTCCCTACCGGATAACGCGACAACCTTTTCAATTTTGACTTGGAAGGTCACAAGATCCCCATGACGATCCACTGTGCTAAGGGCCATCGTAGCTAACAAAACAATACATGTGGTCCTGGTCGACAACTAAGCTCAATCCGACATCATTTTCGCCACCGATAAATGGGCATCTAAGGGAGAAGCTAGAACTTGGCCAACGCTGCACTCCATGGGGATTCTCCGAGAAAGAGTGCTACCCCCGGGTCAATACAACTAGTGCTCACTTCGAGATCCCGTGTCGTGCCATAACGGGCGTGTAAGGTTCCCCAGTAGATGCCCCATCGCCTATAACATACCACAAAGTGCACTCCTCACGCCATATGGGCCATCCTCCGCCTATCATATGGTTATCAAATCAGCCTATCGCGAACGTGGGATGTGAAATGGTTCGAGGAGACAATCACAGAGCCCGAGTGCTACTCGGTCATCAATGAAACAAAAAGTGGTTGGCAGTATCTACATGGATGAGCTCGACATGAGAGATGAGGTAAGCATCCGACCTACGCCCTCAGAAGAACTAGAACCAATATAGCTTGATGACCAACCAGCACATCTCGTTTACATCGGATCCAAATTGGCTAAAGACATCAGGGACCTCCTTGTCCACTTCTTAAAACAGAATATAGAAGTATTTGCTTGGAAGCAAGAGGATATGGGGGGAATTGACCCCGTAGTAATCACACACAAGCTGAACATCAACCCCTCTTTCAAACCTGTCAAACTAAAAAGAAGAAGTTTCACCTCAGAAAGGCAGAAGGCGATCAATGAAGAGGTTAACAAACTCCTCTAAGCCAAAGCTATTCGAGAAGTAGAATACCTTGACTGGTTGGTGATGAGTGTCTAAAATACTGTGTCATACCCGCCCTGTCTTACGCTTTTAAATTTTCTTATTTTATATTTAAATACGATTAGAGTCTGACATTTGATTTGTGCAATTGTGTGAATGCAGAAAAGCGGCGCTTTTGGAAGCATTCTAGAGCGTAGGTGGCATAAAGATAGAACGCCGCGACGCTGTAACGCCGCGATGTTGGGTCAACATATATAGAATAACAAGCCGCAACGCCGCTGATCTCGACGTATGACGTCACACGCCTCAACGCCGCGACGCTTGCATCGCCACTACCGCCAGCATAGCCCCCGCCGCAATCATTAAAAGCAAAAAAGGGGATCAGACTGGTGGACGGAGATTGGAGATCGTATTTAACTAGGCACATAAATCGTGAGTTAAAAGAGTGACATTTTGAATGAGGGCCCGACTTTTGTATTTTTCTTCTTTCTGGATAGAAGCAATTGATACTTGCTAGATTAAATATTTGTGTTCTCATATTCAGTATGTTCTAGATTTATACCTAGGGTGTTGTTGAACCTTGTCACGATTGCATGGATTAAAAATTAATATTTTATATTATTCAGTTGTTTATAACTTGTTAAGACTTTATATCTAATGTCATTTACATTGTGATGTTCGCCAACATTGGGGAGTGATTATACTATATATCCGAGATTTGATAGATGAGGATACCCAGGGAATTGAATAGAGCAGCCTTCGGTTGATTCGGTAAATAGAGATATTTCGATCCCGAGGGTGGCAATTAAGGTTAGAACATTTAAGCATTTCGGAGTATCGAGTTGATACACTCAACCTACTAGCGAGATAGCGACACCTCGAGAGTACAGATTTCGTAGCAGCATCACCTAACCATCAATAAATTATAAATAAACCGAATAGTATCATCTTTTAGGAAATAATCGAAAGTGGTAGGGAGACATGGCCCTAGTCTCCATTAATATGCAAAGAATTCATTAAGATCGATTAGTTTAAAGCTTGAAATTAGACATTAATACTCATTACCCAAAGCTAATATCCGCATAATATTCAAAAAGCCAATCTCTGTATTCAACACACTGTAACCTCGTGATCGATATCCGTACTCATAGGTGCGCCTATATTACTGGGCGACGCTAAGTGCACTTCAAGGCATAAGCGCGACATATACACACCACGCCGACCTATCAAAGCTTTAAGGCCAAGTGTCAGGATAGGTTTAGAGGATATAGAGAATAAAGCACTAGATATTACTGAATTATAAAAAAAAAAAGATGTTTCTATTTGTTTTTACAAGTGCTGGTAATTTGGTCTTTTGTTTCATGTGTGATCAGAATATGGTTTCAAAGGAGTGCATGCTAGATTTACTCGATCGTCGACTCACATCCGCTGATCCCGAGCCAGAAAGAACTTTGCCACGTAACACGCCGAGAACAGAGAATCGCACGTACTAGAAATCTAGCACTCATGGAGAACAATGAAGAGAAGATTCAGCATTGGAGCAAAACGAGCCACAAGAGGGGTCAAATGGAACAACGGAAGAAATCAAGCACCTGTGCCAAGTATACAAACTGCATGATCCATTCACGCTGCTAGAAGAGTTGCTCATCATTTACGCTTGTTCGCACAAATGATCCAAGACCACCGATTCAAAGTAAAACAGAACTTCAGCTGAAGTCAAGAACCTTACGCATGCTTTTAACATCTTATTTCATGGATCAACAATGAGAATCCAAATATGCATATGACCAACTTCCTTGAAGTCTGCGACAAGATCAAGTACAATGGGGTTATCGAAGAGGCACTCAGGTTGAGATTGTTCCCACTTTCACTAGGTGATAGAGCCAAGCATTGGTTAACAAGTTAGCCACCGGATTCCATTACTTCATGGAACGACTTAGTGCAAAAGTTCCCCACCAGCTTTTTTTCCACTTCTGAAAATCGCACAACCAGGCAAGAGATCAATACTTTCGACAACTAGAGGAGAGAACCCGCAGAGGCATGGGATAGATTTCACGAACTATCGAGAAGTGCCCACATCACAGATCGAATTCGTGATGGATGCAGTCCATACTTTCTATAATGGTCCGAGGAATGCGACTAGAATGCTGATTGATGCTTCATTGAGGGGCACTAAATGAAGAAAACCACCACCTGCCACGAAATCTTGGAAGATGCCGCTACTAATACAACCGCAATTTAGGAAGAAGACTACACCAAGAAAAGCCGTGGGCGGCACTCCATAATGAGGTTCTCAACAATCTGGTTACTCATGTTGCACAACTGACTAAACAGTTAACTAGACAGCAAGGTATCGCGAATGCCATACGACCAATCCACGTGGAGTTGTGTGAATTTTGTATGACAAAGACAATAGCACGTAATGCCGACTGGTGAAACCAAATCAGAGCAGCTTAGTAGGTCAAAGTTCAATTGGGAGTTTCACAAGAACAAGGTCGCATGGGGAAATAAACTATTAGAACCAAAACCAAGGCCAAGGGTGGCGTAATAATCAGAATTAGAATAATCAGAACAGTCAAGGGTATGGATGGAGGAACAATCAGAACAACATGCCACCACCCCGAGTGAGCGAACCACATCCTGAGAAAAAGGTGGACTTGGAACAAGCCCTCGCGCAGATGCTCACCTCACATACTGCCTTTATGAATGAGACAAAGGCGAATATGCATCAACAGGCCACCCAATTGAACAATCAACGCACAACAGAAACCTCGAAGTACGGGGACAACAAACGGCCAATCTATTGACTGAAAGGCAACCGGTTCCCTTACCAAGCAACCGGCGAACCCAGAAGAGATGGAATGAACATGTTAAAGCAAATAGCCGAAGTGTAAAGAATTGAGATATTGTGATAACCCCGCTTATACAGGAGGCAGAGACGAGAAAGTCATCCAAACGGCCGACGATGATGCGCATAGGAACACTCTAAGAGAATACCAGAGGGGAAACACAAATGTAAGAAAAGGACAACCTACAACCCATAACCCCAATTCCGTATCCACAACGTCTAAAGAAGCATAAGTTGGATAAGCAATTCACCAAGTTCATGGAAGTGTTCAAAAAACTACACATCAATATCCCGCTTGCTTCACATGCTCGAACAGATGCCCGCTATGTAAAAATTTATGAAGGACATATTGTCTGTAAGAGAAGATTGGCGGCATTTCGAAACAAAGAACCTAACTGGAGAGTGTAGTGCCGTATTTCAAAGGAAGTCGCCACAAAGCCAAAAAAGACCGCTGCCACTATTCCACGCATCATTGGAAATGCCATTCGGGAGAGCATTGTGTGATTTTAAGCGTGATTAATCCTGCTGCCCTTATCCATTTTTAAACGCTTGGGATTAGGTGAAGCTCGTCTAACTACGCCACACTTCCGCCCAGCGTACGTGTCCTTAAAGAGGGGGTGATAGAAGATGTCTATAAAGGTTGACAAGTTTATCTTCCCTGAGATTTACTGTATTAGATATGGAAGAAGATAAAGAAATACCCATAATCTTAGGTAGACCGTTTCTTGCAACTGGCAGAGCAATGATTGATGTCTAGAGGGGAGAACTAAAATTGAGAGTGTGATGATGTGAAGTCAAGTCTTACCATGTCTGTTTGAGACATCCGCGTAAAGTGATACATGTTTCATGCAGAGATAGTAGAGGCTATAGTGTCTAGCCAAAGTGGTCTCACTGACCTTTTGGAGGCTAGCCTAGTACAGAATGATTCCGAATATGAGTTAAGAGGCGTAGGAACATGTGGGTGATGGATGGATTCTTCCGGACCCAATAGAAGGAAATACTTCGAATCTCTAGGTGAAAGTGATAAATCGCCAGTACCATCGGGTGAACAACCACCCAAGATGGAACAAAAACCTTTACCTAGCCATTTGAAGTATGCATATCTTGGGATAGCATCCACCTTACTGATCATCTCAAAGATCCTTTGACTCGAATTAGAGGAGGAGAAGTTATTGAGGGTCCTAAGAGATCATAAAAGTGCGCTCGGATTGTCTCTAGCCGATATAAAAGGGATTCGCCCTTCCATGTGCATGCATCGTATTTTGCTGGAAGATGGTCATAAACCCTCAGTGGAAGCGCAGAGGAGGTTGAATCCAACTATGAAAGAGGTAGTCCGCAAGGAGGTGTTAAAGTGGTTGGATACAGGGGTAATTTATCCTATCTCGCATGCTGTAATGGGTAAGTCTGTACCAAGTAGTACCTAAGAATGAGGAACAACCCGTCATAAAAACCAAAAATAACATATTACCGCTTTCCTCAACAGTTACCGGGTGGAGAATTTGTATGATTATCGGAACCGAACAAGGCCACTTAAAAAAAGATCATTTCCCATTGCCGCTTCTAGATCGATGTTGATCGATTAGCCTGGCCATGAATATTATCGTTGATGGATATTCCGCTACAATCAAATTGCTATACCGGCGATCGTGAGAAGACGACATTCACATGTCCCTATGGGACATTCTCGTGATTCAGCGATGCCCTTTGGTCATGGTAATGCGCCGGCACTTTCCAATGATGTATGATGGGCTTGCTATTCTCCGACATGGTCATAAGAGATAATCGATTCATGGATGATTTTTCGGTATTGGGTAATTCATTTGATAATTGTCTGGAAAATTTGAGATCAGTATTGATAAGATGCGAGGAGACCAACCTTGTACTCAATTGGGAGAAGTGCCATTTTATGGTACAAGAGGGTATTGTACTCGGACATCGGATTTCAGCAAGAGGAATAGAGGTAGACAGAGCAAAGATTGAAGCAATTGAAAAATTACCTCCACCCTCATCAGTAAAAGGGATAAGAAGTTTTTTAGGCCACGCGGGATTCTATAGGCGATTCATCAAATATCTCTATCTCCGCCATATTTGGTCTCCCGTCTATAAGACCCACTTGAGTCTGATCACACATATACTGATTCTTTCCATGATCTGATACACCATATCATCTGTCATAAAACCCAGATCAATCCATTTGATTTATATTTTAAACGATTCTGTTTGATCATGAGCTACAATGGTAAGGCAACAAGAGTAGTACTTCAAAATCATCATACGAAAATATAATCTGAATTGAGCTGTTTAATGAGAATCACTATCATGAAGAAAATATTACATTTTTTATTTAATCAGTTTAAGATTTGATCATACAAACAGATTCACATTAACACTCAAAATATCGATGATAAAAAACAACTCATTTATCCGCGGTCTTGTCAAGATCCTGACGTTATAGATTTAAGAAGAGAGATACAATATCCAGAACCAGTTACAAAGATCACCCACACAGATAAAGAAAGTTCGTTAACATTAACTTCATTACACTTTATTAATGGCATATACAAGAGGGCGGTCCCACTATTTATAGATTACGAACCACTGGTAAATGTTACGGTCCCTGAACTATTAACGCAGCTTATGTTCTTCGTGACACGAAATATCATTACTATCGAGGAGCTAATTTTATACAGACATTGCGCTGACCAAGTGATCCGAGATGTGTGCCTAAAGATGAAATGAGTGATTTTGAACCATCGCACACTTTACCATGTGGTGGACATTTCGTGCCACAACAATGCCCAAGGTGTTTAATCAGTTTCATCGCCTACCTTATTCAAGTATGCTCATCATTTCAGATTCACATGTGACAAATGTCAACGAATGGGGGTTTAGAAAGGACGAACGCCATGCATCCAATTCTCGAGGTAGAACTGCTTGATTTATTGGGATGGATTTTATGGACCATTTCCCCATCTTATAACAACCCGTACATCTTTGCCGCAAGATTATGTCTCGTGGTTGAAGCATCCACCCGCACTAACCGATGCCAAGGTAGTGGCTCACCCTTCGCAAACACATATTCTCGCGATTCTAAGACTCCTCGAGCAATCGGTCACGCATAACGTAACTCATTTCACGTCAAGATGATTGATAAAAGTTCAAAAGTATGGTGCACACTATATCCTTTGCATATCACCCATACCAAATGGGCAAGGTGAGGTATCAAACGAGAAATTAAGTCCATTCTCGAGAAAACAATAATGGGGGCCTGCAAGATCGGTCTAAAAAGATCAAGATGCACTCCAAAATCGAATAAAGATTTAAAACACCCTCGTATGTCGCCTTAGAATTGTTTCTATATAGCATGCCACTTGACAAAGGAATTGGAGCATCACACCACCGGGCAACTCCTCAATTAACATGGATGCACACTAGGGGCCAAGGAGAAGTGATCGCTACGCCGCTGAATCCAGCGAATTCAGAACGGCTATGAAAATGCCCACATTTACAAGGAATGACAAAGCCCGCACGATAAACATATTACTGTGAAGGAATTCAAGTGGGCAATGTGTCCTCTTTGTTTAAATTTCGCGTAAAACTTTTTCCCGAAATTGAAGTCTAGATGGTCGACCTTTCACGCGCTGACCAAGGTCTTTCCACACGGAGGGCAGAGGTTACACATCCCGAGAAAGGAACATTCACGCTAATCACAACGTTGAAGCCGATTTTGGGGGCGAATTCCATGCGGATAAGCGTATTCATACCATTGGACCGCACGATGAAGTATAGTAAGCTTGCCATAAGAGCTCTCGTTCCCGAGCACACGAGATTCGTGGCCATCGAGCTAACGACATTAAAACATAGCTGGGAGGCAAATCCTAAGTTTTTCTTGAAATTTTCCTTTCTATGGTTCAATTTATTATCTGCTTTAAGTTTATGTCGGGTTCATTGCTTCTGTCCGTACCGGAACCCTTCGATGTCTACTTTCAAGACTCTAACGGTGCAGGTCGGGAGGATCCGCCTGATGCAGCTTCATAATTTCAAAAGTTCAAGAGAGTCACAATTGCACGAGGAGTTTTCTTACTCAGACCATTGTTCACTTGCATTTTTGGCTCTTGCACGCCGATGTCTAAACATCGCCACGCCGCTTGACCTCCTTTGGAACGTCGCGACGTTGGATCTCAACGTCGACGCTGATTAATCCGAATGCGTCGCCGACGTTGGATCCAACGCCGCACGCTGGTTTTGCACTCCGAACGCCGCGACGTTGGGATCCCAACGCCGGTCGATCCCAACGCCACGACGCTGGTTTCAACCACTCCGGAACGCCGCGACGCTGGCTGCTTTCCTCTCCGAACGCCAACGCCAGATCCAACGGCCGTGACGCTGTCTCTCGCTTAGCGCCAAACACCGCTTTGCTCTTACCCGCTTTCCTCCTCGTCAACCCTATTTCATCCCTTTGGCGTCCGCAGCACACACACACCCATACTTGCCGAATCACCTTTCCACCACTGAGGCTCATTGTTTCGCCCCCTCCGACCCACCCCATCGGCATTACCACCACCATCTTCACCCACCCACTGCCTCCTCACCTCGTTTTGCACTTTCCTTCCACACTGCCTTGGTGTCCGCGGACTTGCTTAGGTTTTTGCTCACCTGTGTTTGGTCTAGTCCTCCATATTAGGTCTCGTTTGAGCCAGTAGGGTCTGTCGTGTGTACTAGGGTTTGTGTCTACTTTAGGTGCCCATTTGGTCTTAGTTTTCATAGTGCACTTTAGGTGCTCGACACATTGTCTAGTTGTCTATCCTGGCCCTATCGTGCCATTTGGCTACATTGTGACCTTTAGCGCCTTGAATTTTTGTGCACCAACAGTTCGTAAGAGGCGGTTACTACTGAAACTGGTCATTGAGGACTCGATCCCGAATTTCGATGTCACGAGGTTTGTCAACGAAGGTGCCGCCGATCGGTTAGGCACCATCTGCAAGAACCGGTCTTTTATTAAAGAAAAGGGTTTCCATCACCCTGACGACTTCTTCCGCAAGACCATCATGCACAAGGGATGGCGGGCGCTTGCCAACCACCATCCAAACAAGGATGAGCGTGGTGACCCCACGCCAACCTCGCTCCCACGCTGTCAAGAAGGTCCGGTGCTGGTGTGTTGGTAGACTTCGGGCAGGGAGTCTATCAACCACCATAATCTTGATCATGTCCCCCGAGTTTTTGATAGGTTTCACGAAAGCACTGGACACCTCGAGGCTGGGTCATTCTGCCCTACTAAACGGCGGGTGGAGTGGAAGCTCAACAATGATGGGCACGCCGTCCACTTCAAGGCCAAGCATTTGGCTTATATCCCCAAAGTTTGGCATCACTTCATCACGTCGCGTCTCATTCCGACTTACGAACGGTGTAGGCAGACCGCTAAGCGTGCCTCGCTCAATTATGCCATCATTCAGATATTCGTTCGACAGTCATGTGTTATGAGGATGCCATCCTCCATAACCGGACGCCTAAGATGAATTTGAAGAACTTTTCATTTACAAGATATGCAAAATGAGCTTCTGGAAAATTCTTAGATGACAATGCGCGTGGTTACACCCAATCAAGCCATACCCGCTAAGCTTACAAACCGTGTACCACCTAATCTGAGGGGACTTAAGGATTCGGCCATGAGCCCTGGACGAGGACTCCAGCCCACGACCATTAGGCCCGCTTGACTCCCCGGGTGATCCCTGCGCAGACATTGCGCCCTCTACCACCCACCACCACCACCCCACGACCCTGGGCACCCATCCAAATCCCACCCCGACTTAGAGGACCCGGTGCTCACCCCATCGAGCGCCTTGATGCATTCCCCGGGATGAGACCCAGAGCACCGAGTTCCCTTACGCAGATATGGGAGGCCCTCAACGACATACGCACTGCCTCCGCCACCAGGGCCATTAGCCCTCCGCACAGCTAGCCCCTCCGACCGGGGCCACAAGCAACTTCGCCCACCACCAACCAGCCGCCACTACTACCAAGCAGCGGATCCGGTCCGATCACCGTGGGAGTTCCCTTCACCTTATCCCGTTTCCTTTCTGCCGTTGAGGACTCGAGCATTTGCTCGGGCAAGTGTGATCGGGCTTTATTAGATTAGTATTGTTTTGTGATGGTTATTTTTTTTTTTTATTATTTTAGTATTTGTGCTGTAGTTTAGTTTCGTTTACGTGTGTTAGTTTGCATTTCAGTTTAGTTTCATTTAAGCTTGTTCATTTTAGGTTGTCGAGTCATGTGTTTAGTTCCTGTTTGTGTTTTTGGTAGATCATATCTATGTTTAGTGGTGTTGTGTTTAGGTAGTTTGTGTGTTGTGTTGCCATGTTTGAGAGTCGAAGATCACTTTTGGGCCGAATCACTATTATCATGGAAAATAGTGTATACCTCTAAAAAGGATTCATCGGGTGTTCATGTCGGAATTAGGTTGGACAGTGGGGGAGGCATAGTGATCACCTCCGATATTCAATAAACTGCTTTCAATGAGTCTAATACATCACACACATATCTCAGGGTATGCCTAGATGCCGAACCCGCTACTAAGGTTTGAACAAACCCTGGAGTCTCTAAACACCAAAGAGATGGGACACCGTTAATAAAAGAGGATTGCCTTCGAGCCCCAAAAATATGAAAAAATAATAATAATAATAATAATAAAAAAAAAAAGAGAATATATTTAGGCATAGGATAAGTGGGATCTTCCAATCGGAATCCCGGGCACAGTCCGAGGGGCCTTTCAAAGCCCAATGCCCATCCAACCGGGTCGAGTCATCGACTCTATCACTCGCTACAGGGGATTAAGATGGAAGTTTCATGTACCTTAGGCCCTTAGGTTTAGTTGAGTGTTCGTGACGCTCAGGGGAACTGGAATGCCCTAAGTGTCTTTAACTAACTCCGGTGGGAAAGTCAAATTAACTAATCCCCCCGCTACATGAACACTTAGCATAAACTTACGGGCACTAGTTTTGTTCTCTGTTATGAGTAGGTATGTTCAGAATTGCAAACGGTGCGTTCCTATCCTTTCGTAGTTAGATTTTCCCAATTAGGCGAGTTGAACTCAAGTTTGGGGGCGTCGGAACCTAAGTATACACTAGAGGTCATTTATTCAATGCACATAGGGTCCTTGGGAAAGGTTATTGGAATACCCTGAGGCCGAGGCTCAGTCAACTCTCACCGAGTTCAACCTGTGTTCTTTCGAAAGCCGAACACCCTTGCGAATCCTGAATTTCAAACAAACGGCAGCAAAGGTGAGTCTGGCCCAATTTGATTCTCTATCTATCAGCATGTGCATCACTATCTTAGTGTTAGACTATAGTATGTAGGGTGTGTGTCACGTTTAGAGTCAGTTCTTGCTTGGGGACAAGCAAGAAGCTAAGTTTGGGGGTGTGATGAGTGTCTAAAATACTCAGGTCATACCCGCGTCTGTCTTACGTTTTTAGCTTTATTTTATATTTAAATACGTATTTTTGTAGCCCGATATCTGATTTGTGCAATCGTGAATGCAAAGTGAAGGGCGCCAGCTATTTCATACAAAGGGTGGTAGTGCATAAAGATGGCTGGAACGTCGTGACGCCCCCATGTCGTGACGTCCCAACGTCGCGACGTTGGGTCAACATATATAGAAGTCAACATAAGCTGAAGAACGCCACGACGCTCCCAACGTCGCGACATCGCCGCAGCCCCGCTCTCAATCATTAAAAGCAAAAAGGGGACCAGAATTCGAGGGATCGGAGATCGGAGATCGTACGAACTAGGGCACATAAATCAAAGCAGCAGGACATTGAAGGAGGGCCCGACTTTTGTATTTTTCTTCTTTTCGGATAGAAGTACTGATGTTTGCTAGATTAAATATTTGTGTTCTCATATTCAAGATGTTCTAGATTTATACCTGTGTGGTGTTGTTGAACCCCACACGACAGATGGATTAAAAATTAATATTTTATATTATTCAGTTGTTTATAACTTGTTAGTATCTGCTTTATATCTATGAGTCATTTACATGGTGATGTCTGGCCAACATTAGCATGATTATACTGTATATCCGAGATTCGAGAGATGAGGATACCCAGAATTATCAGCAAATTCTTCCGCGATCCCTAGAAATAGAGATATTCCGATCCCGAGGGTGGCAATTAAGGTTAGAACATTTGGGGTTATTTCAGTGATTTAGCCAGCAAGTAGGTGATACACTCAACTCTACTAGCGAGATAGGAGGATACACCTCTAGAGAGAGTGGCATTTTGCAAGATCACCTAGCCATCAATAAATTATAAATAAACTGAATAGTATCATCTTTAGGAAATAATCCATCGAAAGTGGTAGGGGGAGACATAGCCCTAGTCTCTATTATGCAGTAATTCATTAAGATCGATTAGTTTAGTTGAAATTCAAACATTAATAATTGGCCACCCAAAGCCATCCGCAGAATATTCAAAAGCCACCTATGTCAAATACACTTATCGCCGCGTGGATCGATATCCGCATTCTAGATACACTATATTACTTGGGCGACGTTGCACCCATGCCACATAGGCGTACATATATACACACCCACGCTCGCCTATCAGCCTGACAAACAGTCCTTGGGCCAAAGGCAGAACAAGAATACATCAAGATTGACTTCACCGATGTCAATCGAGCCTGTCCAAAAAATAGCTTTCCCCTACCTCGAATCGACCTTATAGTGGACGCCACGAGCTTCTTAGCTTCATAGACGCTTTCTCGGGATATAACCAGATCATAATGGACCCTAGTGACCAAGAGAAGACCTCATTTGTGACTCGCAAGGTAATTTACTATTACCGTGATGCCTTCGGCTGGAATCACAAATGAATGAGGTCAGAACAAAATATCAGCAGATTGAGCATCCATGGAGGTATATATAGATGACATGTCAGAAGTCAAGATACGAGCTCCACGTAACCCACCTAGCCTGGGCCTGTTCCAGGGTCTTGAAAAACTATAACATGAAGTTAAACCCAACCAAGTGTGCCTTCGGAGTCTCAGCCGGAAAGTTCTTGGGTTTCATAGTCAACAGCTGAGGAATAGAGGCAAATCCAGATAAGATAAAAGCCGTGCTCGACATGCAACCACCTTCAAACTAAAGAAATCCAACGTTTGACCTGGGTGAATAGTCAGCTTCCTGAGCCTTTTGTATCTGTGATCCAGCGACAAGTGCGCCCATTCTTCGCTCGAAAGACCTTCCATTGGGACACCCAATGCGAATAGGTGTTCTCGGCGCTAAAAACTTACCTGAGCTCCCCTCCCATTCTGGTAAGCCCTTCCGAGGGAGAACTCCTCATCTTTATCCGGGCCGGCTTCGCATTTCAACTAGCGCCGCCTTAGTCAGAGAGCTAGGTAGAATACAACAACCGGTCTATTACTACAGCCAAGCTCTGAGAGGAGCGGAGGAAAGGTAGCCAAAGATGGAGAAACTATTCCTAGCGTTGGTGACCACTGCCAGGAGGCTTCGACCATACCTGTGCTCACCATCAAATCCCAACTAACACCCAATGAAACAAATATCGTGACAAGCCGTAGACCCTTGAAGACTAATAAAATGAGCCAAGTAGAGCTGAGTGAGTTCGATGATCGAAGATGTCATGACAACACCGCTATAAATTTCAGATCACCATGAATTCACCCCATCAAATACCTCGACGGGGCTTCCACGAAACTACTCAATTAGCGCCCGACTTGCCCATCTAGAGGTTGTTTGTACATGGGGCCGCCAATTCCCAAGGAAGTGGCGGGTCTGATTCTGACCTCCCCGAACGGGATTGATGTGAAATACACACGCATATTCGGATTTCAAGCCTCCAATAATGAGGTCGAGTACGAAGCTGTCATAGTCGGGCTTAATCTTGCCCACTCCATGGAAGTTGATCAACTGGAGGTATGCAGTGATTCCCAATTGGTGGTGAAACAGATAGAGGACTCCTACGAAGTCAGGGGTGAAAAAATGATCCTTTACTTAAAAAGGTGCGAGAACTGTTTAAAAAGTTCATATGGGTTTAGGTCAGGCATGTCCCAAGGGCAGAGAATTCGCGGGCAGATGCTTTGGCAAAGCTAGCAACAACATCACAGGAGGATCTAGATAGACTTGAAAATGGACGAAAATTTCCTCGAACCCTTGTGAACGCCGACATGAAGAAGTGTCCCCAGAATGTCCAGTCGGAAATGGGATGGACCCCATCTGGGATTACTTAGTGGATGGAATATCGCCAAGCGATCCAAAGGAGGCTCTCAAGTCGCATTTATAACGCTAGATTCACCATTCATCGGGGACCCTTTTATAAACGAGGCTTCTCTACACTCATCCCAAGTGCATGTGAGCGAAGACGCCAATTACGTGCTCAAAGAGGTGCATGAAGGCATCTGTGGCAACCATATCTGAGCCGTGACCTGGCGCGAAAGACTCAGACAGTGGATATTGGCCTACAATGCTCAAAGACGCCGCGGAGCTGGTTAGAAAATGCAAGATCTGTTAGGAGCATGCCCAGATCTCTTACCTTTCCTTTGAGTCGCTGACCTCAATCACAAGTCCTTAGCCTTTTCAATAGTGGGGGCTAGACATATTGGGGCCCCTACCCATTGGGAAGGGCTAGTGCAAGTTTATTGTTTTAGGAGTGGATTACTTCACCAAGTGGGCTTGCGGTCGCAGCCATTAGCAATAATCACTTAGCAAAGTTACAAGGTGAATTTTTGTTAATGTCTCATAATATGCGGTGTCTAATCCCTAAAGCCCTGGTATCTGATAATGGGAAACAGTTCGACAATCCTATGTTCAGAGATTTCTGCGCCGAGCTCGGAATAAAGAATTACTATTTGTCCCCGGCTCATCGATAGTCCAACGGACAAGCAAAAGTCACTATAAGGACTCTCAAGGTAGCGCGCAGACTGCTTCGAAAAATCTAAAAGGAAAATGGGCAGGAATACCTCCCGAGGTACATGGGCATACAAAACTACACGCTGCCGCTGAACTCAAGAAACCCCATTTGCTTTTAGCATTTGCACCGGCTTCGTGAGGCCCCTGCCGAGGTCGGGCTAAAATCACCAAGAGTTGAGTTCATTAAATACCAAACACAACGAGGAGATTCTCTCGTGACGAACCTCGACCTCCTGTGAAGAAAAGTAGCAAGTCCTAAAGCTCGCTGAGGACTATCACAGAAGATAAATAAAATATTACTTAATTTGCTGGTCAGCCCTGTGGAGTTTTAAGTCTTGATTTAGCTTCTAAAAATTTCGCCAAGAAGGAAAGACCCCACACACGGGAAGCTAGGACCAACTAGGAAGGACCCTACATGGTATCGCGAATAGTTCGACCTGGCAACTATGAACTTCAAACATAAGAAGGAAAAACCTTGTTGCATTCTTCAATCGCTGAACACCCTAAAGGATTCTACCAATAGACCGATTGTGGAACGAATAAGATATTCACACCTTACTTTAATAACAAATCTGTGTCTACTTTCAAATCGATTAATATTCTCGCAGATTGTCAAAAAAAAAAAAAAAAAAAGAGGGTAAGGAGCTCGGCTCGAAGGGGCTTTGGAAAATTACATGCACGATAGGAGGCAAGGTTCTAAAAATTGCATTTTATTTAAGGAGTTACAGCTTATCTCATAAAATTACAATCAGCAAAGCCGTTTCTCCTGATCTCAAAAAATTGCATAATCGACAAATGCCCAAGCCAAGGAAAAACCATATAAGGGAAAAGAAAGAAGCGAGGAAGGAGAAGAGAGAAAAAAAAAAGAGAGGAGAGGTATAGCATAAGGAACTGGCCTTGAAGCATTCAAAACACGCCGCCTCCTCCGAGCGTGTCCCCTGACTTGAATCCATCAAACAAGGTGATCAGGAACAACACAACTCCCATAAACTACTGGATCAGTGGAAACAACCCAACTCCAACAAATGGCAAAATAACAAAACCAAACACCATCTTATGACTGCCAAGCAGACTTCGCGCAGTAGCAACATAACCTTGAAGCTTCATCAGCTCCCAACTCCGACGCTGGCGAAGGCAGAAATGAAAACGGGAGCGGCGTATAGCATACACCTCGAACGGCATGCTATTTATAAATAAGCTCGAACACCTGGGAAGTCAAGCAAACCGTTCGATTCTCCACTGTGATCGACATTAAAATCTACCGCACCTTCCTAAGGGAAGCGAAGACGAATGAACACCCAAGAACTCGATATTCAGCCACGAGCCTGGGCTTCAAAATAGCCTTTGTAGCCTACTTCAAAAGCAGCCTTTGTATCTCAGCTTCAAAAGAGCCTTGTAGCTCAGCTTCAAAAGAGCCTTGTAGCTCAGTTTCAAATGAGCCTTGTAGCTCAACTTTAAAGGAGCCATGTGGCTCAGTTTCAAAGGGGCCATGTAGCTCAGTTCTTAAGAACCTAACAGCCCGTATACAAGTAGCTGCTTTGTTCACGTAAACAAGCCAGTTGTTCCTCAGGTACTGGGCCAAAGAGTTCCAGAACAAATTTTCAAAGGAGCCATGTAGCTCAGCTTCAAAGGAGCCATGTAGCTCAATTTCAAAGGGGCCATGTAGCTCAGTTCTTAAGAATCTAACAACTCAGAAGGCCAAGTAGCCTAGGAGCCATATAGCTCAGTTTGACGAGAGCCTAGTAGCTCAGCCAATCAAGGGCCGCATAGCTCAGTAAGAGCCCAGCCATTTAAAGATTAGATGACCTGGAACTTCTCAATACAGGTCGTAAAAAAGACGAAAAAACCAAGAAGGTAGAAGGACAGATCCCTAGAATAACAAAACTAATGTTAGAGTTATAGACGTCTGAGGCTTAAAGATAGAAGTTAGCCAAAATGAGCAAAGATTGTACAAAGGGGCCTAAATATTTAAGGTAGAGCTACGAGTAGCCTCGCCAGGTGCTTCCAAGCCGTGCAAGTCGGGCGGGAGCCCCAACAGCGAGAGGTGAGAGCTAGCCTCTGCAAGAACCTCGTTCACTGAGAAGAGGAACAGCCGGGGGTATCGAGTACACCCCGATCTACTCTCATCCAAACGGATTCTCCGCGCCTTCTTCATCGTAGAACTTGAAAAATTGTCCAAACCAGGAAAAACCATGGCAGTTTTGCATTGAAAAGCAAGC
Organism: Tetrastigma voinierianum; assembly: GCA_016808115.1. Classification (NCBI taxonomy): domain Eukaryota; kingdom Viridiplantae; phylum Streptophyta; class Magnoliopsida; order Vitales; family Vitaceae; genus Tetrastigma; species Tetrastigma voinierianum. The sequence goes on along the minus strand of JAEQBH010002112.1, from coordinate 624,630 downwards.
CATCCGGAGGCCCATAAGTGCAGGCCTCATCCCTCAGCTTCGCTATTACTCCATCCCTTTGTCTAACCAAAGCCTCCTGCCTTTGAAAATCCCCGCATAATGCATTGCATTCCTTAGTCAAGCGCTCCACGGAGCTCTAAGCCTCTCGACGGGCCCGATCCAACGCCGCTGCTTTGGTGCATAGCTCTTCCCTGACAGCTTGAAGCTCTTCCTTGACCACTCGCAGCTCATCCTTGGCAACCCTTAGGCCCTCCCCGGCCTCCTTCTCTTTGTCTTCGCCGCCTCATGGGTCGAGGTGTGCCTCAGCTGGATTTTATGCTTCACAACATCCTCGGTCAAGCTTTGTATCCGAGCTCGCAGCTTAGCCTTCTCGGAGGACAAGGAGGCGACTTTAGCTTTGTATGCTTTCGCTGCCTTAGTAGAGCTCTCGGTCAAACTGGCCCTCATCTCCAGGCTCTTTATATAAGTAGCCATCTTCCAAGGAACATGATGGAGTTAGCAAATAACAGTAACATAACGATGAGACGGATAAGAGAAGGCGCGAGGACATACAGAGACGGCTCCTTGGAGCGATAGGGTCAAAGCCTCCTCAACACACGAGGCATCCGCCTTTGAGATTTTAGAGTCCTAAGGATAAACGAATGGTACAAGTAGCTGAGCCCGCATTGCAAGGCCAGTCCTCACCCCTCACCCAGTGATCATTTCCCACGTCTCCCCGCATTGGAGGGGAAGGCGTGGCATTCTGAGCCGAAGGGCCCTGGATAGAGATAGGAAGAACTTTCAAAGAAGGCTCAACAACCCTTCTCGAAGAACCCTCGGCTCCTGCAGTAGAAGATGAGCGACGTTGCGCACCTGCCACCTCGGCCAAGGAGGGCAACGCCTGCCCCCTCACCCAAACTTGGGCTTGAGATCCCCACTCCTTGGTAGGCGATAGCGGAATAGATGCTCCTAACTTCGGGGTCTTACCCTAAGCTAGGAGGTTGCTCTCTGGGGGAGCCTGAGCCTTACGCTTTACACTTCTCTTCTTCTTCGCCAGCAACTCAACACGAGCCTGAAGTTCTTCCCGAGTTGGCTTCATAGCAGGAGGCCCCTCAGGAGAAGTTTCCATAGCAGGGGGCGGAGGAGATCTAAAATAAGGGGAACAAGAAGGGCTCACACCTGAAGAGCCGGGAATGTCCGACCTGATCAAATCGAAATACGCCCGTGGGTGACACTTGCCCAACTGCCGCTTTACTTCCCTGTCCTCAAGAGTAAGGTCGGGACGGATCCTTGAAGGCAACGTAACCAAAGCAAAGTTGAGAACATAACATGACCTTTAAAAAGTCAACCCCTACTAGCATAGACTAAAACTCAATGCAGTTCCTCGTGGGCATCCATACCATCAAAACCTCAAATAGACGCCTCGTCAAAGGTGGTTGTATTCCCAATGTCTACCCCCAACAAAGAAATAGCGCTCTTTCCAATGCTTGTAGGAGGAAGGGAGGTCGGAAATGATAGGTCTGGTAGTGGCTCGCTTTGAAATATACAAGAAGTTTTCCAAGACCTCTTTCACGCTGAAGAGATCCAGCAACAGAGCTATACTAGGGACCCCGAGGCCCTTATCCCTGAAAACAGCCAGAAGGCTGACCAAGACGCCTCAAAAATTGGGAGAAAGCTGGGACGGGCACACATGGAAATGCTGTAAGACGCTTTTGATGAAGGGGTGCAAAGGGAAGCGAAGACCGTTCTCAAAGGCCGCCTAAAGCAAGGCACCATCTCGGGAACTGAACAACATGAGACGGAGAAGATCAGACACCAGATTCGACACCGTGAGGAGGTCCATAACGAGAGCGAAGGTTTTAGCATACGACACTAACCCGGCCAGGGCCCACTACAGCCCGTGATACCTCACGGCAACCCTCAAATATTCAGAGCCATATGGATACCTAATCTCGCGACCTCCCTCACTTTGCCTCGGAGGAAGATAACCACCGGAAGGACCCCGATGAACCACAACGGCAGTGACTACTGTCCGCCCGCCCGCCCCCCAATCCAGACTTCCCACCGCTTCCCTCTATGCGAAAGCCGACAAAACGAGAAGACCCAGAAGAAGCACGCATGATTAAGCGATGGAAAGAGAGAACAAAACGATCAAAAGAAGTTCTAACCCCAAACAACCCGGAATTCAAACAAGGAAAGAAAAACAGGCGAAGAAGAAGAAAGACGCATCGAACTAAGGAGGAAAACAAGGAAATGACCCCTAGGGAGACAGGACGACAGAAAGCACCAAAAGCAGTTCTGAGCGCTGATCAAAGACACTTCCAAACCCGCAGAAGAAGCAGAAAAATGCGATGCAATGAATGTTTCTAAAGATATGGAAGCAACAATCGAAACGGGCGAAAAATCGAAAGAGCGCTATCATTATCATAAGACGTTTGACGGCGACAAAACCCAGATTGAACCATCCCCGGCTAGCCACGTGGAAGTCGCAACCGATCCAAGAGATCTTATCTCAAATTCCTCGTCTGCTTTTGCTTCCCACAAGGGTCGGTGGGGTGGGGGCAACTAGTGGGGTCTAAAATAATACGTGCAATGTGCCCGAGCGCAAGCTCCATAACGTAGTTTCCAAACGTCACTTTAGAGTAGTGATTCATGGACAAACCCAATGTTAGTTCGCTCACAGCCGAGATCTTACCCATGCTAAAGTACACGTCCAGCCTTAATCAAAACCACCATGCCAGATGATCAAGTGATATAAGCGGCCCAAAAGACTCGTGTGAGCGAAAGTGCCTACCCATGATCCACACCCCATAGATTAGGAAAGGATCTTTCCATGATCGCGACCCAATATCCCTAATGGGGTCCATGACAAGCGAAGTAAACTCCTCACCTAATGGGAGAGATATCATATCACCATCTAACAAGGAAAGTAACCACTATTTCCCCTTATAAATGCCGATCCATTCTACCACCAAAAGGTATGCATGAACTTGCACCGAAGAGAGTGGATCCTCTTCTTTCCTTTGAAGAAAGAACTGACTAAGGCATCAGAAAGGCGGCCGACACTCCCCCGTCAGATCACCTTGTTTATGTTGTTTTCTTGCAGATAACGGATTGCATAGGATCGGCGGATCGACCCAACGACTCCAACCCGCTCCAATCCAATACCGATAGAAAAAGCACCATCAATAAATAAAAATTATTATGAAATCAATATTATTTAAATTATTTATTTATATATTAAAAGTTAATTTATTTTACTATTTTTATCAGACAAAATAAAAACCTAATAAATAAATGAATAAATTTAGAAAATAAAATTTTTAATTAAGTATACTTTCAAAATAAGTGAAAATAAGAAATTTTTTTATAAAATTAATTAAAAATCATAAAACTTAATTTATTTGAAAGATGGAAAAGCCAAATATAAAAAAGAAAAAAAAACTTGGAAAAAAAAAAGTGGCTCGATGGCTGAGTTTTGCATGGGAAGATGTGTGGAGAGGAGATAAGGGGTTGGGTGCATTCGTGTTGAGGTGTGGAGGAGAAGGGTAGTTTTGGTATTTTTAAATTTTTATGTCATTATTAATTTTAGAGTTTTGTATGAAAATACTTCATTTGAAAAAAAAAAGATAAAATAAGTTTGGCTTGTAAACTAAAGACGAAAATGATGTGCTATGTCGCTGTTTGGGACAACGGTTTTAATTTACCAAATGCCGCCGACGGCAACAGTGGCTATTAGTGTATCAAATTGCCACCGACGGCAACTGCGACAAATGATTCCTACAGAACCGCAACCCAGAACAACGGTTTTTAATTTGCCAAATGTCTCCGATGGCAACAGCGGCTATTGGTATATCAAATTGCCGCCGACGGCAACTGCGAGAATAGAAAACTTTAATTTGCCGCTGCCCATGATAGCGGCAATTGACTGCATAAATTTTGCGCGTAAGGGCTTTTTCTTCTCCTTCCGCTCTGCTCTTCTTCTCCTCTTCTACTTCCGTTCTACTCCTCTCCTGTCCTCCTCGGATCCGATCCTCTTCGGTGGCCTCCTCCTCCTTCTCATCTATTTCTTAGGGTTTTCATTTCTTGGTTCTCCACGTCCCTTTTGTTCATCCACATTCAGATTCTTGGTGTTGGTGTTTTTCGTGTTTCTGACACAGGTAACGCTTCTAGCTTTTGAAGAAATGTTTTATTTAATTTTTTTTCATGCGTTTCTATGCAATGCTGTCTGAAATTAATGATGTTAGGAGATGATTTGTTTTTGTTTCTGTGTTCTGAACTTTTCTTTTTTATGAAGATCGGTTTCTGCCATTTGAATCAGGTATATTCTGATCTGGCTATTTATTCTGCTATTCGGTTCCTGCTATTGATTCAATCAGGTTTTTTTGTTTTTTATCGTGGTCCGGTTGCTTTGATTGTGGTCCGGTTGGTTATGTTTTTTATTTTTGTTTGCAGTGGAATTTATGGTTTCATGTTGTTATATTTTGTTCTTTGATTTCTGTTTGAATTTGACTTGTCTTGGTGATTGTATGTGTTTTGCGTTTTGGGCTTGGCTTCAGTGGTTGAGAAATTTTGGGGGGAAGGAGGTTATTAACTAGCATCTTGGATTGGTATGCCACAAAATTAACCTAGTACATGAGAATTTTGCTTATGTACTTTCATCAACTTGAATTGGTATGCCAAGGAAATTAAATGCCAAGAAGCCTAATAAAAATGTACTTAACCCTTAGATTAAAATGTTGAATGATAGACAATACGATGGCCTACCCGCAACAAACATCGATCAAAGACTCAACCATGGCTGACTTGACAAATACCAGGATATAAAATGTCAATAGCTAGTATAAAATACAATATGAGAATTCCAATACTTCAACTGATAATGAAGTTGTTTCCAACAAATCACTCCTTTCTAAATGAAAAGTTGAATTCAAATATATCCCAATATTCCTATCAACATCCACATGCCACAATATTTGCACCATTATTTCTACACAAAACACCTTTCTGTTGAATTGTTTGAACCTTTTCTTTCAAAATCATTCCTTATCTCATCTCCCACCATGATAAAGTAATGGATGTAGCATATCATGGCTTCTCAGTGTGATTATATTTGCTCCATGGGCCACAAAGCCTACACCCTTAAGATGGCTTGCAAATTAATGGATCGAATTCAAGGCCTCTATTTATAAACTAAACTCCAATACTATATTAAATTATCAATTTTTCTAAAAGCTCAAAATCTAAGAATTTGGTTCTAATACGATTATTATTTATGGAGTTAGAAAATGAAGAAAGTACTTCACTTATAGAAAAAAAAAAACATGCATAAATATAAATAGGAACAAAAAAAAAAGACAAAATGACACAATGATTGGAACCGAGGACACTTTGATTGTTTTCTTTATGATAAAGTTGATGTGATATCAGGATAATTACCTCTCATATTATTTAATTCATTTGGGACTATTTTGTAGAGGTCAATTATGTTTGTTTCAACAATTCCCGTGATATGTTACTATAATGGACAAATATTGAGGACTAAAACATATGTCGAATATGAGGGGAGAGAAACTGTTATTGCGCCTTTGGATATACCGATTGAATGCACGTTTCAACAATTGATTGATATGATATACTCAAAGAAAACCATTGACAAACGAAGGTTCAAATTAGTACTCATTTGTAAGTATCCCCTTAGAAGTGGAAATAGGTTCCAACATTTTCCAATACGAGATGACAGTAGTGTGCGCCAAATGTTGAATCTAGTTAACACAACAACCATTGAGGAAATTAAACTGTATATTAAAGTTGTTCGAGTCAAGGCACAATTGAACCAATCTGTGGGTGGCCATGTAGATTTATTTGTTTGCATAATTACAATAAGCACAATCTGACTAATGTCAGGTTTTCCAGAGGGTCCAAGATCGGATAATCGACCAACGAGATGATGAAGACAAGTAAGTGCATGAAGAAGGTAATTATGAATATGATGAATATGATGAAGATGTCGATGATGAATGTGATGGAGATGATGGGACGCTGTTGATGGACATGCATCATCCTTTCGAACTTTGAACCAAGCTTTGAGAATGAACATGGATATGTCTCTACTGTAAAGACCATCCCTGCGATGACAAATCACCTGCATGATGAGACATTGGATGAGTCATCCCCTGTTAATTATCACTTACCACCAATGCCTCAATTTCAACATGTTGAAAACCTGGATAATGTTGTTGCAAGTTGTTGGACTCCATGGGTGCAACATACTACTTGCTATTCGAGTGGAGAATTTGTAATTGGCCAAGTTTTTAATTCGAAATTTGATTTGGTGTATGCCAAGAAGATTTACTCAATTAAAGCACACCAAGAGTTTGTCGTGCTGTTGCATCCTTAAAAAATAGCTCGCTTTAAGATGTAAGAAGGCGTAGAATGTCACCGTCCATGGAAGCTTCGCGGCAAATGGCTGCAGATCTGCTGATATGTTATCAACAAATATATCGAAATGCATACTTGTGTCAATCCTTGCTTGAACCGGGACCATCATCAACTAGACTCGAAATTAATTGCTACTCATATAAAGGCATTAATTAAGGCACAATTGACATTGACTACGGCTGCTATTCAAGCAAGTGTGATGGAGAAATGGGGATATCAAATATCATATAAAAAAGCGTTGGATGGAAAGCATAAAGCAATTAGACAGTTATTTGTTAAACTCTGCATAAAGCAAGTGTCAATCAACCTCTGCACACACTAATCTATATACTGCCCAAGGAGTTACCTCCACATCTCTAAATTTCTATTTACAAACTTCAGTCCTGGCAATGCAATTAACCTGCATCAGCAAAAGCACAAGATAAAATGTAAATGCATTTCTATTAGGCAAATCCTGAAAAGAGCAAGCATTGCCTACCTTGTAGCACATATGTTAATATATGGCAGATTCAGATATAGAAAGACAAGTCCTTCCTAGAGAATACATACAAAAAACACTACTTATCTCTCTTGCTAAGTTTCCTCCCAAAAATCCTATTCCATGTGGGGTACATCATCCTATGTAACAACATTTTTCATGAAATTCTGTCAATTAAAAGACAAAGCACTACTTTTTCACTTTGAAGGCTACTATAAAGTCTGAAATACCATTAACAGCACAATATGAACCACAACACACTCATAAATATCATTCTATAACTAAAAATTAAAAATTATTGCTGAATGTAAAGCAAGGTTAAGTTACTCAACATGGAGATTGGGGTTTGAAATCAGGCTGCAATTCAATCTAGGCTAACTGAAACTCGCTAATTTACTCGTGAATGAAACTAGACATTTAGACATTTTAAGCACATAAGTTTATTAAACGGTCTAGCCTTAAACTCGAAAACTCACAATAAATAAAGGAACTTGGTTTGATTGATTAGAGAAGCAAATAGGAGTCATATTACAAACCTTAAAACCTTGAAACCCTAAAACCCTAAAACCATATGAACTTAAACCGTGATACAGTCTCTCCAATGTGTTGTACTAATATCTATAGTGCCTTTCAGACATCCAGGTTATATATATGGCATTCAGAGGGCTACATGATGCTGATCCATTGGATCCATCCGTCTCGCATTGCAAGCACGCATTAACAGTCCCACTTAGTTGACATAGAGCAGGTATGTATTTTATTATTCATGAATTAACATTCCAGTTTTACCCTCTAATTTGTATATATTCAATTATAAACATGGTTTTTCTGCACAGGTAGTTCCTGTGAGTCCTCCACCTCAAACAAATGCATGAAAGCCTTCCTCGCATGCGTGAGCGATGGATCGACGCATTCGTCCATACGTGATCCACCCAGGATTCTATGGTATATACCGCTTAGGCCACATCATGATAGATTGACCACTTATCACTTGTCTCGTCGAGAGATGGCGGCCCGAGACACACATATTTCATGTCCTAGTAGGAGAGATGATGATCACGCCACAGATGTCATATCATCCCCGCCTCTCAGACGATGGACCGTACCGTCACGTGGACATGTGTGCTCGATAGTAGCTGCAGTTGCGCGGTGAGCCGTCGGTGTCACCCTTTTCGCTGATGCTCTTAGAGGATCCGCTATCTCCATCAGGTGGTTATGTCAACAGTTATCCACCCCAGCAACTGATGATGATGAGGTCGATTTACAGCGGAGTGCACGTGGGTTCATCTTAGCGCTGATGGGATCCTTCTTGTTTGTGGACAAGAAGGGGGTCTATGTTCATCTGTGCTTTTTCCCACTACTACAAGATTTGACACGTATATCAACTTACAGTCAGTGGTGCAAGATCAGCACATATATCGGAGTTATGCCGAAGCCAATAGACCGCAGACGCAGATAGCCGTTGTATTACTAATCGATACAAGTATGTACTTTTTTGTAATTACATACATTCACAAGGCTGCACATCATTAGGGTTGCTTACTTTTATGTTTTTTATATTCACCTATGGTCTCGGAGACTTCATGTGGGTCGACTCGATTTTGGGCGATCAGCGGCATATCCAAAGACCACCATTCCCCATGCCTTACATGACGACGATGCCACTGCCGTCGATGCGCACGTAGTCGGTGGTCCGTCGATGATTACTAGTTACGATGGCGCCTAAGCCGCATGCTCTTTCTGGGGGTGTAGTGGAGAGGCCTTGACACGGGTACATAACCCATCCGGTGTACTCCTCCTATATCAAGATCAGCTAGACGCACAAACTTATGATTAGGTAATTATATGTCAAAGTATATGCTTATATAGTAATTTCATTCATGTTGACATAAAAGTTTTTGACGTTAGTGGTAAATGTGTAGGTCTTATGGCAGCCATACATCGGAGAGGTGGTTGATCGACTTCCCGATATTTGCTTAATTTATCAAAGATATCCGCGACGATGTCACCGCCTATATGTTTTGAGACTGTTGAGTGGCATCGTCCAGAGCAAGTCTTGCGTTAGTTCGCCGCATCAGAGATACTCTTCCAGCTTGCTCTTACGGTTAAATATCTACATAGCGGGATGCACGCGGTGACACTAAATACGACGGGCAAACGATCATGCCCGTGACACAAGATTATGGATACGCAGTTGGTAGATCATCACTTCACCCCTACTACAGGTTTGACTTTCGAACCCACGATCCATACATGCAGGGGTATCGTCGTATTACACGACGTTTTATGACACCACCCATTGTGACAGTGGATGATAATGAGGTTCCATACTACAAACCCTGCACTACTCACAAGCTTTCTGCAAGTTAGAGCCATGTGTTTTGCCACTCTTTTTTTCCAAATTTTGATCAATAGATTATGCATTCATAATTCTTCTTTGGTTCACTCAGATCCGCTATGGCTTCCATATAGCCGGGCCGCTTCTCGTTACGCTACCACCGGTGTGTTGTGTGACATACATCATATTGCCCGATCAGTGTTACACCAGATCGGAGAAGACCATCGCATCGCCGGCTACGCTTAGGAGGCTTCGACATCATATGGATCATCGATTAGACCTCCGGTGTCATCCACTCTAGCACGTATGCAGCCAATTTGAGGTAGAGGGAGAGTTGATCGCCGATGTCGTGGTCGATAGGGCCGTGGATGGTCCGGGAGAAGACGGCTCCAGTACACTCGAGTCAGCCTTTGCCTACTACAATTCTATCATACTTACCCTCACCCAGACAAGCGATACCCCCACACACTTACATATCACCTCCATAGCCCCACACACAGATACATCACCTTCCATACCCCACACTACACGTCTCGTACTCATATCCTGTCACCATAGCTGCATTCACATGCAAAGAGATATCACATTGTCACACACCCTTTATCATCCCATACATTGCCTCGATCGACGACACCATCCTCGATATTTTTCCCGAGTTGATCCACTTCCAGCCAGCGACCGCACTCGACGTGTATATCGACCACTTCATCCATCGCCCCCGGCCCATCAACCTCTTCACCCGTCTGACTCTACGGACCCTATCGGGCCAACACGTCAATATTCTGCGCGCGTCCTGGGCAGTAAATATAGCCGCCATCTGGACCTATTGATACATGTTATTATTTTTATATATGAAAATTTGTATAAAATGTTTTAATATATTTAAATGTTTTGGTATATGCATGATTTGGTATATACAATGTTTTTTGAGGATTATGCATGAGATGCAATGAGCGATAGCTTTTCTTCATATTGTTTTTTGTAGCTTTTCATCATTCATGAACTATGGGACCCACTGAATATGAGGGTTTTTATTTTTATAAAAATAATTTTAAACTGTAAGAATTATAAAAAATTTCAATTTTTTTTGGTAATGCATGCACAAAAATAAGAAAATTAGAATAAGGGCCTCCTATTTTTCAAACTATTCTTAATGACAATTTTAAAAAACACAAAAAACACAATTTTAGCTCTCTAATTTTACCCTTTGACAGCGGTTTTTGAATACATAAAATTATGCATTCCTACTAACCCGTATAAGAGACACTTTTCTTTTATAACAAATTGACCTGGGATGTCGATTTTCACAAAGAAAAATCAAGACATCTGAAGAATTGCACAGTCAAAGAATTCTGTAACTACTCTTCAAAATAAAAATCTTTATATATTTCAACAATATTTATAGTTTAAAATAGAAATGATATAATTTTATAAAATTGTACAAATAATTAGAATTCAATAAATCAACTTTTTTTTCCCCGAATATATTCAAATTTAAATATGATATGGTTCTTAATAAAAAATTAAATATTAATAATATATTTATATTTGAATCTTGATAATATAAAAAATAAATATTATTGATCTTCAAAAAAATTTATACTATTAAATAAAATAATATAATATTTTATAAAATTATAAAATAGTTAAAATTAAATAAACCTACTTTAATTTATTTGGAATAAATTTAAATTTAAATATGATATATTCTTTAATAAAAATAAAAATATCAAATATTTATTTTTGTATTTCAAACTTGATAAAATAAAAAATAAATACTTTTGGTTTGATTATATATATATATATATATATATATATATATATATATATATATATATATATATATAGAATTTTACTTTAATAATATATAAAAATATATTTATGACATCACTAGTTCTATCGCGATTTGATCATCGATTTGACCGATGAACTGTAAATGTTCAACCACCAATCCGATTTTTAATAATTCAAAGATGGCGCTGTTTGAACAAGGGTACATTTTATAAAATGGATTGTCCTTTCAATACGAACAAAATAAAAAGATGTTGTTGCTTTTGAATTAATAGGATCGGATTCAAAGGAACACAACAAATTAATATTACACTTCACAGTTTATTCAAAGAGGCTAGATAAGAAGCAAGGTTTTGAAATCCAAAAAGTCTTTGTATAAGCTTTGGAGTTTCCTTATCCATAACCAAGCCCAAACACCTAGCATATATTTAATCAGCAAGTGGCAAAACAACCAAGGATGGAACATAAAAGAAGGGAAGCCACCTCTGAATAAACAGAAGTGCTGGCTGAAAGAAGTTCATCAAACTTGTTGCTGCAGCAGGAACAGTAGAATCAAGAATCACTAAAATGGTGAATATACAAAACATCCCAAACAAAGCACTTGGGAATTTGATGGCAAAGCCACAAATGCCTTCTTCAAAAGCTTGTCCATTGCTAGTATTATCCCAAGAGAAACCACTAAATGCAACGTTCCAAACGCCTGAAAAACACATAATAAGAATACCTGTTATTTTGCAGAACAAAGACCCTTTTAATCAAATATCCCAACATATATCAAGAAGTTAGGATCCATGACTTCCAAGAATTAAGATCATAAACCCAACTTAATTCACCACCATTTAATCCAAAAGCTTAAGTTGTTACATAATGTGTCAATCATGCATACCAAACTGAATAATACTAAACATCCCACATTCTAAAACCCAATCTTGTGTAACGAGAAAACCCAACCAAAAGAGAGGTTCTATATACACCTCTTAAATATCTCTTCACACCCCATTTACTAAGATAACTTACATTTATTTCTCCATTTAATGGGGTGTATAGAGAAATAAATTGGGTGTAAATAGAATTTCTCCAACCAAAATCTGTGTTTCTTTCATGAAATGACTTCCATTTCAATAAGAACACCTTGGAAAATTCAGTTGAATTCAGGGGACTAGAGAACGGATTTATTCGTCAAAAACACGAGCATTTCAATGAAATGTAAGACTTAAATTGCAGAATCTTTACAGAACACAAATTATACTAGATAACCAGAGGGCACTATCATGGTTCATTTTGTGCAAGTTAACAATAAGGTCAAGAGCTCACATGGGAAGCAACTGTAAGATTGAGAGCAACTCCTCCAGCTTTTGCTCAGGCACCCAATCTGGTCATTAGTAAATCTAGAAATGGCAGCATCTCGTGCAACCATGGACATGCTTCCAACTAATTCAACACAAGTTATGCCAGACTGCAAATATTGATCAAGTTAGCATAATGCTTTCTTTCTTCCAATTTCCCGTCTTTATCCTGTACAAACGGAAAACAAAAATGCAGTTTTGGAATTTACCTTCTGCAGGGAGTAGTTTATCAAATCCAAGAATGATGTGAACTGGCTGAAAACAATTCCTTTTGCAGAACCATCGCTTTCAACCATGAATCTGATTTCCTCCCTCTACGACCGTTTAAATTTCACCCAGCAGTAAGGATATCAGGAAAGATAATTGCATATAAAATACTTAAGTACCAGATTTTGAAAGAAATTCAATAGAAAATTAATCACGGATCTCCTTAAAGTGTCCAAATCATCACTTGTTCAAACAACCACTAGAGTATTTCCCCCCTTTTAGGGCCCATAAAAACCATTACATGGAAGACGCAGAACACAAAGTTGCAAATCAGACACATCATTATCAGTGTCTGATGATAGCTCAACTTAGCGAAGGCCCGCCCTTGCATCCTGAACAGATTCACAATCTGGAAATATTTCCAGATTACGTACACATTGATCTTTTTTCCGATGATCTCATTAGCACGTTTCAATTTGACACAGTAATACCTTCCAATAGTGTCTTGAGATCAATAATCACCTACACATAAAGGACTTCAAATTTCAAAAATACAAAATCACCACATATTACAAACCTCTTACAACACATACACAAAAAACGAAAAAAAAAAAAATAATACCACAAAAGAAAAAAAGGGAAATGAAAACCAAAACAAACCTATTCGACAGTGTGGACCAGGAGGGGCCTTAGTGAGGTAAATGAGGATGGTGGCAACTGGGTTGAAGGAATGGAACTTCTCCTGCAAATATTGAACACCCTTTGAATCATCATTATCATACAATTTGACAGATAAATCCAAAAGCAAGAAGAGGGGGTCCCATGGCCTAAGATAAAATGCATCTTCCTTTAGCTTTGAGTTGAATGCGGGTACTGAGCTCAATAAGAAGGACCAAATCCAAGATAATGCAAGCAGCTACATTCATACATTCGTACACATATAAATGTCAAACTTGGTTTCTAATCTTACAAGACCGCTGACAGGACTCCAAATGCTTGCACAACCCACATGTGATAGATGTTATCCCCTCCCTAACGTCCATCTCATTATGCAACTGGGTTGATTTAGGACGTCCACTTCCCATGCGTTGCATTGACTCAGGTGGTCTAATCGTAGGACCATCGTAAATAGACCACTCATCTTCATTGAATATTGGATGGAAAAGGCTTGCCCATGTGTCATAGTACGACCGAGTAGTGTAGTAGCCTTCCATAAACAAACGGAAATCAACACAGCGATGTTGACATGCTGCTATATATGATATGGCTACATGGAAATCCATATATCAGTGTCTTTTCACATTTGCATTTTTTTTTCATGTAAGTTGAGGCGATGAGTTCTACTACTCTTGACTTGACATGTTTACGTGATCGTAAAGCACAATTTTCATCGAACCAGCCTTAACAACACGACCTTGGATATGAGCATCAACATACGAAGTGAATTGCTCAGCAGATGCCAATCTATTAGCACCTAGTTCCCTTCTTGTAACAAAGTAATTGTTGAGACGGAAGAAGGTTAACTGTACTAATGCAGTTACTGGTAGGCTACGAGCTCCTTTAAGGACACTGTTAAATACCTCTAAAATGTTGGTTGTCATTAACCCATATCTTCAACCTCCATCGTGTGAAAGAGTCCATAACTGGAAAGGGATTGCCTCTAGCCATTGTAGTGCTTCACAATTAATTCTTCAAATTGCATTCATATGCTTATTGAATTTGCGTTTTGTACTCGCTAAAGCTACTTTGCATACTAAATTCTTCAAAAGTTTATCTTTGAACCGGGTCATAAAATTGCTTGCAAAATGACACATGCAAATCCTGTGATAGACAGATGGTGCGACCCAACCAAGATGAGGATCGATCATTGCTGCCATGATACCTGGATGTCTGTCAGATATAACGCAAATTCCCGTCCTTTGAGTAACTCAATTTCTTATACATGCCAAGAACCATCCCCAACTATTAGTATTCTCGCATTCTGTAATAGTAAATGCCAATGGAAACAATTGATTATTTCCGTTACACCCCATAAAGAATCAATAACTCGCTTTATACTCCCATATAAACGCTGCACTCATTAATACTCATTACGGGACGACAATGTTTGAACCCTTCAATAGATGGCTTGAATGATCAGAACACGCGTTGGAATATCTCAGTGTTTGGCATATTAATTTCATATGTTTTCCAAATAACAACACATCTAGGATTTGATTGCTCTAGGGCCAAGAACAAACGTGGCAGCTCTATATATGATTGAGAGAAGTCACCAAATAACTGTCTAATTGCTTTATGCTTCCATCCAATACTTTGTATGATATTTGATATCCTCACATCACACTTGCTTGAATAGCACCGTAGTCAATGTCAATTGTGTCTTGACTTAATGCCTAGAGAAAGAGTAAATCCAATTTCAAGTCTAGCTGAAGATGGTCCCGGTTCAAGCAAAGTGATCGACACAAGTACGCTGCCTAAGATATTTGTTGATAACAAATAAGGAAGTATCTTTCAACCACGGTAATTGCTTCCATGGATGCTGATATTCTTTTGCCTTCTTACATCTTAAATGAGCATTTTTTTAGGATGCAACAACGACAATTCTGTGTTTTAATTGAGTAAGTCCTTGCAGCCTCTTGCAAATCAGATTAATTAAAACTTGGCCAATTACAAATTCCAATTAATAACCGGTATGTTGCACTTCGAGTCCAACAACTTGCAACAACATTATCTAGGTTTTCAGCATGTTGAAATTCAGGCGTTGGTGGTAAGTGATAATTTTCAGGGGATGACTCATCCAATGTCTCATCATCTGGGTGATTTGATACATCACAAGATGGTGCTTGTGCAGAGACATATATCCCTTGTTCATTTTCTAAAACTTGGTTCAAGGATTCGGAAATGATGATGCATGTCCATCAACTTCAACATCCTATCATCTCCATCACATTCATCATCAACATCTTCATCATATTCATCATTACCTTCTTCCATGCCCTTTGTCTTCATCATCTCTATTTGGTCTAATTATCGATCTTGGACCACTACTAGGCCTGGCAGTAGTCGGGTTGTGCAACATTGTAATTGTCGCGAACAAATAAATCTACATGGCCACCCACAGATTGGTTCAATTATGCCTTGACTCGAACAACTTTAATATACAGTTCAATTTCCTCGATGGTTGTTGTGTTAACCAGATTCAACATTTGGCGCACACTATTGTCATCTCGTACTGGAAAAAGTTGGAACATATTTCCACTTCTAAGGGGATACTTACAAATGAGTACTAATTTGAACCTTCATTTGTCAATGGTTGTCTTTGAGTATATCATATCAATCAATTATTGAAACGTGCATTCAATCGGTATATCGAAAATGCGATACGGTTTCTCCCCTCATATTTGACATATGTTTTAGTCCTCAATATTTGTCCATTATAGTAACATATCACGGGAATTGTTGAAACAGACATAATTAACCTCTACAAAATGGTCCCAAATGAATTAAATAATATGAGAGGTAATTATCCTGATATCACATCAACTTTATCATAAAAAAAACAATCAAAGTGTCCTCGGTTTCAATCATTGTGTTATTTTGTCTTATTTTTTTGTTCCTATTTACATTTCTACATGTTTTTTTTTTTTTTTTTGTCAGTGAAGTACTTTCTTCATTTTCTAACTCCATAAATAATAATCGTATTAGAACCAAATTCTTAGATTTTGAGCTTTTAGAAAAATTGATAATTTAATATAGTATTGGAGTTTAGTTTATAAATAGAGGCCTTGAATTCAATCCATTAATTTGCAAGCCATCTTAAGGGTGTAGGCTTTGTGGCCTATGGAGCAAATATAATCACACTGAGAAGCCATGATATGCTACATCTATTTCTTTATCACGGTAGGAGATGAGATAAGGAATGATTTTGAAAGAAAAGGTTCAAACAATTCAACAGAAAGGTGTTTTGTGTAGAAATAATGGTGCAAATATTGTGGCATGTGGATGTTGATAGGAATATTGGGATATATTTGAATTCAGCTTTTCATTTAGAAAGGAGTGATTTGTTGGAAACAGCTTCATTATCAGTTGAAGTATTGGAATTCTCATATTGGATTTTATACTAGCTATTGACATTTTATATCCTGGTATTTGTCAAGTCAGCCATGGTTGAGTCTTTGATCAGTGTTTGTTGCAGGCAGGCCATCATTGTTGTCTATCTGTTCACTGTTTTTGTCTAAGGGTTAAGTACATTTTTATTAGGCTTCTTGGCCTTTAATTTCCTTGACATACCAATTCAAGTTGATGAAAGTACAGAAGCAAAATGCTCACGTACTAGGTTAATTTTGTGGCATACCAATCCAAGATGCTAGTTAATAACCTCCTTTCCTCCAAAATTTCTCAACCACCAAAGCAGCCCCAGCATAAAAACCTGAGCAATTACGAAGACAAGTCAGAATTTAAGCGAGAAATCAAGAGCAAAATATAACAACATGAAACCATAAATTCCTCATGAAACAAAAATAAAAAACATAATAAGCCGGACCACAATCAAAGCGACGGACACGATAAAATAAAAACAAAGCTTTGATTGAATCGATAGCAGAGAGGCAGATAGCGAGAATAAATATTGCGGTCAGAATATACCTGATTCAAATGGCAGAAATCGACCTTCATAAAGGAGAAAAGTTCAGAACACATAAACAAAAACAAATCATCTCCTAACATCATTAATTTAAGACAGCATTGCATAGAAACACATGAAAAAAAATTAAATAAAACGTTTGCTTGGCGGAAGCGCGTACTAAGTCGAAACGAGAAAAACACCAACACTAAGAATATGAATGTGGATGAACAGAAGGGACATGGAGAACCAAGAAATGAAAACCCTAAGAAATAGACGAGAATGAGGAGGAGGCCACCGGAGAGGATCAGATCGGAGGAGGACGGGAGAGGAGCAGAACGGAAGGAGAAGAGGAGAAGAAGAGCGGGCGAAGGAGGAAGAAAAAGCCCCCAGCGCGCAAAATTTATGCGGCCCGATTCTTGTATCACGGGCGTGACGAGTCGCTTCACGATTGCCACGGTTAGTCGGTGGTAATTTGATATATCAATAAGCGTTGTTGTAGTCGGCGGCTACAGTAAATTAAGCCAGTTGTTGGGTTGCGGCCACGAAGGAATCATTGCACATTTGTTCCAAGCAGTGACATAGCGCGCCGTTTTCGTCTTTAGTTTACAAGCCAAACATATTTTATCTTTCTTTTTTCCAAATGAAGTATTTCCGTACAAAACTCTTAATTTTAGATGTTTTTATAGGTTTTGAGTCTAATTTGGATGCTTCTTTGGGCCTTTTGTTAAATGACAGGGTCTATGAGACCCTGATGCATAATTCATCCTAAATTTTATTCATAGGTCAAAGTTTAAAAATGTAGGACATCTAAGAGGGAGGGGTCCTAATTTCGAGTCCCAAATGGGTGGGAGGCAGTTCTTCTTGTATGAAAATGTTTAGTTAATCGATAAATAAAATAAATAAAATAAAATAAAATTTACAAATTGTTAATATAATATATGATTTTTTTATAAGAATGTTGGGAATGATAAGGAACATTTTTTTTATGGATGATTAGGAATAATTAAACATTTAATTAAAAGAAAAGAAAAGACACGTGAAGAATATTTTTATAAACAATAAATCAAAGTACCTTTATAGGTCAATTTATAAATATTTTTCTACTATTTAAAAAATTAAAGACAGATTTATAAACACTATTTGGCAAAATCGAGCAATTTAATTTTTTATGTTTCAATTTCATAAGAAAATAAAAATAAAGTATAACTAAAATTTATTAAAATTCATATATATCTAAATTATTTAATTTTTTATATAGTAAAGGAATAAAAATGACGAGTTTAAAAAAATGTTATAAAATAATTTTGAGTTTATAGTTATATTTTGGGTCTTCACAAATTTTTTGGAACTTCTATATAACAAAAATAATAAACAAATAAATCAAATTTAGTTATTTTATTTGAAACTTTTGTTAATCTTAAGTTGGAAATGTAAACAATGATGACAATCTTTTCAACCAATGCATATCAAAATTTTCCCATATTTGTTTTAATATTGAATTCTAACATAATAACAAATCCAAAGACGAAAATAAAACAAAAACTTTCATGAAGATTTTAAGGTCATTTGAGATGGAATGGGGCAGTGGCAGTTCCTGTTAGGCTAATTTCAGCTACTGTCCTGTGAGTCCTCAAAAATTCTTTACAAGATGCTAATAGATTCAGTAATACTGGGTTTGGGATCTCAGTTTTGGCAGTAAGGATGGTAGCCTCACGCATTAATCCCACAAGACTCTCCGTTCGAAACCGACCGGCGTTTTCCTTGAATAAATTCAACCATGCCGTCTTGGAGAATGGCTCCTGCAGCACACCTCCCTTCATGTTGATGCTGGAGACTGGCAGCTGCACCTCTCATCTTTCTCCAGTTTCATACCAAAACCTTTCTTTGACAAGTGAAGGAGGAGCCAGAAAGACCGACCCCGCCTCCATGGCGCTTCCATGTTGTTTCCAGCAGCTCTTCCTGAGAATTATGCATCTCTTCTTGTTAGTACTGAAGAGTGAGGAGAATTAAACAACCAACCAAGAAATCATTTTCCTTAAAGATCTATTTTTCTTCTTTCCTTAGTACTTTTTGAGAACCAAATACAACCTTAATGGTAGAACAAAAATGGAATATTTCTGAAAGAAATACCTTTCCAGCCCTGGAAGCATCCAGAATCATCCGAAGATGTCGTTTAGCATTGAAGTGGAGACACGGTGTAGCATCCGTTTATACACATACTCAAAATCATCCCATCTCTTCTCTGCATTGCAGGCATCTAACATGGTGTTGAATGTGTAAATATCTGGTAGTACTCTATCCCTGTAATCTGATTTACTACTAATATGATTCTCATCACCTAACATTATCCTGAACAGCTCGTTCGCTTCTTCAAACATCCCATGTTCCACGTATGCCTTCAGCATTACGTTATAAGTGATCAGATTTGGCGAGCAAAACTCATACACTTGATCGAAGATATATGCTGCATTTTGAATGTTTCCGGAGTCCAGACAAGCTTGAATTAAACCAGTGTATGTCACCACTAGAGGCTTATTTGCAACCTTACATATCTTCTCAATCTGTGAAAACAAAAAGGACATAATACACAAAGTCAAACTGTAGGACCATAGAATGACTAAATTAGAAAAAATCGAAGTATAAACAACAATGTGAAACTCAGTAGTCAAACATGATAACTGCAGACTGTCCTCCGTAAACACCTCAAGATCGTCGCTAAAAAACTACTAGCTCAATACTCATATGAGCATAAGTAACAAATGTGCAACACTGAAGCAATGCATGCACACCTTCATGTCATTCTCGCGTTATTTATTACACATTTGGGCTTGTTGAAATTCAGGGTTGTATCCATTGGGATCCGCAACAATGAAGAAAAGCCAACAGAGTTCTAAGCTTTTAGCAATCTCCAGCCAACATCACAATTAAGGTAATACCGTAGCACTGCTGAACTGAGAATGAGTGACCCAACCATTTTCATTTTAAGTTGGGTGTCATTTCAGTGAGTGAATGTGAGACCCCGGAAAATCCAGATTTCCTAAGGAAGGATAAAATAGTAATTTCGGTTGAAAATCCGGAATTTTTCTAGATCTCGGATGACGAAACGGACTTCTCCGTTGAAATCGCTCGAAATTTAGCTACCACGTCGAATTTCGTTAGATTCCGAGGTGGTCGGGATTCAGCGCTTTTCGGCGTAGGGTGTCGGATGACATGTAGTTAAGGGATCTTACTTGGCACCATAGAAGTGTGACACTTGGCATCAAAGTAGTGGCTCTAATTAAGCCATGTGGGAGAGGGATTCCGTGGCCCATATGATGCCATGTGGTGCATGATGTCATAAAGGGGCATTAAGAAATAAGAAAAATTATGGGAAAAAGGAGGCCACGCATGAGACATGAGAGGGACGATTTCCTCCCAAATTGGCCAGAGTATGATAGATTCTCAAGGGTGAAAATGACCCGATAAGGAGAAAGAGAGAAAATGGAGAAAGAAAGAACGAAGGAAAGTGACGTGGGGGAGGAAGAAAGGAAAAGGGATGCAGAGGTTTGTTCTCCCGTTTTTAGTGAGAGAGAGTCTTCAGCTATACTCACAGGTTAGTAGGAGGAATCCAAACCGTCGGGATTAACTCGAGATAAGAAGGAAGTGTTCTATACGAGGAGAGGACAGCGCGTGGCTCCAGGGTTTGGAAGTTTGCTGACCACGAGGTAGGATATTTTCCTCTTCGGTTTACTTAACTAAGGCTTTATAATGTAGTAGGGGTTGCTTGTGGGAGGCCATGAAGGAGGCCATGTAAAATTAGTTCAAGCTTTGGAATTAATGGGTATGGATTCCATAATCGGTTACTTATGATTTGAGGGGAGTTAGGGTTTTTAATTAGAGGCGAAAGTTTAGGTGTTGAGTTTCTTGTTGTGAAAATAAGGATTTGGTAAAATAGGTTAAATGTTTGTGAAGGTAGGTAGTCTGCGCCTTAAATGGTCCCAGTGGGTGACCCCAATTGTGTGTTATTCTTTGCTTGAATAACATGCAGTGTGTGAAAAATATGATGTTGATCATCTTTATTTGATGTATTAACGTGATATCATCGGAGGTAGATTATATGTATAAATTATAATTATTCATGACTTGTAAATGTTTCATGTAGTGTTCATTCATGCATGTAACATGAGGAAAAAATCTGTGTCATGCATTTCATATGCCTGGTCACATCGCGTCGGGTCGGGTGTGGGTGCGGGGTAAGGTTTTGTTTACGGTGTCGATTGAGTGGGTCGTGAGCTCGAGGAAAAAAATGGGACAAAGTCAAAGTGAGATAGCGAGTGTGTAAATGGTGAAATGATAAATTCCGTGTTTTTGGGCGAACAAGTTGGGGTAGATCCCCCGAGGTGAAAAGTCCCACGGGTTGTGGTTAGACATGGTGCAAACCCGATAATTTAAACAGAAAATGTTGAAAAGGCGTCGCGGCGTCTGCAGTGTAAACGGAAATCAGATTTACCCACAAAATAAGGAAAAGAATGTCGAGTTTTGATAAATAAAATTGGAGGGTGTCGATGGTTTTAGTCATGGTGTGTGTGAGTTTAGTCACGCTTGGCATTCAAGTGTGAAGTCGATTGGGACAGATTCATGGCATGTGAGGGTTGCGTCTAAATGCGTATTTGTAGGCATTTCATATAGAGAATAATTGTATGGAATGTGATTGATTGTTTATATATCTTAAATTGCGTATGCATTTAGGTGGGAGTAACCCTTGTAGGAGAATTTTCTCTTGGGCTTTATCGCGTCGTGGAACCCACTTCAGTGTGAGGTATCAGGGAGGCGACCTTCCCGATAGAGGTAGTTTTGAGAGAAAAGCGAGGAAATGTATTTAAATGAATATTTTGTAAATATGTATAAAGCTTTTTGTAGAACGAAACATGAAAACCTTAGAGAATATAGTTCATTATTTTGTTTTTAGTATGGATATATGAGCCATGTGGCTACATTCTTCTAGGGTGTGTGTCTCGTATCTGAGGCATATAAATTTCACGGAGTTGACGGGTGGTCAGCCAGACGCAGTTTTGGGGCGTCACAGTGAATGATCCAGAGAACCATAATGTACACAGAGCAAGAACACAAAAAATTTTGGCCTACTGCAGTTGAAGTTTACAAGTCCTAATAGAAGTTACAGAAATGAATACAAAAAACCTGGAACAAACAGAAATACCTGCATTAAAGCTTCTTGACACCTTCCTGCACTGCATAGACAGACGAATCATAATAAAAACAGCAGAACCCACTATCCTCGTTTTCCATGTCTTGAACAGCCATAACAGCCTCATCTGTTTTACCTTCTCTCCATAGAGTATTCACAAGAACTTGCTAATACATGCAGAAGAATTATTGCCACTGGTTTTGAAGTAACAGCAAGTACAGAAGAGGTAGTTCACCTAAAATACTGCCCCATATGTCAAAGCATTAGGAAGTGAAGATTTCTGCAATTTCCGGAAAAATTCATGAACCAAATTGTACTTTCCACATACAAACATC
This sequence comes from Tetrastigma voinierianum, assembly GCA_016808115.1. Classification (NCBI taxonomy): domain Eukaryota; kingdom Viridiplantae; phylum Streptophyta; class Magnoliopsida; order Vitales; family Vitaceae; genus Tetrastigma; species Tetrastigma voinierianum. Next base: position 601,906 of record JAEQBH010002112.1, on the reverse strand, counting down.
ACCTGTTCAAATAAAAAACTTTAGAGATAGAATTCATTTATAACTTCATGGCCATTACACAGAAATATAAATTCAAGGTAAGTAAATCCAAACAAGCATCTGAAAAATGATTCCTGTCATATATTTTTCTTCATCATTTTTTTTTCTTTTTTGCTTCGGCATTCTTTCAAGATCTTACAGAATTTATTCTCCAGTTGCACAGAAATACTATGGCATATCATCCATCTAGATCATATGGCCATGGTAAATCCTCTTACCATGACCCTAATAAGGTTATTTGATGGGACACACAACCAGCAATACCTATGATGTGAGCCAGGATCTTTCTAGAAGGAGCAAAACCAATTGTCTGAAAAGCCTTTAAAATAGAAACAAAGGAAATATGAAGACTGTCATCTCTGACGATCATTTATAGATATGTGACAATTGAAATCTCACCTAATCTATGACTCCACTAACATAGTTTAAATAGAATCACAATCACAGTTAAATAAACTTGTAAACGAGGCTAGAAGAAATCTGGAAAATAAAAGACCACTTGTTGACAGACTGAATGATGGGTTTCTTGATGAGCAAGCTGCTGACAATCAAGTTTGCTGACATACAGGTGCTACCAATTGTGGCACATGGCCCCTGCTCTTAAATGGCTTTCACATGATATTATGATGCATAACAGCCATTAACTAACTAAAGAAATTCATAGTACCAAAACAATCTAACACTAGCAATTACAAAACCAGTTCAATGATGGAATCAGGAAAGTGGCTGCTCATTTTCATATTGATTTTGACTCCCAAACTCAATGCTCGATTGACCAAATTTATTATCTGAATAGAAAAATTTAAGCTCAAATCAATGATCAAACATACTTAAGGCCCGATTTGTAAGAGAGAGAGAGAGAGAGACACACACACAAATAGAGAGAACAATCCTCTTTTAGAGAGTTTCCGCACTAACTATGCACTCTTTGTCATCTATTCTCTCATAAATACCAAAGAACTTCCAGTCATGAGACCTAAAGAATCTTAAATTCCAATGACCTCTGTGTTTCTTCAAGCAATAGCAATCAACTACTAATGCATCTCTATTTATTGCCATATCCCTAAGATGAATTTCCTCACAATAAAAATGCGTCACAAAGATTATAGTCGGCCCGATGAAAACATGGAGACTAGGGTCATAGCCTCTGCTCTAATATGCATCATACTTTATATAGGATTATGTGATTAGGAAGCTTGACTTGTAGGGTTGTAACCTATTAGGAAGGATAGATTGGCTTACCTATTGTATAGATTAACCTTCTTGTATATATACACATGATGATTCAATGGAAAATACAAGGAATTCATTCCTCCAATTCCTCTCTTTGTTCTTTCTACATGCATCCTTGGACTCTATCTCATTGCCTAACAATGTTCTTGAAGCCAAATCTCACCCTGGTTGGCGTAGTGCTATGATAGAGGAGATAGATGCTTTGAATGATAATGATACTTAGGACTTGGTACAACTACCTGCTGGGAAGAAAGCCATTGGATGCCATTGGATTTTTGCAGTGAAGGTTAATCCCGATGGCTCAATTGCTAGGTTGAAAGCACACTTTGTTGCTAAAGGGTATGCCTAGACCTATGGGGTAGACTATTCTGGTACCTTCTCCTAGGTTGCCAAGATGACTTCTTTTCGACTACTTATATCTCTAGAAGCCACTCATGGCTGGGACCTCCACCAGCTTGATATTAAGAATGCTTTTCTTCATGGGGATCTTCAAGAGGAAGTTTATATGGAGCAACCTCCAGGGTTTGTTGCATAAGGGGAGATTGGTAGAGTTTGTCGTTTTCGTAAATCTTTATATGGCTTGAAATAGAGTCCACACACATGATTTGGTAAATTTAGTTAAGTAATTGAGAAG
>JAEQBH010002111.1:0-212452 GCA_016808115.1 Tetrastigma voinierianum | reverse complement strand
GATGTGATTATGTGAGTATTTTATTTTATACACACAATAATATGTTTTACTTTTGTGTATTTTGATTGAACTTCCTGTTTACATGGGTTATGACCCATTTTGCCCTTTCTTTCTTCATGTATGTATTGAAAAAAGAAAAAGAGGTCATTTGAGGACATCGTTGATGATTATGAAGCCTTCATTTACTCTTAAGAACTAGACGAAATTAGGTTATTATTCTGGATTGTTGATTTGGCACTTAATCCCTATACTTGTATGATTACTAGTCTAATCTCTATATTTGTTTAGTATTTGAGTAATTGATGGAAAGTTGGCACATTATTGACTGCTCCAATTTCGCCTGAAGTAAAAGCTTGGGAAAAATATGTATATTACTGGTACTCAGAAGCAGCTTGATTTAAACTTGATTGATCTTTAGCAATAGGTTTAGTTTACTTTTGAAGATGGCCATGTTAACATGAGAAAGGGAAAAATCTTAAAGAGATAATCCTGTGGAGTTTATTTAACGCTCTTATAGACTTCGTTAGTAAAGCTATGAATCATGGAAAACAATTATATGATGAAGCCTAAAATAGGCCATAGCTCACTCAAGGACAAACCTCCAATGATAAAACGATAAGGGAAATGGGAACTCTGACATCAGAGGAGTAGGAAAAAAATAAACCGAGGCCAAACCAATCTCTAGCTCAAAAGTAAGGTTCAATGGATTGAGGCATACACCTGGTCTATATCCCTTCCCCGATACCTAAAAAGAGAGATCGTAACAACTAGAATTTGAAGGTTTTACCGGAGAACTCCCCATTTGAATAAGAAAGTGATTGTGAACTGGCTGATGTGCTTAAGGAAGTAGCTTTACCCTTTCGAGTGTTAAGCTATCTAAAAGGTGGTCCCTCAAGAACCTAAGATGTTGCTCACTGGGAATAAGAATTTCAAAGGATCTTTGATACCATACTTCCAACACCAACACTAGTAGAGGGAGCAAGATCCTCTTTTTCTGTTGCCAGTTCTAGTGCCTCAGGTTGATTCCATTCAATGGTGAATTTTTCTTAAACCCTTGTCATAAAAGCTGTGGGAAACCTGTTTGATCCATCTTTATCATAACCTCAAGCATCAAAGACTTTTGAGAAGCAAAACAAAGCTTGTTTTTGTATTCTTCTTAGCTTTTGCGATTTTCTAATTACAGATCTCCTATTACATTGTTTTGAGGAACAAGAAAATATGGTATTCTTCAAAGCATAATATTAAATAGTTCTTGCAAACTGGATGATATCTTGAATTTGCCAACTATGTTTTGGGGGCCCTTAGAGGGCCCTCATTTTTATGGGTCCCCAGGGTTTCTGCTTGGTGACGCTCTTCGGGCTTATATGGACCCTTTTGAATTACCTGCTTTCTTGTAAGGCAAAAACTGAAAAAGTTGTGGAAGGTAACGCTTCTTTGTCTCATCTGGTCTATTTGGAAGGAGAAGAACCATATAGTCTTTGAACATTTACCTTTCTCCTATCCTAGGCTAAAGAACTCTTTCATTCGCTCGTTCTCTATTTGGGCTGGTCTCTTTTAGATTTGGGAGAGGATTCCTTTGTTAAAATTTTGTGCATTCTCTAAGATTGTTTTTTGGGTGGTAGGTTTTTTGTGTAAGCCTTCTCTTTTTGTATAGGCTGGGGGTTTCCTCCTGTATACTTCCTGTATGCCGTGGAGGTTTCCAGTTCTTCCTCTTTTTGTTAATATATTGCATTGTTTTTACGGATAAAAAATAATAATAATGATAATTCCCATTCCATAGTAAGTAGAGAATCTAATAGCATACATGCTATGTCTTCACAAAAAGATCATTTTTCAGTTTATGGTATTCTATTTTACCTTCCCTTTTTGGTACAGGAGCACCTATTGCAGGATCCTCAGCTATTCAGATTGAACAAGTGGTAGGCTATGTGAGTCTGGGTTACCCGTTCGGCTTGACGGCGTCAATCCTCTTCGGCCGCCACCATAAAGCCATCTTGCAGTACCCAAAACCTAAACTCTTTGTCATGGGAACCCAGGATGGGTTCACCAGTGTGAAGCAGCTGAGAAACAAGCTGAGCTCTGCAGCAGGGCTGGTCGAGACGCACCTGATTGAAGGAGCAGGGCATTTCCAAATGGAAGGGCCAGCCTTTGATGCCCAGATGGCTGATCTGATCACAGGATTCATCACAAAATTATAGGAACCTCTCTGCTAGATTACAGCTCGGTATCCATTGCTCCATTTTTTGTATGTAGATGCTCTCGTTCCTTGCTTCTGGTTCCTTTATTTGCAGTACCTTACCTGTAAAATGTCAAAGCTGTCACATTGTAAGAGGCTTTAACAAGACACTGACTAACCGGTTATTGCCGTATTATATAAACCATAGACCACGATGCATCGGGTAGAGGAAGGAAAGGAAAGGAAAGGAAAGAAAAGGAAGACAACGTCGGATATACTAAGAACAATCTTTACATTGTCAGAAGCTACATCTGTCTGAAATTATCCTTCACATAAATACAGTCTCAGAATTCCCAAAGTTAAAAAGTTACAATTATAATGAATAGGATCATACTGACCTACTCTAAATCTTAACTACCGGGATTTGTTTATCCATTAGGGAGGAGAATGGTACAGTTGGGGGGGCTTAACTATTGATATGTAAGGTAGGAAGCTATAATTGATCGTCATGGCCCTCATCATCGGATGCAGCTCTCCCTTCTCCAGCCGGGTTTTCACCATTGGAACCTTCAGCTACTCTACCATCTGCTCTACCTTCACCCTCCTGTGGATCTCCTGCCTCCTCTGTTTGGAGCCAAGGAAAAGGAAATTTAAAAACAAACATGGCATTGTACCCACCATTAATAATGTGCTAAGAGAAGGCCTTTTGCAGCTGCTTTTGAAGTCAAAAGTCAAAAAACTATATCTTCCATCTCAGTGATTTTCAAAACGGAACACAAATTATTAAATTAAAAAAGTAGATCAAGTACATGATATTTGTTTGGATGGGTGCAATCATGGCAATTCAAGAAGACCAAATTGTTGGATGGGTGCAAACAATGGCAATTCATGAAGACCAAATTTGCAAAACTGAAACCTGTTTAACTCAAGGCAGCCATTCAGTGCTTATTCTCTAATACTTTATTTGAAAAAAGGAACTTCGAATTAATTGACAAAATTTGTACAGTGCCAGTATCAGTCATATGAGTCAGATCTTAAATTTGCAGAGGCAATAAAAGAGATGCAAGATACAAGAGAACGTGCTGAAGCTTTGGTTTTTGTTGTGTCATTAACATGTTAGTATGTAATTAGTTATTACCGCTTTCGCCATCAGATGCTTCATCAAGCTTTGCAATTATATCAACCAGGGCTTGTTCTTGCTCCTGCGTTTACGGAGATTAATTACATTGTTATTCGATATGGTACAGCGCATGAAAGGATAAAAACTAAATGATGCTTGATATCTTACCTTCAGCATTTTCTTTACATCCTGAATTTGCACAGAATCAGGATTAGCTGCAGCAACAACTCTCTCCACCTATTCAAATTCAGCACAATCAGGAAATGGTGTCATGCTATTTGCAGTTTAGTCTCTTTAAATTCTCATACCTCCTTAATTAGAGAGTCAGTGTTATATATTTCTAGGAAACCGTCGTCCTTCTTCTCAAGGCCGTTCTGGGAAGGAGGAAAATCTTTCTTCGTTTGGCCCTTGGAAGGTGCCCTACCCCTTCCAGCACCAGTAACAGCACCTCCACGAGCCGCAGACTTTTTCATCCTACGACCTGGTCTAGGACGGCCACCTCTACGGGACATGCCAGACTCATCACCTTCCCACTTAATATCTTCAGGAGATATCTGCATAACAGATAAAAATCGGTCACATTGATTTCATCTAAAATTCAGGTGAGAATACAATAAAAATGAATCAAACTTAAGCACTACACATGAGGGGCAAAAATATGAATGCATGGAAGAGAGACCATATAATCAGTGAACTTAGGTAGTGATTGCTGCCCCTAGAATATGACAACACAAGCTTGAAACCAAACCATTTGGTCTCCAGCTCCATGAATCATTGTCTCAGACGTCACAAACGGTCGGAGAAAAGTTTCACAATTGGGAATGGCTACCTCTCACAACCCTCTCCTGCCTCGAGGCCCTTTGAGGACTACAATGAGTCTCGTCTCCACACTTTATTACTAATAATTAGCCTAGAATGAGATCAAAAAACTCTCAGGTAGTTAGCTCAGCTCCAGCCAAATCTGATAGGAAATAACAGTCAAACAGGATTGATGGCCTCCATGTTTGACATACAACAAGCACTCGGCATCATTTTGTTGTGGTCTATATAACAATATGGCACCTCAACACTCATAATGACATGATGAGAACAAAGTTGAGGTCCCTCCCAAGGTCCATTTGCAAATATTTTGAAGGATTAAATTGGTGAATGTTTCCAAACATTGAAGTTGTGTGATTTATCATACTAGTCACTTCCTATTTTTTTTCAATTACAAACTTTCAAAGACTTGGACTCCATATAGCTTTCAATATTAAGCAACAAATTCTCTCTTTGCATTCAGCCATCATGTCTAAATGGTCAGGTTAGCAGGGTGTTCATACTTCATACCTGTACATTATACCCATACTAACACGAGTAATGCACAAAAATTAGTCATGTTCAGTTTGAGCTACACTTATACAACTAGGAGCCCCCTGTGTTCTATCCACAATTAAAGAACTCATTAAAAGAGTATGTGTTAGGCTCACACTTTATGACAAAATTAATCATGAACATTCTAACTCAATTAAATGCTGATATATATATATATATATAGATTCTTTTTTTTTTTATCAAGAAGAGTAGAAAATATATTAATAACCGAGCACTAAAGTCTCCCAAAGAGCACAAGAGGAGCACAAAAGGGGAGAACACCAACACTCACTTATACCCCAAATGTGTTATCCTACCAAAGAATTTAAGTTATCAACACTATACAACTTGAAATTTCACTCCACCATAAGGTGAACAAAAGATTTCATCCAAGAGAGCAGGGGTCTCATTCTCAAAAGCCGCCCTGTTCCTTTCATTCCACTCTGTCCAAACAAAGAGGTAGCCACCAACTAAACTCTTTTCACTTCTTGTTAGCTCAGCACTTTGCCAAGCAAGGAGGATCAAGTAAACCGCTAAGGGAACACCCACTTATAATCCATAATGGCCAAAAAAAGATTCCACAACATCTTAGCTCTCTTACAATGTACAAGCAAATGGTCTATTGTTTCCTCCTCTTCACATAAAAAACACTTGTTTACAAGGGGGATCCCTCTCCTCTTTAATTGGTCAAGATAAGCACTCTTGCTCCCATGAAGTTTCAAGCAAAGCAGAACCCAAATTTTTAGGGGGAAATTGATTGGGCTCCTGTGATGGAGCCTATGGAACCCCTCAGAAGAGAGAATGCATTTAGCTTTTCTGCACACTGAGTCTTGAATCTAGAAACCATCAAAGCCTTTGGTCCTCCTTTTAAAAATTTAGGGCGATCCTCTCTTTGAAAAGGGGCCTCTAATTTTTCCTGCTGAAGAAAGAAGGAACTTTCACCCCCATCCATCCCTAATTTGGCTAGTGCTGTCTTAGGAAAAGATTAGGGACTCAAACTCTGATCCCTCCATTTCTGAGGAGTCCTAAACTTCTTGCTACCCAGATTTTGGAGCTACTTCAACCTGAACAGAGCGGGAAGGAATTACACAGTGTCGTCCCATCGCACCAAGGATCCTTCCAAAAACGCAGCCTCCGACCATTTCCTAAGGAAGAAGTAGAGTTTTGAGAAAAGGTAAGTCATTCTTTTCTGATGTCTCTCCATAACCCAATACCATAACCTCCCCTAATGTCATTGGTGTTCCAACCCCCATCTCCTCCCTCTAAATTTGGTGTCGACACTAATCGCCAAAGAGTAATCCCTCCCTACTGGGTAAACCACCAACACCACTTACAAAACAGCTTTATTCATCTCGATGCTTTCTCAACTCCAAGACCCCCACTCCTTTTTCAGGCAACCAGGTTTTTCCAATTGACGAGGTGGAGGTTTTCTAGATTGCCACCACCCCGCAGAAAGTCTCTCCGACCTTCCGGGCCTTGAACAAACAATATTCGCATTCTAAACAGAAAGAAAGTAAATGGGAAGGCTAGACAATGTACTCCGAATGAGTGTGATCCTCCCCCCCTTGAGATATACTGTCTTTTCCAGGTTGTCAACCTTCGTCTAAATTTTTCTTCGATGGAATCCCAAACCCCCATAAATTTCTCGCGAGGAGCCCTATGGAAGACCCAAGACGTTTGGAGGGGAGGACCCAACCCCCACAAACCAAACTCAACCGCTAACACCTCCACATTGTCCAATTCTACCCGTAGGGGATAATCACACTTTATTCGCTAATCTTGAAGCTGAAAGGCTTCAAACCACATCACATCCATCTCAAGAAGATGATACTTAGAAGGTTTTTACAAAAGGATAGCATCATCAGCATATAAAAGATGAGAAATAACAATATCCCCTCCATCTCTACCCGAAAACCTACAACCAAAGATAAATTTGCCGTCCACTACACGCTTAAGCAGACAACTCAGGGCTTCCATTCCGATAACAAAAAGGTAGGGGGAAAGAGGGTCCCCTTATCTCAAGCCTCCTGAGCTGGAAGAAAAACCCCAGAGGGAGGAACAATTTAACTTAATCTGGAAAAGAAGTCAGGAGATGCACCAGTTAATCCAACTAATCCATTTAGAGCCAAACCCCATTCTCTCCATAATCTGAAGCAGAAAATCCCATCTGATGTGATCATAAGCCTTTTCAATATCCAGCTTATAGAGAATCCCTTTCTCTTTCCTTCTTAGAATAGAGTTCAATGCCTCATTAGCTATTAGTACTACATCAAGAATTTGCCTCCCTTCTACAAACGCATTCTGAGACTGGGAAATAATCAACCCCATAACGCTTTTGATCTCTGCACAATTTTTCTATAATATTTTGTACAGACTCCCCACTAAACTAATAGGTCTCAAGTCCTTTAGATCCTCGACAATCCTTCCCTTGGGAACCAGAACCAAGAATGTAACATTCAGACTTTTGACAAACTGGTTATGTTCGAAGAATTCCCTAAAGAAGCCCATAACCTCATCTTTCACGAAATCCCAACTAAAAGACCAAAGGCCAATGGGAAACCATCTGGGCCTAGGGCTTTATCACCATTAAGCCCTGAGATTGCTGCTAGGATTTCCTCCTCTCAGAATCATTTAGCTTGTGTTTGATCCGCCCAATCACTTTGAACCGAAGATCGTGGAAAGGCGCATCGCCTGTCGAGGCGCATGAGACTTTGAAAGCCACAACCGCACCTCTTTAATCTCAGGCTCCTTGACATATCTTCTACCATTAATACTGATGCTCCTAATAGAGTTCCTCCTCCTATGAGAATTGGTCATTCTGTGAAAGAATCTTATGTTTCCTGGCCCCCTTTCAACCATGCTTCGGATTTGCCTCCAGAGACCCTCCATATCCACCCACTCTTCACACCTCTCTCTGGGGCCTTTCCTCCCTCCTCGCTTCCAAGGACAAGCCTTTTTCCTTCCAGTCATCCTAAAAAGAGATCCTGCTTAAGGCCTCCTTGTAAACTAACCCGCTGGAACCTCTTTGTTCCAAACCCTCAATATACCTTTCGCTTTTTTAATTGAGGCCAAAACAAACCAGCGAGCTGTGAGAAGGTGTGCTTTGCCACCGGGCTGGTACGCCCCAGTGCCCATCAAACTTCAACCACATGATCTCAAATCTAAGGGCTTACGGTCCGGGAATTAATCCTTCACCGCCTAACAAACGAGGCAAAGGGTCGATTAATCGGTCTCGGAGAGTACTTTGAATCGTGATATCGAACTGACTTCCTAATCAGCCATTACCAAAATCTATCCGCATCGACATACACGATTAATATATCGACCTCCCTCTAGGTAAAGGTCCCCCTTTGCAAAGGAGATCTCTAAGCCCACCTTTCATTCACATAATCTCCGAAACGCTCAGAGTGCGAACTTGCCCTCCTTGTTCCTTTCACTGGGGGAAAGGACCATATTGAAATCTTCACCTATGCACCAGGGCCCCTCCCACAACCCTTTCACCGACCCCAATTCTTTCCATAACAATTCCCTTTTGCTCCTCTCAACCGGCCCGTAAACCCCTATGAAGGCCCACTGGAAACCGACCCCCGTATTTTTAAATATGCACGTAACAGAGAAATGAACAAGTTCAACCTCCATCACCTCCAGTTTTCTTTTATCCCAAAACACAAGAATACCCCCTGCAGTTCCCTCTGCCTCCACAACCTTCCACTCAACCAATCTACCCACCCCAAGACTTCGAGCATCAGCCGCAGACATCTCTTGAATCTTGGTTTCTTGCAGGCAAACCAAATCCACCCTCTGAGACCTAATAAAATTTCTAGCGATATTCCTCTTGTCTCATTGTTCGCCTCTAACGCCTCCACGAAAAAGCTAGCTTCATTTTAACTTCAGCAGTGCACCCCCATCTCTTCCCTCTGCTTTGGCCCTTCCGATATAGTTTATGGTGCATTCCAACTTTCTTAACTCCTCTCACATCTAGACTCGTAGATGTACCTTCCTTTTATTACCTGACTGTTGGGACACCATTTTTCGTAACAACTCCAAAATCTCCTCATCATAACCCACCGTTGGGATCCTTAGAAATTCACTAAATTTCAGGCAGTTGTCTTCCCAACTATCATATCCCAGGCACTCTGAACGTGTCTTAGGGCCCTCCTCACTCAGATTCCCAAGTCCCTCTGTCTCTAGATCAACATCTGTAAGAGCCTCGGATGTCGCCTCCCCTGGGCCTTATACTATCAGCCGACACCACTCTCAACGGTTCTATATCCCCCATTGCCTCATGCCCGTGGTAAACCCTCAGGCCAGAAGAACCCCCAGAAAGTAGGGGCCGACCAAAAACAAAGCAAAGGGGAGAAGAACAAATAGCTAAAGACACAAGCCATACCGAGCCGAACTCAGTAAGTAAATGAGAGTAGCAAAACCTAGTCAAGATGAAAGTGATAATCGCTAGAATCAAAATTGTAGTCCCCTCCTATAACAATTATAGAAAAGATATTGAAACTGAGGGATTAAGTAAGCAGGACAAGAGGTTAGAGAATCTAGCCTATACAAAAGTAGAGATTGACTGCATGCATGGAGATATCATAGATTCATAAAGATAACCATTTCCTGCCTATTCAGAATGAGGAGGATGAATTATTTAGATTTTTTCGTTGTGTTTAAATTAAGGCTTTTGTAATGTTAACAAGGTGCAGAATCGAGCAAATAAATGAATTTGGAGGCCCTTTCACATATATGAAACTAATCGACAAGGCACCCTTGACTTCAGGCAAATGTTGGTACCCCAGAGAAGCACCCTTTTTTTCCTCCTCCTGATATGTGCTCCATAGAAGCTATATAATATTTACCATTTACTCATAAGAAAGAGAGACTCCCTCTAAAGGAATATGAGTTTAATTATGACTTCATGGACCCTCAACTTCTCGAATTGCTCACTGGCGATAGGCTAATAGGTACCTTGATAACCAAATGCTAAAGCTGGTCGCAAGACGATATCAAGAACCTTAAGAAATACTCGCGGTGTCAAACACTGATACGCTGACACGTGCTAGACACGCATCGATACATTTATCCGACACGCCAACGTGGCGTATCGTTGACCAAATAGCAGGTCAAAGCCTGGAGGCGATCTACACGGAGACATGGCTTAGACACGTTTTAGACACTACTTAGACAGATTTCTATGGGCTCATTTTTCTCTTTGGGCTTAAAAAACTCCTAATCTTATTTTTGCTCTTCTTCTTCAAAGAGTAAAAACGCGATTCTCTCACAAACACAAAAACGACACACAAAAAACTGGATTGGAAGCTGGAAATCGACACGCCGACTACGCCAAAGAAAAGGTGTGCTAACTGCTAAGTAGTAAGTTCTTTTTTTTTCAAGCAATGATCGATTTCTAGGGTTTTTTTTTTCTTTCACCAGCAAAAATTGCATTTTTTCTCATGAAAACACCCAAAGGAAATCATGAATCTGTGATATCATTTCATCACCCAAAAAAAATCGAAAAAATAAATTCAAATAAGGGCTATGAACTCATCAGTCATCAGACTCATCACACTAAGAAGAAGGAAGAAGAAAGAAAAAAATAAGAGAGGAAGGGGGGAGGGGATGCATAATTTTAGGTTTAGTGGGTGTGTCACGTAGGGATGAAAAATCCGCTTCGGGTATGTCACAGGATGAAAATCCGTCGAATAAATTTCAGAATTTGTTTCAAATGGTAAGATTCTAAGCAGACTAAGAGCCTAAGAGGGGCAGTTGTTCCAATTTCCAAATGGTGAGAGAGGAGCACTTGGAAGTTGGAACAAGTGTGTGTGTGTGTGTGTGTGTGTGTGTGTGTGAGGGGGGGTCCAACCCGCGAGGAACGAGGAGGCAGAGGACGCAGCTTGGAACTTGAACTTGGAGAGGCTGGGAAGGCCATTGTATGGAACTCGAGGGTTGGAACAGAGGAGGGCAGTTAGAACAAGGAAGGGGAGGAATCTCAAAACTCAGAACAGTGGTGTGGGGATTCAACCCATTGGGAGGGGGGGCACTTGTTCCACTCATTCTAAGCATCCTATGACATTGTTTTAATGACTTTTTGAACTTAATTATGATTGTTTTATAATTTATTTTGAACTCTAATGACGCAAATATGCAAATTTTATGAATTAGCCTAATTAAGTGGATGGACAAAAATTATATTGACGGGTTTGAAATAATTTAGATTTATTTAAATACATGATTTTTTTTTATCATGCGTAATTATACAATTGCACTGTTTTCACAATTAATGCAGACAATCAAGATGACAATGCTCCATTATGATAATGTCACTAAAAAATAAATTGGGTAAAGGGGAGGAAATGTTGTTTTTCAATGCAATTTTGAGACAAATATATGAGATCATATTATAGAGTCAAGGCTCACGAAGTTGAAAATCATCAGGTCAAATGCATTCATTAAAGTAACGTAATGAAAATTTAAATGAGATGTATGGGTGATGGAGGAAGCTGAACAAATGGTGAAACAATCTAATCTTAAGCAAGTTCCTTTACCCACATCAAGCGTTGCAACATCTAATTTTGAGAATTCCTCTTCTAGTGCTAGTGCTATTGATCCAAAAAGGAGAAAAGGGTCTATTGGATCAATTGAAAAGGCATTCAATATGGGTGCACGTGAAATAGTTGACAGTGAGATAGCTGTGATGTTTCATAATGGGGGTTGTCTTTCACTTTGCTAGAAATCCTTATTATGCTAGTGCCTTAAAAGTGCAAGTCAACTTCCGTGCCTGTCTCTACCTCGCGCTTATAACGCACAAGCAACTACATTATCGCGTATGAGTGAGTAATATTGGAGAATTTATTTGGAACCAATCAAGAAGACCAGAATGAGAAAGGAGTAAGCATTTGCAGTGATGGATGGTTAGATGCTCAAAGAAGACCACGACAACATCATGGCAAATTTCGTAAAGTGGACCAATGTTTTTGAAAGCAATAAACTGTGAAGGGGAGACTAAGGACAAGCACTTTATAGCCGACGGTTAATTAACACTATACAAGAGATCGTCCTCAAAGTAGTTCAAGTTATAATCGATAATGCCGCAGCTGCAAAGCACAGGACACATCGGTGGAAGCAAAGTTTCACATATCTTTTGACCAGGTGTGGTTCATACTCTCAATCTTGCTTTGAAGAACATATGTGCACCATCAACACACCTAAGATATTATGATGTGATGGAACAATGGTTGGATCTCCTGCCTAAGTGATGCCTCTTTCATCAAGAATTTCACTATGAATCTATAGTGAATGAGATTGTCAATGTTTAATAATCATTGGCCAGTTACTTCAAAGGGTCGATACACGTTTTGCTTCAACTATTGTTATGCTTAAACGATTTAAGACAATAAAAAGAGGCTTGGAGCAATTAGTGATAAGTGAAGAATGGGAAATGTATAAAGAAGATGATTTAGTGAAAGCTAAAGAAGTAAAGGATAAAATCCTAAATGAAGACTTTTGGTTTGATTCATTTATATCCTCGCCTTACAACTCCCATGTATGAGATGCTTCAATGACTGACACTCACAAACCTTATGCTCACAATATTTATGAGTGTGGATCTATGATCGAAAAAGTGGAAGGGAAGCCTTTGGCAAGAAAGAAATATAAAAGCTTCAAACATATAATTAAGATTTATTAGTTAAATATTTAAGTTTTGATTGAAAGTTTTAATTATATTTGAACTTATATGAATCGTTTTGTAATTATACTTAGGTTTTTTGATATCATGAATAATCTTATAGCATGACTCAAAAGCCACACACACCTTACATTCCCATCATTCCCTTAAACTAATTTGCATCTTAAGAGTTTAAATTGTAGGCTTTGATAATTTAAATATAAATGATATTCTATGATGTTTAACTTTATAAATTATGTCATAACTCAACTTGTAGTATTGAGGTCAACAATGGCTCGATGAGTCTCTGATCGTGAAACTCCACCATCGAGATATGGAAGTAGTAAGAGAAAGAAAAAATGTTTTTGGAGAGATATGTTTCAAATGAAGGTGGAAAGTGAGGCAAGCAAATGAGTGAGTATACATTTTTTCTCTCGCATGTTTGGGAAGATTTTTCTAGTAGCGACCTAATTAAATGATGTGGTACATGAGTCCTATTAATGGTAGGTTGTTCCTTGAAACTTCCGCACCAATGCTCAATCTATAGCATTAAATTAGTTAGTGACAACTCATTATCCTCATGTTGCGAAGAAATTTGAGCACATATAATTTTATTCACTATGAAGAAAGTCGTTGGCACCACAAAGAGTCGAGGACTTGGTTTATGTCCAGTCAATTCCGACTTCATTGGCGAGATTCCAAACTATAATAAGGCGAATCTAATGCTGGATACTGGAGGTGATGGTTTTGACTCAATGGATATTAGAGAATGCCGAATTCTTGAGATTGGGCGATCTTTCTCTTGATGAACCCGAATCGAAGACATTTTATTTGATTCGTAAGGAAATGCTAGTCTTTAGTTTGGGGTAGATACGATGCTTATGTTGACAATTGTAAAACAATGTTTCCGAGTACTTGTTTTTTATTATCTAAATTAGCTTTTAAGAACAATATTTGTAAGGATAATGATTTTATTTTACTTTATTATGTCGTGGTCTCACAGACCAGATCCCGGTTTTTTTGAAATTTGTCGTGTCCCCGTGTCCCGCCGTGTCGTATCTCCGTGGCCGTATCAGTGTCCGTGCTTCTTAGCTGAAGGGTACAAATGAGTAGAGATTTACTACAAGAGGGCCACATGGAAGAGGCTTTTTCTTTGAACTGTGATTATTTTTCCAAGTATTTGAGATGTTCTACCAATGAGTTTCTAAAAAGCAATGTCAAAGTGATCAGAGGATTTCCATTTAACGATATCTGGTGTGCAAACCCTCCATCCTGCATGGTGCACAGGGAAGAGCCAAAGGCTCAAGGATCCCCAATTTGATCTATCTCCTTATGATTGTTTAAAACCCTGGAAAATTCAAATTTTCTGAAAAAGGGTAAAACGGTAATTTCGATCAAAATCCGGAAATTTTCTAGATCTTGGATGACGAAGGATTTCAATCTGAATCAGTCTCTGCCAAATCTAAATTTACCACGCCGACTTCACGACCAAACAAATTTCACTAAGTTTTTCGAGACACAGTGACGCCCGCATCAGAAAACGACTTCGCGAGAGACATTCGACGCGACAAAAGCTCACATACTACACGCACTCCACGCGACATGTTGCATGATCGAGAGACGACAAATGAATGGTCTTAGATTGTGCTATGTCAAAAATCCAAAACTTAGGATACGGAGGGAATTATTGAAATGTTTAATTGATAAAGACAAAAGATGACAGTTTTCTCTTCAAATTGAAGAAGAAAACTACGTAAGGGTGAAATTAAGTGTGAGGGTGGGGATTTGAGATTTTAGAGAGAGCAGGCCTTCTCTCATATTTCCCAGCTGCTCGACCGTTTGGCTCGTCTGCCAAGAAGTAAAATACTTACACTGGGCGAGGGATACGCTGCGGCATCGATTTCTTGGGGGAGCTCCGACAACCCAAGAGGTAGGATTTTGCCTACTACAAGTATTATTCGGGCTAAGAGCCATATGAATGGTTAGGGATATTCTGAGGTTTGATTTAGCCGTAATTTCGGTCTCAAAACATTTGAACCGAGTGGAGAAAATCCCTATTGTGTGGCTATGAACAGTGTCGACCAGAGGGTTTCACTGTTCACGTGATGTATTGTGTGATTTTGTGTGTTTTGGGTGATTCAAAATGAATTACTTGATTTGTGAATTAGCTCATGTGAGCTAATTTTGGTGTTATTGTTGTAAATTGAATAACATGATTTATGTGAGTTAATTATGTTAGTATATACATGTTTTATATATTATCATGAGTTGTTGGAATTAGCATAATGCATTCCATATGCACTGGGCCACCCTAGAATATTAGGAGTGAGTGCATGACATGAAAGAAAATAAAAAGAAAAAATGTTTGTGAAAGGAATTTCACTTAAGATTTTCCTATAATCAAGGCTTTGCATTGGCTCCAATTAAAATCTACGATTTTGAGGCTGAAGAATTTGTTTGATAAGTATCCAATGATTCCGCCTTCTTGAGGTTTATTCCAATAAATTTTTAATTAAACTGATAAGAGTTTTTCAAAACAAAAGCTGGTTTTGAAAACTCGATTTTACTTCTGCATTTGGCTTTAGGCATGTGTATGAAACATGAGACTCGAGACATGGGTTCAGCATGCATATCTCAAGAGAATCATATATTTGCTTCGAAAGGTGATTACAAGCATGACACGCGTGACTTAGGTGAGGAGTAACCCATGCAGTGAAATTATTTACTAGGTGACGTCACCCTCGCCGAGGGATCGCTTATTTCGTGCATGAAATAAGAGCTGCATGACTCGCTCACTAGAGGTCGCGCTTAGAAGAGAGTCTATTGACTGTATTTTTGGTGAGACATTTTCTTAGATAACATGTGATGCCAGAACTTAACTTTTAATATACGCCTCAATTCAAGAGCGATTTATTAACTCGAACTACGTAATACGTTTGGTCGATATATTTTGCGAGTATCAGACGCACGGGCCTGCCGGCCATTTTACTCATTTTTATCCGTATATGGACCCGGTGTGGTCTTTGTAAAATATTGCGACAGGTTGCCATGTGATTGAGACAGATTGTATTTTAGATAGAGCTCCTCGTACAAAAGAGACTCTGCCCGATTTTCATGAGTGGTGTCGGGTTACCCGACATCCACAAATATTCCGCGGGTTGACGGATTGTCAACGGACCCCCGGGAAATGGGGCGTCATAGATTAAGACACAGAAACATTCATAACTGTGAAGAGAGAAGAGAGAATCCCTAATTTTATTATATTCACGAAAAAGAAGTTTTGGCTCTACATTACATATTGGACTTATATATATACACACTCATAGGACCCACAATACAGTATGACAATAAAGGAAAAGACTGTACAATATCTAACACTTCAAGCCGAAGATATATGTCATATACACCAAGCTCTTACAAATGATTTAATTTAAGATTCCTGAAGAGATTTAAGAAAGATGTCATGCACATCATTCAATCGACAAAATCCAGAATGCATCCTAACGATCTTTCTCTAACGGTCAAGAATCAACTTTAACGGTTTAGTCATTTCATGGAAGATCGATTAGATGCAATATACAAAGCAAATTGCTATCACATACGAGCTTCCATCCGTTCATCCTTTCCAAATCTCAACTCCCGGAGTATGTCTCTACCATATGAGTTCACATGTTGTTAGGTCATACCGATACTTCGCTTCCACGCTGTATCTAGCCAATACATGTTGTTTCTACTTTCTAAGATATTAGGTTACCACTAATGAAACACAAGACTCTCAAGCGAACGTCTATCTCGCGAACAAATTCTTAACTGCATCCGTGTAACCAATAACCTCGGGTGTGACTCATTTTCGTACAACACACCCGCCTCGTACTTTGATATATCGAAAAATGCGGATTACAAAGATCCCAACGCTATCAAGCATGGGCGATCAGAGTTGACTACAACACTTACCTAAAGGAAATACCACAAGAATTCAGATACTCGGGCTTACCTACGAAGTCAGTCAGATATCTCCCAAGATCTCCTAAAGACTTACGTCCCGGCACAAATTTGACATTAGGGATCCATGTATGTCGACTCCGCTTACGCCCAACATACCGCTTTCTTCCAAGACGCCTGGTACATACTTCCGCAGAGAGGACTACATTAGAACCTGACGTCTATCTCACCCTTTGAAAGCAGATAACGAGTTTCAAGTCTTTAGTTTGAAAGTGGGTGAAAAGATGTTATTTTTGGGCTTCTGAACAATTTTTATCCTGATTACTACCTCAGAATGACATGTCATCCAACAAACAACCAAATAAATACATCACCAAGAGTTGGCGATGATAAACATCGAACGGGTTCACAGATCGTGAAGTACGCTAAATTCTTTAACAAATGTAACTAAATGTACCCAAACCATGTCGAGAGATTATTTCAAGCTATATAGAGAGCTGCAGAATTCGTATACTAAACCACCCCGAAGCAAATGTAAAACCGCGTGAGCTTGCCCATATAAACTTCCTAAGATCACCACGGCGAAGACATTTTTAATATCCAACCTGGTGCGGCCGTAAAACACATAGCGCCTATGGAGAGAAAAGATCTGACTGTGGCTAATTCAACTGGGAGGGTAAGGTGGCAATGATGACCAAAAAACTGATAACCCGAGTATATCCTTTAGCAAACTGCTTCGCCTTATACATCAACCTAACTATCAGACTAACCTTAATTGTTCTACCCAACTACAAACTCAACTGGAAACTACCAAATGGCAAACAACAATATCCCGCGCCAAATGAGGCAAAGCGTACCTATTTCATCTACGTTATCATTGTCACAAACTGATAGCAGTCTTCATTGTGTTTTTAAGAAGAGAAACAGAGAATAGTAGAAACAAATGCAAGAAAGAAGGCTAAGATAATTGACGGTAACTCAAAAAATTGTAAATAGGATGAGGACAGTTAAGAGAAATGATTACCTTCCAAAGAGCAATGCAAAGTAAGTTACCAACAAGAAGCAGAGCCGAGGTAGGAGAATCTGAAGGGAGAGGAAGTGAGTCAGCAGGAGCCTCAGCCAGTAAGGGGGAGAAGAACAAATGCAGACGCGATTAATATGACAAACTGAGTGGACTTGGTGAAGGATACACTATTATCAATATAAAGTAGCAGATGATAGGAAGGGAAAATTCTGAACTGAAGACCCAGAGATATGGTTCTCGCGCGACATCACGGAGAAAGTATAGATGAGTCTCGAGAGGAACAACAACGATAACCCTCCGGTTGGGAGCAGTCTGCAAGATGTACTGGTGGCCTCACAAAGCCTGGTCTCATTCCCGAGTGAGAATATGAACAAAACAAGTACAACCAAAGACACAAGGAGGAAGGAAATAAAGAGGTTGGTTAGGGAAAAGAAGGGAATGAAGAATCTGAGCATGTAACACAGATGAGGGCATACAATTAATCAAATAACAAGTTGTAAGAACAGCGTCCCCCCAAAAATGAAAAGGAACAAGATAATGGATGCAGAGAAGGAGATGAGCATCTCTAATAAGATGACACTTACATTCAAATTTACCCCATTTTGTCGAGTGTATGGAGCACAAGAAGATCACGTAAGATCCATTGTTGTGGAGCAAATGAAATAAAGGGTGCGTAAAAATATTCCCTAGGGCATTATCACTACGTAACACACAAATAGAAATATTTAACTGCTAGAATTTCAGCATGTAAATTTCTAGAAAATAGAATATAACTCACCGATTTTTCATTAAAATAACTACAAGAATATCGAGAATAAATTATCAATGAAAGTGACAAAATATCGGAAGCCCAAAGTAGACAAAGTCCGACAAGGACCCTAAACATCAAGGCGGATGTCTAAGAGATTACCCGATTATTCAAACGCTAATGAACGACACGAGTATGTTTCTAAGTCGACAAAGACTCACACGCAGTTTAATGCATAAAGTGGAAAACGGCGTGACTATCTTCGAACTTAGAAAGACTAGGCGGCCTGGGACGACCGTGGATGAGGAGGAGACATCAAAGGGAACAAAATTGCGGTGAGATGATTGGGCGGTGGTTAGGTGATAGAGGCCCTGAGACTTACGTCTGATGTCAATCGCCTTCCTGCATCTTGGCCCCAAGGTAACAAATTTATCAGAAAAAATAATGGAACAGTTAAGAGTACGAGTGATTTTACTGATGGAAATAAGATTAAAGGGACACTCAAAGAGTATAAAGGACAAAAGTGAGAGGTATGGAATGGCAGGGATGAGCTGTAAACCAATACCTTTAACCACGCTTGAGAACCATTAGCTAAGGTAATAAAGAGGTAAAGTAGGGGTAGTAATAAGAGAAGAGAAAGATCTTTATTACCGTAAATGTGATCGTAAGCACCAGTCTAGAATCCAGGTCCAAGAGAAGATATATGAGGCGCAGGTGGCAGGGATACTTGGCCTCGGGCAAATAAAACAAATTAAGCCGATTGAGTTTCGCTTGATAGCTAAAATAGGCATCATACTGCTATCGCTGGGAGAATACCCTAAGATGCAGAGCCCGCAGCTGGGGTGGCCGAGAATCGAATCGAAGACTGGCCACGGGCAAGGCGGGAGGTCAGCCCATGCAATCGATAACAACGATCACGAGTGTAGCCAAGCTTATTGCAATAGGTGCAATGACGCGGTCTCTACCTCTACACACGCATCCTCCCGGCTGTTAGTGTGAGAAACTACGTAAGAATCTAAATGGCTATCGATGGCAAAGTCCGTGTGGATAGACACGAGATAGGGCAAACACATCATCCAAGGACGGGATTGACGGATCAAGCAAGAACTGACTTCGAAAGGCTTCAAGATCCCGACCTGAGGCTACCGAGAGTAAGGACCATGAAAACTCACAACCTCGCGCTTGTTGAGCCCCAACGCCACCGGTAAGATGATCGTTGTCAAGAACTCCTCCTTAAGAGAGGCACCGCCAATATAATTAGATAAATCCAGTCCCGTTGCCTGATATTAACAATAGCAGGCTTTCACCTTATAAAGGCGTTGGATATCATCCGTGTATAGAACTTTTGCCTGATTCCAAAAATTAGAACATGTCTTGTAAGCCCAAAGATGAAGCATAATTTTTGGATCAACCGATTGCCATAATACGCTACATAGTTGTGCATCTATTTTCTTCCAGTGCACCTTGTCAACACTAGGTATAGCATCCTCCGATGTAATAAGATGATCCTCATAACCTCGTCTCCATGAACCGTAGTTCCATGGTTTATCTCAGGAGTAGATAATTCTCTCACTACCAATCAATTTTCCGATGTGATAGTAGGAGATCCGCAGATAATAAGAAAATCAGATTTGCTTCGCTATATCTACTTAATCGAGATCAATCACGTTTGGATTGGAAGATGCCCTAATAGAGGGCGAATCACTACATGGAGCTTGAAATCACGGCTGTGGAACTAGAGATGAAGGAAAAAAGGACCCAAACCGTGGAGAAGATGACCACGAGGGCCACGTAGAGGCAAAATGGGCAAAAGGTGGATATGAGGGCTCGGGTGGACCACTGGAGGGATGGAGCAAAGAAGACGACACCGAACGAATTGATGCAGTCCCGTCACCTAAAAAGGATCCACGCCACCCAAGCGCCAAGACGCGGGATTCGCAAGTCACGGAAAGGCTGGGCTGCGGTGACGGCGCTGCGGCGCGGTCAAGTTGTCGACCCGGGTTGCCACCGGGCGTGTAGATCGCCCTCGTGGCGCCTAACTGCGGGTTTCCAAATTGAGTAAAGAGCATTTTGAACACTGATTTTGATGAATACGGCCAAGGAAATGGTGAGGAGATCCCACGACAGCAGGCTCCAAGAGAAGAAAGGATCTAATGAAACACGATCATCGAAAAAGAAATTGAAGCTTCCTTCTGGCCTGATACCACGCAAGAGAGAAAAGAGAAAATCCCTAATTTTATTATATTCACGAAAAAGAAGTCTTGCCTCTGCATTACATATTGGAATTATATATATACACACTCATAGGACCCACAATACAGTAAGACAATAAAGGAAAAGATTGTACAATATCTAACAATAACATCTTTCAGAAACTGACAATTCATCTAACAAAAATCTTTGAGAAACTGACATGACAACATGAGGCACCATGATCTCAAGGAGCAATCGCAATGAACACATCTCATAGTCCTTTGGCCATTTGCAAGTAAGGAAAAGACAGGAAGACGAGATGCTTTCCTTCTAAATCATAAAGTGAAATCTAGATCCCTGCCTCTTGTGAGGTGCCCTTTTAGCTCAAGCAGAGGTTTACAATAAATTTTCACAATGGATCCTTCAAACAAAGCAAAGACTACGTCAGACCAGCATTGATGCGGTGTCCTCGTCCAATCACTGGATTATAATAGGTTTTCTTTTAATTCTTTCATGGATGAATTTTCTTGCGGGTTCCTTATCGTCATAAGCTAAAATGGTAAATTATTTTTGATAATGAATACTTTGTTGAGGCCAAAGTTGACGGTTTTTAGAAAAGTGGTAAAGAAATTATGCATCTTTGTGGATATTTATCATAGAAACCACAAACCACTTTCCTCTCATTATTTAGGCAGTGAACAAGGATCAAAGCGTCAGGTAAGGAAATATTCATGAATTCCATGCAACTTTCTGTGGATTAATAGATAACCAAAACATCCCATGTTGTAAATTATTTTATTTTATTTTATTTTGATAAATAAGCATCCCATGCATAGTCAGGAAAGGTGCGCCCTAAAGAAAGTGTGCGAAGCGCAACCATGATGCTCCCGTCACGGGGCGAGGCCCTTCACTTGTGCACAAGGAAAACAACAGCGCGCGCCTTCGAGGTGAGAAGCCTCTCCACAAGCGCGCTCCTAGGTAAGTCATCTTCCCGCATCCTTCTTCTCCTCTTCTCTATTTTTCCTTTTTTCACGGTTGGGAATCAGAGGAACGAAGTTCCTGCTTTCGCATCGTGCCAAACGACGCTACTGGGTCTCTTTGGGACACAAAACGCCGTCAAGCTTTCGCCTTTTATTTTTTTTTTTTAAAACCTATACAAAAACGACATCGCTTTTGAATAGGTTTAAAGGTCACTTATCCAAACAACGCTGCTTTGGATAAGTGATTTGGCGCCTGCACCCGACATGCTTTGAATCGGCAATCCAAAACGACATCGCTTTCGACTCCATTCGCCATTAAAAAAAAAAATTGTTCTCGCATCCAAAACGACGTCGCTTTGTACCAAAAAGGGCCAAAACCCTAAAACTCGACATTTATAGCTACAGAACCCAAAAACTCGCCATTTTTTTTTGCTTCACTCTATTTTGCTCGGGCCAAGCCAAACAAAAATACAGAATGCCAAACATCAGACTGTATAAGACCAAAAGAAGTCGAAAATCAACCAAAATAGCCAAGAAATTCTGCAAGGAAAATTTTTTGGAAAAGGAAAATCTCTCACTTCCATTGGTATTTGCTTCCTTCTTACTTTAAATTTTTTTCTTCACTTTATTGATGATTTTGGTCTGGCGATTAAGTTTATGTAAATGAGTACTGATTCTCATGAGTCATGACTCATTTATTTTATTTTAGTAGTAAAATGACATGACTCACATGAGTCATATGACTCATGTGATTTTTTTTTAAATATTTCTTAATATATGTCTCAATTTGTATTTTTCAATTATTATTGTGTTGTAGTTGATTTGTTTCAAAGTTGGAAGAAGGAAGAATGAACCCTAATGGCAATGAAAATGAGACTCAAGTCAGCTCTACAAATTACTGTGGGAAGTGAAAGAAAAAGACACGGATAATACGCCTCTACATAATGAACAAGATTTGAATACAATTATTTGTATCTTTTGTGATAAGGTAACTGTATGAAGGCATCTATAGACACAAACAACATCTTGTCGGGTGGACATAACGCCAAAAAACGTATAAAAATGCTCTGCCTACGTTGCATGCTAGCATTTCAAGACATATGAAGGGAAAAAGAATCAAAAGGAGCAATTGAAAATAAGAAATGAAGATTTGTATGAAGATTTTGAAGACATTGATGAAGAAGTTGAAAGTAGAAGAGTTGCTTCTAATATTACACGTGGAGGAAGTAATAAGGGTAGAGATAGTGTGAAAAGATCTCGAGAGAAAGGGCCGATGGATCATTTTTTCATTTTTCACCCCTAATGCCGAAGCGGTAGTTCAAAATAGGAGTGGGAAAATGACTCAAACTACTATGAATGACGCCTATAAGAAGGAAGAAGGGAAAGAGCTTTCTTATTTCAAGGTGGATGTATGATGCTGTCATTCCATTTAATGCGGTCATGTATCCAAGTTTCCAATCCATGATTGAGGCTATTGGTCAATATGGTGTGAGGATGAAGGGACCAAGTATTTATGAGGTAAGGGTTACTCACCTTAAGAAAGAGTTGGAGCTTACAAAAGATTCCATGAAGGATAATGAAATAGAATGGAAAGAATGGACGCCTCCATCACGCGACTTGGATAATCGATAGGAAAGGCAAGAACTTGCAAACTTTTAGTGAATTGTTCTAAGGGAACCATGTTCATGGAATCCATTAACGCTTCTTCAATGATTAAGACGGGAGAGAAGATGTTTGAACTACTTGACAAGTGGGTGGACCAAGTTGGTGAAGAAAATGTAGTTCAAGTTATCACAGATAGTCACTCAAGCTATAAGATGGCAGGTAATAAATACTACTCCTAGGACTTGAATAAGTAAAATTTTATTGATTTTAATATTTGAATGATGTATTTTAATTTATTATATAACATGATGAAGGGAGAATGTTGCAAAGCCGGCCCTATTTTGTATTAGACACTATGTGCCGTATATTGTATCGACTTGATATTGAAGACATTGAAAAGCAAGCTACCAAACATCAAGAGGACTTTGAAGAGAGCCATATATCACTAAATGGCTATGATGAGAACTGCTCAAGGTCGCTCAACATGACGAGCATTTTACTGACAAAGGGAACGTTTATGCCTGCGAAGACACGTATTTGCCACTATTCATCATATTGTTTCATGGCGATGTGAGCAAAAAAATAATTTTTGAGGAAGATGTTCAAGGCGCAAATATCGAAAGTAAATGGGCAAAGGAGCGTATGGGAAGAATGTAGCTAAGACTGGCCATAATGCCTTTCTTTTAGAATACCACTATATTTGTTTTTAGCGATTTCAAGTCCTCTTGTTCGCGGTGCTTCGCTTGGTTGATGGTGAAAAAGCTCCTAGCGGGATACATATATGAAGTCATGACTAGAGCTTAAGGAAACTATTGTGAAAAGTTTTCTTGCAATGAAGAGAAGTACAAGGAGATATTCGAAATTATTGATAGGAGGTGGAGATCTACCATCATCCTTACACAAAGAAATGGGTAATTTGAACCCGTAAGTCTTCTATGATAAACCAGAGTTTGAGCATGATGAAGTCATTATAAGACAATTATATAAATGCATTGAAAGAATGATAAAGGATGTTGATACACGAGAGAAAGCTATGGACGAATTGAGTATATATATAAAGGCCGAAGGAGTATTTGGAATGGACTCAGCTATTAGGAAAAGGAAGACCAAAGCACCAGGTTAGTTACTTAAATTTTTTTTAATCTAATTTATTATATTATATTTTGTGATACTCAGAAAATAGGTGAATTGTTTCAGATTTCATCACTAAATCATTTTATATCTATTATCTATATTACAGCTAAATGGTGGACTTTATTAGGAACTTCAGCTCCAAATTTGAAAAAGTTTGTCGTGAAAGTCCTTAGCCTAACATGTAATGCATCAGGTTGTAAAAGGAATTGGAGTATCTTTGAAAATGTGGGCACATATGTGCTTTAAAAAACATTAAAAAAATATTTTAAGTTTAAAAAAATATAAGTAATAAAGTATTTATGCTTATAAATTTTGGTGTATCCATACCAGAATAGATTAGAGCACCAACGTTTGAATGATTTGGTGTACATCAAGTATAATCAAGCCTCAAGAAAAGATACAATGAACTGATACCATCACTCCAACAATCTTGGAAAGAAACCGATGAGAGCAATGAGTGGTTGATAGGAAGAATGGACGATGTGAAGATTCTCACTATGTAGATGCACAAGATGATTTAGTGTTTGATAATGATGACTTGACATGGGGTGATGTTTGGCTGTGGAGCTTAGAAGCCGAGGAGCCTAGATTTGATAATAGAGCTGTGAGCAAGCTCAAGCAAATGTTACTAATTAAGGGAAGACATAGTTTCAAGCTTTAGGACTTATAAGTTTTTATCTTTCTTCTATCATAGATACATTTTATGAAGAAATAGGATTACTGGGAAAATAAGAGAATGAGGAAGGTTACACGATGATCATCATCATTATGTGGATGTGGAGGATGAATGAGGATCAGTTCTTGTAGACAAATTCAGTTATATTTTTGCGCGTTGTGTTCGATGATTTATGAATTTGGACAAGGATACGTGTTTGCATGTCGAGATACGCTCTATCGACAATTTTTGGCATTTTAAACTTGCCGATGGGATTTGTTAGATTTGTTGACATGTTTTATGAATTTTTTATGCTTAGAGGCATTGTTTATATGTTTTTATTGATTTGATTGATATTCTTGATGATATTTGATGATAACTGATTGTTATAATTGATTATATTTTTAAAAAATATATATGTAAAATGGAGTTTTAGACGGAAATAATGCGTTTGAAAAAAAATGATGAAGTTACTTTGGATGCCAAACTATTAACCAAAGTAATGCGACGTCATTGCTCACGACAAATGCAATCGTAAGCACTATTGAACTCGCTAAATGTCGCCTACGGCAGCAAAGAATTAATTAATAAACGAATGAAATGATGTGTCCATGACAAATAAGTAATCGAGCTATATAATCTTGTTAGGTTACTTCTCCTCCTCTCCACTTCATAATTTCTTCCTCAATTTTCTACCTCAATGTGCTATGAATTCCACAAATTTTCTCAGTAACCAATGGGATAAAGAAACAGAACTGGCGATGCTCTTCAGTTTCTTTACCCATGACAAGATCAAATAACAAATAAAAAAACCAAGCTTGATCCTCATCCTTGCTCTCAGTTTTCCCGCCGACCAACTCACCGAACGAAAAAGAAGGAGAGGAAAATTAGTCATGTGAAGAACGGAGGAATTCTTTTGGAGGAAACCGGAGGAGAAAGTGATCTTACTTGCTTGCAGAGAGAGTGAATCGGGATTGAGTGAAGGCGAAGCAGATTGAAGAAATGCTGAAAAAGAAACAATAGTTGAACATTTGAATAACGCCAATTGGGCCTAAACCATACGCATTTGAAGAATTTGTTGAACGAATCGCCGCGGTCATGGACAAATGGCATACCCATCGCCTTGGTAAATATTTTCGGGGCTCAAACTAATTTAATTATTTATTTTTTGAAACAAATTATTTTCGTGTCAAACTCTGTAAAATGGGGTGCGCCTTACATAAAAAAGCCCAAGCCTTAAGGGCGCCTTGCACCTTAAGGCTCCAAGAGGCCTTTGCGCCTTAGTGCGCCTCGCGCCTTTCACTGCTATGATCCCATGTTGTAAGTATACTGGGGGACATATGTAAATGTGCTTCCAATTGCTAACTAAGGTTTGTAACAATAGCATGAACAAAACATTAAGCAATGTTTATAAACAATAAGTAATGTACATAAGAACTTACAAATATTTCTCACAGCTGTATGAATTAATAAAGAATCAAAGAAAATGCAAACCTTTTGAAGATGTGATCATTGAGCATGCATGTGAAGGCGATTTCAAAATTACCTCTTTCAGATTGACCCATTCCCATGTTTCATTTGTTGTATTAATATCATAGACCAGAGCATGTCGTCCCTGGAATTTTTTCAAAAAGAGTGAGGTTAAGTAGAAGCCTCATATATACAGGCACATTATGCAGTCAAAGAATAAAATATACCTCAATAGGATTGTAGTCAGTAACCAGCAGCCTTTATGAAATGGTTGTCTCTGTAAGCCACCTCGTCCATACCTTCTTTCCAATAATGATCATAGGCTGTACCTTCAGCAGCTTCATTTCCACAACGGCACCTTCAGGCCTTCCAGTAAGACCTGCAGAAGGGTACTGCAAGGACTTCGTTAAGGAGGCAACAGGGATTGTTTTTTATCCCAAAAGAGAATCATCTACTCATTGTAAGAAAATGTGTAACAAATTATGATTTTTAGCCTTCTTTTTCTTCTAACAATATTTATTATTGGAGAATAAACCCTGTTTGTGCTTCCTGTTTCATCAATCCCAAACCCTCTCTTTAACCCTCCAATGAAAAACAGTTTTTTTTTTTTTCCTTTTCTCCTTTTGATAGGTAAAATGTTTGTCCTTATTGGTACTTGAACCTGGAAATTCTCACAAACTCATCTCTTCACCACCATAGTTATCAAAGGCGCGCCTCAGGTGCACTTAAAGCCCAGGCGCCACCACTCCCGACGGTAGCGCCTTATCTCGAGCATGTTCAAGTTTTTTTCCCTTTTTCTTTTTCTTCTTCTCATTCTTCTTCTTCCTCCTATGTCGGGCTCTGGAAATTAATTTATCCAAAAGTGAAATTATCCCAATCGGGCCTGTGACTAATCTGGTGGAGTTCACCTCAGAGTTGGGTTGCACAATTGGCTCCTTTCCTACGTCCTACTTAGGTCTCCCCCTAGGAGCCAAGCACAAGGCCTGGGTGTCCGGACTCCGATTGAAGAGATACCCGAAAGAGGCTAGCCGTTTGAAGACTCAGTATATTTCTAAGGGCGGCAGGATCACGCTTATTCGCAGTACCCTGTCCAGTCTCCCTATATATTATCTTTCTCTTTTCCGTATGCCTCAGAAAGTGTGCGCCAGATTGGAAAGGATTCAAAGGCAGTTCCTTGGGGAGTGCCCCTGAAAAGAAAATTTCTTTGGTGAGATGGGCCACGTTGTGCTCAGACAAGAGCAAAGGCGGTATTGGGTTAAAAGCTTACTCCAAAGCGAATAAGGTCCTGCTGGTAAATGGAGTTGGAGGTTTGCCAACAATGTAAATGCGCCCGAGAAAGGCTATTTGGTCAGAAATCTCTGGTGAGTCTATAGGTTGGTACATCTGCACTAGAGGCGAAGTGGACTAGCTTTTATAAGAAAAATCGTAGTAAGAATGGCTCCTGGTTTCTTCCAAACAAGTATCTTTGCTTTGGGGATGGGCTGAGGATCAATCAGAGTGATGTTTAGTGCAAGAGGAGGCTCGAAAGAGTCAAGCTTCTTTTTATTTTAGCTACAAACAAAGAGGCTAAGGTTGCGATCCGATAGAAGAGAGGGTCGGGTGTCGTCCCAACTTCTCAAGATCACTTAACGACCGGGAGCTGGGGGCGGATGACAAGACTCTTCCATACTCTTCTACGATCAAAATTTCGTCCCATGGGCAGACAAGCTTACGCAGTTAAATGTCAAGGATAAAGGTTTCTACAAGAGCATGTATAGAGGTTTTGATGTTCCTACTTTGACTTCCTCACCGCTTGGTTTGAATCCAGCTTGTTCCCAAAAATCGAGTCTTTGCTTGGGAAGCTACTTAGGGTAAAGTGCTCACTTTAGACCAACTTAAAAGTCATGGTATGACATTCGCAAATAGATGTTTTATGTGCGAAGAGGAAGAGGAAGAGGAGACCATAGACCATCTACTGAATCATTGCAAAATCGCTAAAATGTTGTGGATCTTTTTTTGTCAATTGTCGGGATTAGTTGAGTCTTCCCGCAATCGGTCCTTCACACACTTCTAGCTTGGCAAGGAGCTGCTGTGGGTAAAAAGCGCAAAAAAAATCCGTTAGCAACCTCACAGGCCTCGCTCTCGAATCTCCGATCGCAAGAAATAGGCCGGTGTTTGAGAACGAGGTCCCCCGCCTGTACATTAAAGCTAATTCTTGTTTCCTAATCAGAACTTCGGGGCTAATATGTGATAGGTGTTTGATAATACACATTCCCGGTTTCTAGATTTCTTACTGGTTGGGAGAGGGTAGGGTTTTTTTGCCGAGCTGCTCTATTTGTGTTTGGTTTTTGTTCACAACCCGTGTACACTTGATTTCTTTTGTTATCTATATAATTTGCTTTTTATTGATCAAAAAAAAAAATCTCCGCCATCGAGCTGCTCAAAGAACAAAATGATATATATATTTTTCTTTTTCAACAGACCAAAACGACATCGTTTTGGCCCTAGATGCTTGATTTTCGATATTTCAGCCCCTCTAGCCCCATTTCATCCATGTTTCAACTCCAAAAAAAAGCTCTAACCCTCGCAACTACTATATTATCTTTATAGAAAATGAGAAGACGCAAAAAATCAACTAAAATAGCCAAGAAATTGCAAGAAATTCATGTAAAAATAGGAAACAACCATCATAAAAATCACAAAATATATATTTCACATATGGTGCGCCTCACTTGAAAAAGCCCACGCCTCAAGTGCGCCTCACTTAAAAAAGCCCATGCCTCAAGTGCGTCTTGCGCCTCAAGGCCCTAAGAGGGTTTTGTGCCTCGGTGTGCCTTGCGCCTCAAATAACTATGTTCACCACTTAGTCAAGCCTTAGGGGCAATGCAATACAGAACTTGAGAAAACCCCAAAACTAATCAAAACAATTCCCTCCCTAACTCTCTCTAATCAACAAAGCAAACCACAAACCATGACCAAAACAGAAAGCCCTAACCCTAATTGTTCTTCCTTCTTCTGCAACCATAGAACCTCCCTCATTCAAAACCCTTCCCAAACCACAATCTACCACCATTACTATTCCCACCGCCATGTTCCAACACATTGATTCAAGTATGAACTTTGCTAATAATACGAAAACATATCACTTTCTTTTCTTTCTTGCATATACGATTAGCTTGTCTTTCTGGTTTGATTTGAAAATAGGCACAATGACCAGTGACTAAATGCCTAGGATTTGAAAGATTTGCCAAAGAAATGGCAATTTGCGTTTCAGTAAAGAGAGTATTTCCAAAAGAAAAATTGGGGTTTTAAGTAAAGTATCATCTATATTTTCCTCCCTCTCCTCCTGTCTATCTGTCCTCCCTCTTTTTCTCCTTGGTTCCCTCCATTAACCAAAAACAGTAAATAATAAAAATAAACAATTAACTTTTTATCTTTCAAGAAATCCTGCACTCCAAAATAGTTTAACTCACTGCTTTTGTCTTCTTGCTCTTCGATCTTGGTGTAGGAGCTTGTTTTAGGGCTGATGAAGATGGCCGCATAGATGGATGGAATGCAGGAGATGGAGCACCCAACGATAAGGAAGCTATTGACTGTGATGTCTTCTGTTTCTTGCGAGACACTGACACAGTGGGGCTAGGTATGGAGTCATGTACAGGCTGAGCAGCCCTGCCAGGTTGGAGGCCACCTCCCTTTCTCCACTCTCTAATAGCAGAATTGAAACATATGCATTAGAAAACAAGATGACCAAAAGCCAAACATATCGACTACTTTTTCTTTTTTTGAGAGGTAAAACCTTTTCTTTTTTTTTTTTGGGTGGGGAGTCCCTGCTAGGACTTGAACCTAGTAACTTGCCCTGCCTGTCCCCTTAACACGAGCTAGGTTCCAAGGACCCAACATAACAAATAAGGGATTCTTCTCCAGAGAGAGAGAGAGAGAGGAGGGGATGGTGAAGGGAAAAGAACAAAAACATGAATCATTACTAACCTTATACTTCTGATGATGTCATCAGCATTAACTCTTGATAGAAGTTCCCTGTGTTCCTCATCTGATACTCTCAACTCTTTTCTAAGTTCTGTAATTAAACTTTCCTTCTCCTGGAAGACAAATTAACAGAAAGGCATTTAAACCTCTTAAACATGGTTGATAGAGATCTACTCCAAATGGATATGAAAAGTAGTGGTAAAAGATTACCCAAGTAATTGCATCAGATTGAGCTTTAAATGCACGCAGAACTGAACTGTAGGCTTCTTGCTCAATCTGGTGGATCTGGGCCTCCATATCGGTGTGCATCCTTGGGAATGAAGCAGAACCTAAAACTCCAGATCTTCCATTCCCAGATGCACGACCCCCTCTTGAAAATCTATTCTGATGAAGGAGGAAGGTCATCATCCGTTCCTGCAGTTATCAATGATGTCATATTGTGTGCATGCTCCAATGAAATGGGAAAAAAATTGAACTAGAAGAAGAGGGAGGGGGGACCATTTCCCAAGTGCATGCGTATGCCCAAATGGTCTATTTATCTTATTAAACCAGCCCAAGGACCTATGCATCAAAGGTACCCACTAAAGCATCTCACATGCAACAGTTAGACACATTCTTGGCTGGAGTAGGAAAAGATAAGCATACACCAATGGATGTACAACACAGGATAAAAAGATGATGTGAAGGCATTTGTTGCACATAACAACTTACCAATATAAGATAGATTAAAAAGGGAAGAAAAATCTTCAGATTACATTACTCGCAAATCCAGTTGAAAATCAACAAGTTTAAATGCAAATGCATTAACAACTCTAACAAACAGCCGGGAACCATATATTCGTTTAATTGCAACCCAGTCAACTCACACATGGTAAATATTTTACCACAAGAGAAAGAAAAAAGAAAACGAATTTTTTTTTTTTGACCGGTAAGAAAAAAGAAATAAATAAAACTTATAAATTTAAAATGATACATAACAAGGGCATAAAACTAATTGGTGCCACCACCCAAACAACAATTTAATTTGATAAGATATTACAGATCTGTGACACATATAAATAAAATCAGATGATGAAAATCTCCTTGTTTAATAATGTAGCTCAGATATTCTC
Source organism: Tetrastigma voinierianum (assembly GCA_016808115.1). Classification (NCBI taxonomy): domain Eukaryota; kingdom Viridiplantae; phylum Streptophyta; class Magnoliopsida; order Vitales; family Vitaceae; genus Tetrastigma; species Tetrastigma voinierianum. The sequence continues at coordinate 181,317 of JAEQBH010002111.1, read as the reverse complement.
ATCCACAAGTAGAACTGACACACATTTTGCTCTTTGTAAATAGAGGATGCCTCTCCAAATGTAGTGAGGAATCAACAAACTATATCCTTGTTCACTGTGGCAAAACTCTGTTACAGATGGATTGTTGCTTGCAATTTTTAGGTTCCAGTGAGTCCTTCCAAGACCAGTCAAGGATGGTTTCCAGTGTTGTCATGTCAGGACCTGATAAGCAGTGGGGATAGATGTGAAAGAAGGGCTCCTATTTGTTTGCTTTGGTGCCTTTGGAGCATGTGTTACAGTCTAGGTTTTGCCCCTACTTCTTTTAGTTGCCTCTTACTATATCTCTATTGCCCATAGAAAAAAATCTGAAAACTATAAAAAGAAATATTCTGCTGTGGCTGTATCCAACCGATGCACATAACAGATCTTCTTTATCTTAATACCAATTGCCTAGCTTTAGCTTAGAGCTGTGAATTTTTCTATGACCACGATTTTGAGGCAAAATTTTCAGTGCTATTTACAAATAGTACTTCACTCATGTTCAGATTATATTTCTATTTTATTAAAAAAATCCATGATATCCAGGCAAAGAATGCTTGTTTACAAGTTAGGCTCATTACAATTCAGAAAAAAGTGTGTTTCCACACATATGTAAAAAAAAACCACAAAATAGACTCTAAAAATAATTCAAGTTTCATACATTCATCGATCAAAGATAGCATCAAGGATGGTCAAAAGTACCTACATCATTTTGTTTATAGGTTTTTTTTCCACATTGGGACTTAGACATGAGACCTCCCATATCCCCACTCCAACCCTTTACCACTTGAGTCAGGCCTCAAGGTAGTCTTTAATGGTCAGAAGAAATAGCTTTGATCAAAAAGTGCATAATATGCTAATTAATTATAGATAACTGCTTAAAATCTGTATTTTATAAACTCAACTTCCTATTTATGGTTTATCTCATATGAGTGTATGTAAACACGCTTTTCCCTTAAATTCAACACCAACTTTAAACTAATACTTGTTTTCTTTCCCGCCTCCCATAATACTTGATGAAAAGAGAAGGTATGTGCTTTTTCTTATGTACAAACAAAAAATATATTAAAAGAGCCTAACAAAGCAATGGGCAAACAACAGACTCAGGCAGCAAGCACACTGTATGCCAAAAAGCCAAAAAACCAAAATAAGGATAGGAAAAAACACAAATATACATCCCAACCATCAACTAAAGCTCAAGCAATCAAATCTAGCAAGAATAGAAAAGCCTCATCAAAGAAATAATGAAAAAAATGCACAGGAAAAAAAATTAAGTGCACGGTCCAAATGCTCCAGACATTTTTTAAACATTCTACAGTTCTTCCATTTCCATATGGTTCAAAATAAGCCCAACAGGTAAGACCATGCTTGCTTGCTTTGCTGTTTTTCCATAAAGGTCCCTTGCCAACCAAATAAGGTCCCTCTAACTAAGGTGTTAAGCATTCATTTTGCCCAAGGAATATGAAAAGCAGATGTCAAAGATTTTGCTTTTATTCCTGTAGAAGTGAATGCAGTCAGTTAATTCTCGTATACTCTTACAAAGATAGCAGCAATTTGCTGTAGTCCATCCTCTATTTATAGCCTCATCCTTACTACTTCTCAAGCCAAAAAAAAAAAAAAAAAACCCTCCTCCCTCCTAATCCAACAAAGTATTAAAGGCTTTGGTTTAAAACCCCTTTTTTATAGGCAAAAGAGAGAACATATGCTAAATGTGACTAAAAGGTGGCATAGCATAGTAGACATGAAGTATACAAAATTAAGTAATAGTATGAGAAAAGTGAAGGAATTTGAAAGGATTCTATCCTTAGCTTACTTTTAACTCCATGAAAGCTACCGAATTTAACATAGATGATGTATGATCCTAACATAAAATAAAAGAGCCTAAAAGGGAGGCATAGCATATTAAACATGAAGCACAAAAAATGCCTAATAATGGTGAAGAAGGAAAAGAACAAAAAGACTCACTTGTACTTTATATCAAGCAAGCAACAAAATTTAACATAGATGTTGTATGATCCTCTACATAAACCCTAGCCCAATTGATTAATGAAAAGCTTCCAAATAACATGGCCAAAACCCTTGTTGATGTCTAACTAGCACATTATCGCACTTTAAGACGTTTTAAAACTCAAGTCTGGCATCATTTGCACTGAGTGTTTTGTGAAGTCTACTAAACTCTTTCTGGTTGGAGCAAGAATAAAGTGTCTAAGCCGATGTCATATACCATGGCACTTTCACAGCACTGTTGACATTTCATTAAAAATGAAGTGATGGGTCTCTTCAGAGAATTTCACAAAAGGAAATCCTGGAAGGAGTTTAAATGCCACTTTTTTCGTGTTCAACACCACAAAAATATTTCTATATGTCTCATATATTAATGCCTCTAATAAAAAATTATTAGCTTTTAAGCACTATAGCTACCTGACCAAAGACATAATTCCAAATTTATATCTTGTTTCTGGTTAGATGGTTGTTCACTAGATTTCAAATTATGGTTGTTACACTTGTTTTCTGATGAGTATTAAAATAATAATAATTGAGCAAATATGAAGAATAATTTGAAATAACATACTATAAGAAAATTTATTTTTAAGAAGTACTGAGAATATTCTATCAAAAGTACTGAGAATGTAGAAATTAGGTTGAAACATCCCACTTCCTAAGGAAACTTTGTCTATAAAATATTATAGGGCCATTTCTGAGAACTGTTATCAGAAATCGCAAACAGACCCTTAAATATTGACAACCAACATTCTCCTATTGCTGCAATAAAACCTTGTTTTCCTGTACTGTATGCTGAACAATAAATCTTACGATCCATGTCCTTTCTTTCCCAATCCATTGCCCTAAAAGAACCAGTGAGTGGCTTGTTAGATGTCCTTTGAAATCATATAAAAAAGGAAAGAGAGAGAGAGAGGGGAAGTTGTGCATTTCTCAGGGCAGATGATCTTTTCAAGTTCTAAGAACGATGTTGATTATTACTAGAATCGAAGTCATACCTTTACTCGGATGGTTTCAATTTCGTCCTTTATTTTTATTTATTTTTTTCAATTTTTTAATAGCGCAAGTGATGGAACTATAACTTGGGGAAAACAATCAACGGTTGGACGAGTTGTGCTATGATATGATCAATATCCAAAATCCTAATTTCTTACCTTTGTCTCAAAGCCCAAGTCACAAGCCTCTTTCAAAATCTCAAGTTACAGACCTACCAAACCCAATGATTCAAACTAACTTCGTCAAAACCTCACCCTAATTCTCACCAATCAAGTTCTTGAAAACCCTAGAAAACCACAAAAGTGTTAAAAGCAGCAACTTTGATTTACTCACCACTGCTATCAGAAAGCCCGTAGTCCATCACACTTTACTCTCAACCCAGATCTTCATTCAAGTGGAGAAAGCCCAAATCACTTCAAACACTCCCGAACAACCAAAACTCCGCAAATTTCTTCAAAAAGACAAGCTAATGCAATCAATACAAAACAATCACCCGCGATTTGCTATTTCCACCTCTTTTCAATTTCACGAGCTTCGGTGCCGATTCTGCCCGGAGAAACCGCAATACATATTCGATAAATCTCTCCCAGAACCGAGCAACTCGAATGAAACTAAACCGCCGATACTGAACTATGCCTGAAGCTTTTTATATCAATTTCTAAACACAAAAACCACGAATATTTCAATCAATTTCTTCAGAACCACGAGCTATGCAAGCCAGCTCGAAACAATAAATTCCCCGACAGTTGTTCGAATTTCACCCACGAAACGATTTCTATAGCTTAGAAGACTCACTTCAATGACAGAAACTTACAAAAAAGCCAACAATTCGTTCAGAAAAACCCAGCTTGAGATCATCAACAAAAACCCCCGAATTCGTTCACTGCTGTTAGAATCCCAAGCCTGATTCCCAATCGAGAAGCTTCAAAGTTACCATCTTTGAATCGAAGACGGAGACAGGAATCGGAGTTCGAATTGTAACGATGAATGAACAGGGAGAAGGAGTTACAGAAGCCAAAGGGGAAGGGTCGGGAGGGAACTCGGACTTGAAATTTGTTTTAGGGCGGTCCATTTTTTCACTATATAATTGGTTTTGAGTTCCATAGTAGCCATTGGTTAGGCCTCCCAAAACGCGTTTTTTCGAACAAAAAAACTCGAAAAACTTAAGCGGCAGTGTGTTCGGGTGTTGTCTTGCCCTGCGTTCCCGATGTGGGATCAAACGCGGGTTTGGGTGAACCGTGAATGTGGCGTTTCAACCATAAAGCGTTTTGAATATATTTTCACTTCATTTCTTTCTTTATTTATTAATTATTATTATTATAGTGTGCATATAATATATTAGTATTTTTTTATTCGCATCAATTAATAAAAATATATATATTTAAATAATTTATTTGATTCAAATTACTAATACATCAATATAAACATATAATCAAAGTCATTAAAAACCATAAATTATAAAATCATATATGTGAATACCATGATCTCTCAGATCTAACGACGATGGCCCAAGATCTGGTTGGGTTTGTATGGGTGAACTACCCAATTCTATTCACTTACCAAGCACTGCCTGACACTTCTCGTGACGAGACCTATAGCCGGAAAAAAGAAAGGCAAACTCTCAAGGGGCTTACTGAACAACCCGCTGGGACTTCAAGTCCACTAAATGGCTATTCCACCTCATATGGTAATTCTATCCTATACATGAGAAGTATGTTTCTAATAAGACTCAAGGCGTAAAATCCAAGAAAAGTGATATTATCGAATTTTCCAACTTCTAATCCTTCAATTTGAACAGACACCTTATAAACAGTAAAAATAATCATCAATATGAAGAACCAGTCATTCGATAAAGAAAATAAATTTCTCCCTTAAACTAAAGAGGAGATAAAATTCTACTCCTAAGAAGGAAGGGAGAGGGGATTTCGTGAATCGAACCCTATAAGCCTGGAAAGATCCCCCCACTACAAGGCATGAGTTGAATTTAATCATTCCTATTCTCTTATTCCTTTTCGCATTTTTTGCTGACTTAATCATCGGAGAGTCGGCCTACCCACTACCACTATAACTCCCTTTTTGCAGATTCACATTGCGATGTTGATGCTCAAGGAATCTGACAATCAAGACCCCTATAATTTGACATTCAGGGGATCTGACAGTCAAAGTCCCAACAATTGGCACCGTCTATAAGAAATGAATAAAAAGTCTCGAAGACGGACTACAAGGGCTTAGCTACGATGATTCTCTAGCAGCCCCCTGTTACCTAGATTTCTTTGACTCCCCCTTCCGCATTTGATCTACTCGAAGCAGTCGCAATGTCGAACAATCTGATGCATCAAACACCTGAAGATAAGTTCCTCCATTGGCATCAGGAGATGGAAAGGAAGCAAGAGGAGTAAGCGAGACAAATGCAGGAGTTATAAGCTCGCGCTAAACACTTGCAACGTAAGAATGATCAATTGCGGTCCCATGTAGAAAAAAACCTCGTACTTGGAAATGATGTACGAGATGGAGATCGTGCTAAACATCCAATAGTCTGCAATAAAGGAAAAAAGCCCATTATTTCTAACAACGATGATACCCTAGTAAATGATAAATTGTCCTCCAAGAGGTCCCCATCCAAAAGTACCCCACCAAGAAGGAACGCTCGAAGCAACACAAGGGCCAAATCACGAAGGAAGCACTCACACCGCCCTGCCCTTAGTGATGTTGTAAGTGGCGCTTCCAACCGAGCTAAGGAGCAGGCTGACAGGAGGCAGAACCAACCGCTTCAAGCCCCTCGAAACGCGTCAGTGTTACCCGACAATATGATGTCGCAGATGCCACCTATGCATCTCACCTTCGGTGTAGGGCCAACATTCTACGCGCATCTCACAACCCGACCTAGGGCCTCACACATCAGCCTTCTTATCCCTTAGGCAACATATCTTTAATTTGATGAGCCACCCAAGGGCTGGTCATGTCGTGCCTTACTGATGTCCAATGGCTCTAATGACCCTTTATGATCACACGTCTGATGATGAATCGAGAATGACACTCAATGCCGTGAATGATCGCCTGTCGCGCAGTATTCCCGACTCAACCGCGGGCTGGGCCCGGCTACTAGCATAGTTCCACAAGCTCCCACGTAATTTAATAAACTCGTTCAATAAGCTTTGGACTGCATTCATATCTTATTATCTTTATTCGGTACAACAGAAGAGGAACATTAGCTCTTTGTAGACTATTATAAAGCAGAAGGAACTATACGAGACTTCATAAGGAGGTTCTGGCAGAAGGCCCAATGTAGTAGAGGTTTATAGTACATTAATAAATTCTTCAGAGCTTCAGAGAAGCTTCGCCATCCACCTTACCATTCTTTAGACCCACCGACGACAATGGAAGAATTACATAGGTGGACAGATAGGTACTTAACGTTAGAAGATAACATTCGCGCAACAACACAAGCTGTCATGATCACAAGCAAGCCAACTAAGAGCAACGAGCCGGAGGGAAAGAAGCCCTTAAATTCAAGCGAAGGTCGAGCAAAACCGAAACGATCCCGTGATCGGGCCACGGGCGTAAGAAGAGGAACCCCGCACCACACCGCCCCTCGAACATCAGCATATGAGGTTGCTGTCATTCGTGGACTTGCCATTTCAGTGGCTCGTGACCGATCCGTATGGATCCTCTCAAAGAAACCCACGCATAATGCGATTATCACAAAGATCACAAGCACGAGACTAACAAGTGCCGAAGCCCGAAGTTCCTAGTGGAAAGACTTAATCAAAGCAGGCACCTCGTGGGTATGTCAAAGGAAGTCGACCGCTGGTAGACTAGCCACCAAACAGACAAAGTTACAATGGCGCACCCCATCGTAAACAAGATCTAATTATAAACTATATAATTAGGGGCTTGTCCGACTAATTCGCACTAATCAAGTGCTAACAAAGGAAGCTCTTGAGAGCGACTACGGTCAAGGCCCAAGTAAATGTTATCCACATGGGAGGCAGCCATGAAGAATCCAAGTCGATATAAGGCCCCATATCCTTTCCTCCAATAAACCCAAACAAGGTCATTGTGCCTCATTATGATGCACTTGTACTCATCTTATGTATTAGCGATTTTGATGTGCACAGGGTACATGTGGATCCTGACAACACAACAAACTTGTTACAGTTACAAGCCTTCAACTAGATGAAGCTTTCCTCAGGAATGTTCAACTCAAATTTGAGCGAATCCTCTCTGTTTCAATCAAGAATGACCATTTACACTAAGAGACATCACGCCTCAGATAAGCAAGATTAGTCACCCAAGAGGTTTGCCTTTGTTTGAAGACTGGGGCTTCAAATGTCATAGTGGTCGGACTCGGCCGCACACTTGATGAAGGTCATCCCTTCAACATATCACCAGACGGCCAGTTATTTGACTAATGCAGGGCAGGTCGACCTTCTAAGAAGTCAGCTGGTTGCACAGCAATGCTACCAACTATCCATACGGGAACTGAAAGGGGAAAATAGCTCAGATAGACCTCCCCTTGAGGATCACACCCCCGCTTAGCAACTACAGTTCGCCGCCCAAGTCAGGGCGAAAGAGAAGGAGCCATTGGCTAGGGATCCCCCAGAGACAGTGGGGTAGGACAGACCGGAGAAGTTCACATACGTCATCTCTTTGCTATCAAACGAGGAAAAAAACCAACTACAATTCATATTGTTGAGAAACATAGACGTGTTCACCTGGAATCACTCAGATATGACCGGAATTGACCCGATGCTGACCTCTCACAAACTGAATGTTATCCCTCAAGAAACCTCGGGAGACGTAGCTGAGACGTTTCCACCCGAATCGCCATCAGATTATTCAAACAGAGGTGGACAATCTTCTGAGAGCAGGTTTCATTAGAGAGGTAAAGTATCTTGAATGGCTCGCCAATGTGGTAGTGGTCCCAAAGAAGGCCAGTAAGTGGAGAGTATGCGTGGACTACATGGACCTCAACGAAGCATGCCCAAAAGACAAGCTTCCCCCTGCCACGGGCATACAATGTTGTCATTTCTGGAGGCTTTCTCCGGCTACCACCAGATTCCTATGCACTCACCTGTTGTGGAGAAAACGACATTCATTACACTACACGGGCTATACTGCTACAATGTAATGCCTTTTGGCTTGAAGAACGTCGAAGCGACCTATCAAAGGCTAGTGATAAAGATATTTTGACCATTGATGGGCAAGGCCATGAAAGTCTATAATGACATTATGCTTGTCAAATCCAAAGAACACCCCGATCACACGAAGCACCTGCAAGAAGCCTTTAAGCTACTACGCATGTATGGTATGAAACTCAATCCCCTAAATTGTGTGTTCAAAGTTAGTTCAGGCTTTATGGTGACGCAGAGGGGGATAGAAGCCAATCATATACAGCTTAGAGCTATTATGGAATCTCATACTCCTACCTCTAGAAAAAGGGTGTAAAGATCCGACTGGCCTACTAAGCAACTCTGTGGTTATTCGTCTCTCGCTTTACGTAATCGACAAAGCCTTTTACCACTATAGCTGTGGGCTAAATCGACCGGGGTCGAATAAGGAATGTGACTGTGCTTTCAGTACAATTACAAAGATTCACCTGAACTACCAACTCGGCTTAGCTCCCGCTGGTGTGATACGCCTATCTTTACCTAGCACTGCGTCTCTGAGCGCAGTTTTATTCAAAGAAGATGAAAACCTAAATGTAGACCCGTTGTTCTTCATAAGCAAATCTCTATTCGAGGCGCATACTGATATACCCGCTTCGAAAGGTGCATACGACTCTTTTTGCAGGTAGCTAAAAACTTCGCCTCTTTACTTTGCCACCCTATCGTTGTACTGAACAATATTCCCCTGTGAAGCACCATACACAAACCCGACTTATCGAGAAAGATGGCCCGATGGGCTATGGAGCTAAGTGAGTTCGGTATCCAGTACAAACCGCGCTTGGTAATAAAGGGACATATATTGGAAGACTTTTAGGCAAAATCCCAAATGATGCGGACTCGTAACGCCAACTCAGGATCTCAAGGTGGAATGACGCTTCCGACAAAATGGGTGCTATTGCTGGCTTGGTAAATTTAAAGCCCCAACCGAGAGGAGCAAAGGTGCTATACGATTAGACTTCCTCACGTCCAACAATGATGCTGAATATGAAGCAATCCTAGCCAGTATAGACCTCGCAACCTTCGTATCCTCAGAAAAGATCATCATACAAAGTGACTCCCAACTGGTGGTCGGACATGTAAACGAGGAGTACGAAACACGAGACCAACGCATGGCCAAGTACGTATGCCTGGTTAAGCTCCAACCGAAGCTTTGCGCTGTGGCTTCTCGAAAGCATATCCCAGGATCAAACAAAAGGCTGATGCCTAAAGACTAAAGGGTCGCATCCCTACTAACTAAAGAAACAGTGCTCCTCACTGTCTATTACCAATCGGAGTCATCAATTGCTACCAACCGGGTGAACGATATAGAAGAAGCATGTCCCTCCTGGATGACTCCAATAGCTCGCTACCCGAGCCTCTGAGGAACTTCGATAGTGTGGTCGGGGAGCCACGCGATTCAAGTTCAAGAATGATTTTCCTCGTGAACTAGTAGTCAGATAAACGCTTCTAAACGACCGCATTCAAATGCCTCACCACCTAGCAGGGGCAGTATGCATTAGTGAAACTCCATGAAGGAATATGTGGAAACCATCAAGGCGGCAAAACTTTGGCACACAGGGCCCATACCTAAGGCTACTACTGGCCAACTATGAGGGCGGATACAGCCGCCTATGTCAAGAAGTGTGATCGCTACCAACGGCAAGCCCCAATTTTGAGGGTGCCACTAACCCGACAACCATACGAGCTCCCGCCCTTCGCCTGGGGAATTGATATGGCCGACCATTACTTACCACCCAAAGACAAAAGGGCGCGATCGTAACGATAGACTATTTCGCAAAGAACAGTAGAAGCTCGCTCCGTTTGGCGACAAAGATGTCGTCCAATTTGTATGGAAGAACATCGTTTGCCGGTTTGGAATGCCAAAATTGATAGTAACTGACAATGGGCCACAATTTGATAACAGGGTATACAGGAACTTTTGCAACGAGCTGAAAATCAAGAACTTGTATTCAACCCCGCAGTATCCACAAAGCAACGACCAAGCAGAATCATCTAATAAGACTATCCTAACAACTTTGAAAAAGCGTTGCATTCAGCCAAAGGCAAATGCATAGATGTGTGACGCCCCAAAACCCGGAGTCCCGTTGACAATCCATCAACCCGTAGAATTCCTGTGGATTTCGGGTAACCCGATACCACACTATTGTGTCCCATTTATCGGGATCCATATTTTCACAAAAATCGGGTAGAGTCTCCTTTGTTTGGGGAGCTCTACCAATATACAACCTGCATAACAATATATCCATAACCCATTCAGGGTCTCAACAAAAGTAGTAATGATCACACAGGGTCCATCTGTCCATATTCCCAATATACAACTATATCACAATAGTCCATAAGAGTTTATTACAATACTCTTATACAAAACATATATATACATGTCAAAACAACTACTAAAGCCACAATTCGGCTTTCTTCACAATTGAGGGCTCTATTGAGCAATCATCCTCCAAGACTGCTCACCTAAATGCGGTTCCACGACGAGGCGAAAGCAATGTCTAGTAGAGACACCCTACAAGGCTACTCCCACTTATGTGCACATGCAATGTCATTTCACACATTCAAGTAAAAATATACACATTCTTACTCAAATGTCTACATGCCATGGATGAGAATGTGACTCACCCTGTCCTCACTGACTCCCTCACACATGCACATGCCAAGTGTGAAAACCGTCATTAATGTTCCATCAATGACCATTTTTCCAAAACAAAAGCTTTTTGTTTTATAAATAAAAATCCACTGGACAAACTCCAATACTCACTTGTTTTTTATTTCAAGTCCCGCGGTGGTTTTTGTGGTAGCGAATTTGTGTCTCACCAAGCAGCTTCACACGCCTTCCGATTAATTTTCGTGAACTTTCACGCTCGGGATACACATGAACCAATCCTCAAAACACCGGGTTTTTCACCCGACGAGGTATTTATCCCTACTACATACCTAACACACGTATTTTTCTATTTCTTTTTCTTTATGCAAATCCATGAACTCATTTTGGACGTTGTCCCATCTTACCTAGCCCACCATCGAACACCAAACACAATGTCGATTCACTATGTACTCACGATATACCACAAACATTAAACACAAGGTCGATTCCTCTTACGATGACTCCATACCCTTATGGCTCGCGCGATGTCCTCAGGGTGATTAAAATTCTGAATGGTGGAATGCTTATTGCATGTATCTCATGCTACATGCACAATGAATGCTACATGCAAATAATTCAAAATCATACTTCATGCTATATCATGGATAATCATATAATACATATAATATTATTCATTTAATTTCATATGTCTAACACATATATCTCAACATGATTCACAATACAATAAACATGTTATTCACTTTTCATGCATCTCAAGCATATATCAACACCAAGTATCAATTATACAAGCAAGGATAACTTGGCCTTTATCAATTGTGGCATAAGCAATGCCCATAAAACAATCCATACATCAATTTTTTTACAAGAGCAGTAAAACACCTAAAACTGTGAGCACCAAATGTCATTCACTGGCATATAGTTAAATTCTAGACTCAAAGAGCTTTTCATAGAGTCTAAGAACGCACAAATCGGATTTCAGACGAGAAAGTTATGGTCATCTGAAGTCAAAGCTGTTGATTCGTATGGGTGTGTGAAAATTGTTTAGACCCTAAAACCAAGCATTACACCCACGGTCAACACTTGGCCAGCCCAAACCACAACATCCGGTCGTACCCCTAGACTGAACAACTTCATAGCTACGGCAAAGCCGGATGCCTAGCCACGCCAAGAACCAAGGCTACACACGGTAGCCAAGAGGCCCACTTCTGCCCGAACACTGTCCTGTCCTGACCGTCAATAAACATAACCCTAAGATTAGAGCTGAACCAAAATTACCCTTACATGGCTACTAGGCAAGAAATAAACGGTAGGGAGAAACCCCTACCTTTTTGTTTTTAGCACCGTCAGAGGCCTCGGGTCGAAAGCACCAACTTTAATTCTCGAACTAACGACTTCCTCCTCCTCTCTTTTGTTTTTCCTCATTTTTTTTCCTTTTCTTTATGTTCTTTTATTTTTTTTATTCTTTCCTTTCTTTCTCCCCTTACCTACCAAATTGTTTGATTTCCTTCAAGTGAGAGGAAGCTTCCTCTCACTCTACTATTCATCTTTCCATGTGTCACATTTTCCATGGTCCATAAATCACATGGATGCATGTTCTAGGTGGCACTCTCCACACCACATGGCTCTCATGCCACATGTCCTTCACCCATTGTGCCATGTGGTAGTCCCGGTGTCTCGAAAAACATGAAATTCCGACCATTTCGGAATTCAATGAAATTTGACTGGGTAACTAGATTTCGTGAGACGAATTCAACGGTGAATTCTGTTTCATCATTTGAGATCCAAAAAATTTATAGATTTTCCACTTGTACTATAAATGATAAATTACTGCTTTACATTTTTCGTAAAAATTAAAATTTTTCCTGTGTTTTACAAGATGAGCCACCCGAGTTCTAAGGGCCTATAACCACCCAACCTAAACCAACAGGATGTCGCGCATCTTCGCCTCTTGCGTACCGAAATGGAGGCTATAATTCCCACAAAAATCGGGATGCTCATACTTCGCACTAGAATTCTTGAAGAGGCCAATGTCGAAGCCGTTACTAAAGACCTGAATATGGCATATGAGCTCCGCAAAGCTATAACTGTGCGGATAGCGTCATACCAACAAAGATTGGCAAACCTGTACAACATGCGGGTAAAACTGCGAACATTCTAAGACAGAGATCTAGTCTTGAGAAGAGTCTTTGAAAACACCACTAACCCTGCAGATGGCAAGTTCCAACAAAACTGGGAAGGGCTGTACACGGTAGTCCGAGTGGGAGTAGCCAGATCGTATGCATTGAATAAGCTAGATGAGACTCCAATACCCAAAATTTGGAATGCCACACATCTGAAGAGGTATTACTAGTAAAGTTTCCTTTAAAAGTATTACTATAAATAAAGACTGTCTTTAAAATATTGTGAAATTTTGTAACTTCCTCCTTTCAAAAGACCAGACTGTGGCTCTTAGCCTGTTGGTGACGGGCTGATAGTGAGTGTGTAAAAGTTAAGCAAAAATGCAAGTCCGTACGCGCAAGTATACATGTCGAGTTCTCGTAGTATAGTGGCTCGTCAAATGTCGTTCCCACGAAGAGAAGCATGCTGAATACTAGCTTAGTGTCCTAGATAATATTTGGATCTAGTCTTATAGTGAATTATAACTAATTTAACTAATTTAAAGACATCCTAATATTCAAATTTTGATGAGAGGTTAGGTTTTACTACCTACCACATCCGACGGATTCGACCGAAGGTATTTATTTAATATTTCATATGATTTATGTTAGCGCGTTGATCGTGCCTACAAGAGATTCTCTCAAGATATAGTTGCCTATCTCGCTGCTGGGGTGTATTGCATCTCCGTCTGATCCCTGACTCGAGATGCATAAATGTGCAAACCCTAGCGCTTACACTTGAATGCGGGAGATCTCTATTCCTCGATTGATCAAGTGTCATGCATCTATGTTCTATGAGTCATCTTCTTTTGATATCGTAATTTCAGCAATATACGCCACACCACACAAATAATAATATGATTAAATTGTGAGTAAAACAACCATACAAATTCATACAAATATTAAATAAACCACAATTAATGTATTAATCCATAATGGTGCGGTTAGGGTTGACAAAACCCTAGGGAGAAAAGTTAGTTCATAGTGAGTTTCATTACAAACTGAAAGATTTTTAGCATCAAATGAATCAGGAAAATAAACATGTAAGAAGCCGCCTTTGTGATCTCTAATCCGTCTCCGCTAATCTCTCTATCCGTATGTCCTTCTTCACCCGCTCTAACTCTCCCTCTTTGCCTCGAAAAATGCTTTCTTTATATTTTCGATGCGGCCCATCATCGCCCATAATTTCAGTTTTTAACGCTCTTAATCCGAAAGAAGGTCCCGCTACGCCGCGGGCGAAGGGGTGCTATGCCGCGGCGGCACCCGAGGGGCTGGGCCTGCAGTCCTCCCGATGGTCTCGCCGTAGCAGGGCCTCCAGCCATCGCGAAGCACTACGCCGCAGAAAGTGGAGTGACTCACAAAATTGTACCCGAGGCCTGATCAGACTTCTATCAGATACTTCGTCAGAGTCTTTCTTTAGTATTATTTAGCTTCCTTTTTTATTCATATCGTCGTGTCCTCAGAAACATTATAGTAATGGGGATTGGATTTAATATTAGTGAATATGAATGTGAATCATGCAATTGAGCTATAAAACACATAGAAATTTTACTAAAAATGTCACATTATTCACTTCTGATCGGGCTTCGGGTATCTGGCCAAAGTTCAACATGGGCCGAGATTCCTGGCCTTGACACTTAAAAAGAGTGCATGATCATGGTTTTGTAGTCATTGCAATTTAAAAGTCCCGGATATCATATTCCTTTACCGGCATCTAAAAGATTTAGACTTATGGTTTTAGCCTGCTGGCATTCACAAAGCCCGTATATGGCTAATATCATGTCACACTTTCAAAACTGGGGATTGCGGCTCTTAGCTCTAGCAAATACAAAAGTGCGATATGGTTGATACTACACCGGCACTTTCAAAAGACCGTACTATGACTCTTAACCCACAGTATTCATAAAAGTCCGACATGGTTAATATCCCATCACAAAAGACAAGATCTGCGTCTAATTACAGACCTGGTTAATGATCGACCGAGCCCCCATGCCTATCATTTATCGGGCTCTATCACAACACCGCACGGCCCCAACCGCTGAAGGCATGCTAAAGCACATTCCCGGTTTGCGTTGCGCGCACTCTAAGCATAGCCGAGTGACTTGCTTCCGCCTACGAGGCACTTATACTGATATAAATTAACCTTAGCGTCTCTATATCATCGATCATAAAGGTGGGTCACGCTTGTTCAAAGAATTACAAAAATTTATATCTCATAAATAAATCAATGACGTCATTAGTTACACGGTGATATATGTCCAAGCAGCCATGTTGGGGCCACTACTAAAAAAGAAGGAAGAAGAAGAGCGCTGAGGACAGCTACATAAAAATGAGGAAGAAGAAGAGCGTCACATCGGGCCCATTACAAAAATAAAATAAAATGTGGAGGTTCGTTTAAATCCTCAAGAAGCGGCACCTCTACTCGACTTCTCTACCACTTCTCTTACGATGCACTCCTAAGCACTGCCTTCAAAGAGGATGCCAAGACATGGGGGGGCACTTAAGGTTTGCAAGACACCCAAAGAAAGAAAATCTCTGAGAGTCAAGTATATAATTTGGAACCCTAGTTAGTCTCCATGTATATTGTGTTTGAACACACAACACCCACAACCATGTGTGAAAGATGGCTCCAAAGTTTCCTTCTCGACATTTTCCTCCATGGCTCCCTTTATCCTTACCGGGCTCACAACAAATGTGAGAGGAAAAGGAATCACAACAGGAGAAAGACTTTGTGGATAAGCAATACTCAAAGTAAGACCCCTATATATAGGGGTGAAACGTTAACCTATACATTAAATTCCCCAACATAAATTCATGCACTACAAATGCAATGGGACGTAGCACGCGTGCGCTTTATGACCAATCACCCTTCACCTTCTAGCACGCTTTTTGTGCGCATTAATTTTCTAGTCTTTCCATATTTCCATACTCGAGGCTTGGAAGATAGTACAATTTCGAGTCTCATGAATTTTAAACCCACCGCTTCCATTGGCCCAAGGCCAGTCTGGCACGCGCAGCTCTGAGCCTGCAACACCCCCAAAAGATCGGATTGTGGATCTAAGCCTACTAGCACTTCCAAAAAAGAAAACAGACAAGGCCGCCACCCTGCTGGTACATGATCAAGCCCTACGGTGATCCTTGGCCTCTTGACTACAACCAAGGCTCGAAGATGGTGCCTTACCTATCGGCACAAGGGCGAACCTTACCAAGCTCCCAACTTAGCATTAGTGTCCTAGAGCGACCATCCTAACCAAGAATTAAAGAAAGGGGTTGCAGAAGGAAAGGAATCAATAACCTAAGCAAACTAGAAATTATAAGAGCGTCAGCGGTAAGAAATAATCAATAATAGAAGTAGACAAAAAGGTGTATTTCATTAAAGCACCAATGGTGTTAAGAGAGTACACAAATGATGGCAGCTGGCCAAGGCCTCTTTACAAAATGTTGTAATTAAGTAAGAACAGAGATAGAGGAACTGAGTCTCACATGGTCCTGATTTAACAAATCTTTATCGGCCTCGTCGCCATTCAGAGGAACTTCGATCGCAATGGCCTCGAAAGCCGCCTGGACAAGGGGTCTGTAACACCCAAAATTATACCCTAGTAGTTTATTACAGTTTAGTGGTATAATAAAAGTCAAAATTTTATTTTTCGGAATTTAAATGTTAAGGTAAAATGGTAATTGTCAAATCAAGGACTCAAAGGAGATTATGTAAGAAGATTATATGTTATTATAGAATTTGGATAAGCTAACTTGCAACAGGAGTCGGGGGACTAAATTGCAAGGCCCAAAATTAACCCAAACAAAGGGATAAGACCAAACATGGTCTCTGGGAATGATGGAAGAAGTTCTATTGGCTAGGGCTGGACTTTAGGCCATGATATATGTATCCAAGAACGGCCAAACATTTTAGCCTCTCTCTCTTTAGGGCCGGACAATAACTGGCTGGATTCATCTAGTCCACAAACCCTTAAAGTCCTCGTCCGTAGCCTTCGCTCACCCAACTTCTTCTTTGACACAACAAAGGTGTTTGTCTCGCACATTTAAAAGTAGATAATATGGCCTGACACAAGGGCTTTAACCGCCTCCACTCCGGGTAGAGCTCTCTGGCAAATGGGACAAAATGCTCACCTCGACGACCTCAGCAGAGCGACGGCGGCTAACACGACTATAGAGGAAAGGACTGCACCCAAATCCCACAAAGTTCTTTACATAACAGAAGGAGCTCGTGATGGCACTCCCTCTCTGTGATTTCTAGTAGCCGGCGGATGCGATACAACCTCGCCTTCTCCGCCTAGCTGACTAGTCAGCCTCGTCTGCGCCTATCTACAAATCATTAAGAAGATAGGTATGGCAATACACACACAACCAAGGGAAGTGAAAGATGTACCAGAACAGGAACGGAGACAAACCTAGGAACGTAAGAGACTGGTTCAGATTGAAAGGAAGCCCTAGGAAGGTAGGGATTTCATACCACAGGCCCTTATCCAGCACTTTCATCCGCCTGTGGGAGCCAGGTGCCCTGCCACGACTGGGTAGCCAGGATTGTGGGCCAACATGGACAGCGGCCCCCGACCTAAGCTTCAAAGTGTAACAAATCATATCTCACTGAGATATCCAAACTAGTATAGAGAGTTTACACATCAGCAACCCATCAAAACTAAAAGCGCTCTGATGTAATGATCATAGAGGTGCCCGTAAAGGTAGAACCGGCTTTGACCAACATGGAATGATGAGGCGGGCTTCACAATAAACTCGCTCCCTCAGAAAAATAAACGACATTATCTGCCTCCCCAAAAGTTAAGGTAGCCGCACCGTCTGACGTCTCTAGACTAATTTAGGTCGGAATTTGGTTGTATAACCTTAGTTCCTCTATAGACATGGCAGCAACTAGACTGCTTGCAGTAGGCATTTCCTGGGGGGTACCCCTCCTACGCCTAACCTGATTGTTCAAAACCTCTTCGTGACTCCTCGCTATCTCTACAAAGTGCATAAAAAATGGGAGTAGAAGCATAATAACTTGAGGTCTGAGGAAGCAAAAATAAAATGAAGAAACGTAAAGAACCCTTAGAAAGGAAAAAGAAATCTTTAGATTTTAATGATGACCCATCTAGGATAAAAACCTAAAGAAAGTAAACCAAAAACCTTCGCGGACACTAATAGAAAACCTCCAACCACGGGGACACTCAAGCAAACCAACGACGCGGAAAAGGTTTGAGTTGCAAACACTCACCGAAAAATCAAAGTCAATGGGCCAAGAGTCTCGATGGCTCCTTCGGGAAGCCGAAGTTCGCAGTAGCACTGCAGGAGGATGACGTGGCTCGAGTAAAAAAAAAGAAAACAAAACCTTTGAAAAACGAAAAGAAACCCTATAGAGACCTCACTATCCTTATTTCCTTTTAGGAAGGTTTACGACGATTAAAATGCGCCGCCGAACGAGATGAGGATGCAATATCGAGGCGTATGCCTCCCATGCACCCAACACACGCTGTGCTCACCTTCGAACGCATTCAATGCACTAATCGTTTTTCACAAACCTTTCAATTCTCAACATTCAACATTTGAAACCACAATATTTTCTCCCGGCTGAATTAGCACAAAAACTTCAGCTGGAGAAAATAAGGGACATTGTGAGTACCATGATCTCTAGAATTCAATACTCGATGGCCCTGTGGCCCATTAAAGGCGCAGGTCATGGAAATTGTCTGATTCCATTCACCTCACCAAGACCAAAAAGAAAACACTTCAAATGGGAGAATCTATATAGCCACCCGAGCGGCCCGCTCGATTGCAACAAGCCATTTGATTCCATATGGGAAGTATGTTAATAGCACCTAAGCGAAAACCGGTTGTGCGATATTATCACTAATTTTCTAGCTGACTTTCACTCCGGAGATTAATCATGAAAAAGGGAAAAAAAATCCCTAATAAGGAAGAACTAGTTGTCAATAAGGAAAATAAGATTTCCTCCCTTAAACTAAGAGGAGATAAAACTTACCCCAAGCAGCTAAACGGTATGGATTTTTCAACCGAATCAGATAAGTTAAAGACTCTTACTGGGACAAGAAGTATTTTTAACTGTTCTATTTTTACTATTGTCGGAGAGCTGCATCGCCAATCTTTAAAGGTGTTTACATTCAGCCAGTTGGATGCTTCGTGGAATTCACGATCACACCCTACACTTGACATTAGCTGAGCTCACTGGCCAAAGTCCCACAATATCCACGTTAACAACACAATGAATTGATTCAAATCCTATACATTTAATAGCGCTGAGCTTACACAAGCGATATTCCTGGCAGACTATGCAATATGCGCCAGTTGACTTTGACATCGCCTGATCCCCCGAAAGGTCTCTTGCTAGCAAATTCATCGTCAAATTCAGCAAACAGGAGCACAATGTGAACCCTGATTATATGACTTCTTAGGCATCAATGGCGCGATGTAAACCTGCAAAAAGTGGTGGTCCGAATGACTTAAAGGCTTCTACTACTTTCTCCGATGATTAAGTTATCAAAAATATGGAGAAGGAAAAAGAGAATAGGCATAGTTGGAATTGTTCACCTTCCCCTCATAGGGGATCTTCCTGATTAATAGGCAATGGTTTGACGACCCTTCTATTCGAAGGAATTCCTTATTTTTAGGATGTATTATAAGTTTTTATCAAAGACTAATTCTTCCTTGTCAGGGATTATCCTTCCCTCATCCAGGATTATTTCTCCGAGGAGGCGGATTCGAAACTAGAAATTTCACCGGGAGCAATATTGCTTTATGATTTTCCGTTTGTGGTACCTTATTCAGAATCAACTTCCCATATGTGGGGTAAAATAGCCTACTGAAGCAATCTGAAAATCCCAACAAAGTCGCCTACAAGTCTTGAAATGTACTGGGACCTATTTCCGTGCATCCTCTTTAAACTCTCATGTCTAATAAGTGTCCGCCTAGTTTTGGTGTGGCGCAGCGAAGAATCAGTCGTTTTTAACACATGCCAATGTAACACGGGCTCAGCCCATTAAGTAGCGATCTAAACAGATCATAATACTACAATGCCCCCATTTTCTCTCCTGTAATGAGTTTGAAGTTGTTTTAGTCGGGGAAAATATCGTTGTTTTCAAAGTTGGATGCCTGGGTCGTTATTTTGGGAGGAATGATTGAAGCAACATTAAATGCGCTCAGTGGGCGAATGCTCACGTGTGTTTATGCATGGGAGACGACGCCCCAATATGCAAAGATCCTATGATCTCAGTTTCATGGTGCATTTAATACTTTTACACGCCCACCTCGGTGCAGGATAGTGGTCTCAAGAGAGGTTTCTTTTACGTCTTCTCAAAAGATTTTTTCTTTGACTCTTATATTCCATCCTCCTTGCGTCATGCAAATTCCCTTCACAAAGGAGCCATCGAGATTCTTGACACTACCACTTTGATTTTTCTGAGTGTTTAAGTAACCTAAACCTTTTTTCAAAGGTCCTTAAGTTTCATTGAGTGTCTTGTTGTTGAGACGTCATACTGGTTTCGCGATCACGGTTTTGCCTTGTGCATTCCCTTGTTTTGTCCTGGTGTGTGGTCGTATGATTGTGAGATTTTCCTCGAGGGTTTTTTTTTTTTTAATGCACCAAGTCGACCCCTCTTCTCTTTCTTTTTATTTGTCATAGAACACAGAGAGGTCACGAAGAGGTTCGACCATCAGTCATGAGAGAGGTACCCCCAGAAACGCCTATTGCAAGGGGCCTAGGCGCCATGTTTGCAGAGGGAACTCCGAGGTTATATAGCCAAATCCCTGGCCAGAAACTGGCCTCTGGGAGACGCCATCGACTGCGATCACTGAAGCAATTGGGTGGAAAGAGACAATGTCGCCCGCTGAGCATGAGCAGCTGTCGTTGAGCTCGCCTCCTTCGCTCCATCGTTGGTAAAGCAGCCTTTCCATTTCACTGTGCACCTTCGACTCATACATCCCGAATGTTTTTCTGATTTTACGGGTCAGAAGCAATAACTCTTCTACCAATCGATATCTTGTTGGTGGAGATATGTTTCATTTATACTTTAAAGCTGGGGATTGAGGGCCGCCTGTCCATGTCGGCCCATAGACCTTTAGTCGCACTCAGAATCGAGTTCTCGACCCCTAAGACTTTAGCGGGCCGCCCTAGCTATGGCTCATTGGTATGACACCTGCCTCCAGGCTTCCTTGATCTTAAACTAGTCCCTTTCGCTCTGTGTATGTCTCTCGCTTTGATGTATCCCATTTTGGTATGTATCATATTTCCCTAGGTTGTGGGTTTATTGACATACCTATCTTCTTAATGATTTGTAGGTAGGCACAAGCGAGGCTAGATGGTCAATTGGGTGGAGAAGGCAAGGCTGGACTGCATTTTCCAACTTCTTTAGATCATAGAAAGGGAGCGCCAAAGACGAGCCCTCCCAGGAGCAAAGGCAGAGAACCTACAGAGGCGCCTCCTTTATATAGTGCTCTATTCTTCCTCGTCCTTACCCAACGAGGTCGGCCAAGTGGCGAGCCCTTTGTTCTCGCAGATCGAGGTCCCGCCAGAGGCTTTTCCTGTGTGGAGGCCGCTCCGAAACCCTTTGTCCAACCAGATCATCTACCTTTGGCCATGCAAGACCCCAAGCTTGTCCCTAAGAGACACGAAAAAGATCGTGGCAAAATAAAGGTCAGTTTAAGATTTAGACCTGAGGAATTTCCGGACTGACAAATCCTAGAGTTAGCGAGTAGACTGAGGAAGAGGAGGCCAGATGCCTGGTCTTGTTTCCTATTTTGCTATGAGGATGCGCAAGCGAGCGGCTAGCGCTTAAGGGTCGACTGCCCCTAGCACTAAAGTACATGGCAGAAAGCGTCCAAAGCTGACTAGCCCAGATGAAGAGGCTCATAAGAGTTCAGAGATAATAAGCGTGGACTCCCCTAATTGAGCTTCCAATGCCCAACTGGTTTTGGAGGGTGCCCCCCAAGATGCCCCCATAGAGGCTTGTGCACCACCGGAGGATGGAATCCCACTGGGGATCTCCGTGCCGAAGGAGCATGGCGAGGCCCGCGAGGTAGCCGCGCTCCATCGTTTCGACTGCTTGTAAGCACCTAGCCTTCCTCGTAGCCAAGGATGCCTGGCCGGCTACTACTAAGCTCGTATGTTCCCTTACAAGAGTGGGTTCATCCTTCGATAGACACAGTGGCTCTTGGCCTAGAGGACGCTCGGGAAATCATTGATCATTAGAGCCCCTTCAACAAAAGGGAGTCTTCAGTCACGTACATGTGTGACTTTTACCCCACTCTCCTCCCGGTGCCGGCGGCGGCTCGTGCTAAGTAGTATTGCATCCCGTTTCTTGGCTACCTGGATAGGAATACCTTCCTATGCGTGGCCAAGGACAAGATTCTCATCTACAATCACAACTTTCACCACACGAAGCCTTTTGTGGTTTCATCTTAGTACCGATTGTTAATTTTTGTTTTTATTTTCTTCTTAACATCTTCTTTTCTAGGCTATGACGATCGTCAGAATACGTGGCTTACCAAATAGTAAGGAATTCCAACTCGTTGACGATGTCGAAGTCGCATTTATGCCTAATCTACTGTCTCCAAAGACTAGCTGACGCCCTCGGCTAAGGCAAAGTCCAAGTCGAAGACTAGATGAAAAGGCGTCTATGGGGAGAGGATTGCAGGGATGGAGAAGAAGAGGGATGAAGCCAAGCAGAAGGCTAAGGTGGCCCCATCACTTGACGACAAAGGCAAGAGCGATGCTAGGGTAAAGGCGGAGTGGAGGACCCGGGGCTGTGGTCCAAGAAGGCCCCGGGCGCTATAGAGGAGGGCGGTGTGCAAGGCGGAGGTCGAGACCGGCCAACCTAGAGGTTGCGACACTTCCCGGCTATAGCTCTGTGGCTTACCAAAGATGAGGTGTCCTCCTCCATTATCGTGCTGGCAGGACAAGGAGGCCATGTGAGGAAGAGCATCGAAGGCTCTAGGAGGTGATCATCGCTTACGTGGCACGGTGTGCATGCGGTTCAAACACAACATTCAGGAGACCATCCAGAGGTCCAAAAGGTATGTCTGACCTCGTCGACCCACCGCCCCCGAGTTCTCTCAGGAATCCCGCTGCCCCCGCTCCAAGCAGCTGTCGAGGCCAATAGACCGAAGACTCCTCGAGCGAAACGCCTCAAGAACCCACAGCAGGTTTGTCATTGCTGAGACCGTAGAGGACTCTAGCCCCTCTTTTTTTGTTCTTATTTTGTAAATTTTTTATTTAATTTTTAAAGGGGCCTTGTCCAACCACCATCATTTGTGTACTCCCCAGAGGCTATTAGCGCTTTAATGAAATACACTTTTTGTCTACTTTGACTATTGTTTATTTTTATTTCTCATCTCAACGCCATTGGCGCTATTATAATTTATAGTTTACCTAAGTTATTGATTCCTTTCATTGTGCAACCCCTTTCCTAATTTCCGTTAGGATGGCCGCTTTAGACACCAACATTAAGCAGAAGTCGGGTAGGGTTCGCCAGGCTATCAAGCAAGGCACCATCTTTGAGTCTTGGTTATAGCCAACAAGCCAAGGACCATCGTAGGGCTTGGTCATGTACTAGCAAGTTGGAGGCCTTAATTCCGCTTTCTTTGAAGTGCCAACAAAGCTTAGAGCCACAACCTGTCTTTTAGAGGTGCCAAAGACGCTTAGAGTTGTGCCCCCTGATTTTAGTATGGTAGGTGAGCTGACCGGCTTTTGAGACTTCCATACTGTGCGGGCCTTGAGTCAAACGGGCCCTGGGCCTATAGAGTAGTGGGTTTAAAAACCATGGTGATATTGTTTTCAAACATCGGGCATGGAAATCGAAAGATCAGAAATTAATGCACACATAAAACGTGTGTCTAAGCGTGAAGGGTGATTGGTCACAAAGAGTGTGAGTAGCGCACGTGTCCCAACGTGTCTGTGGTGCATGATTTTTTGATGGCATATTTAATGCATCTGTTGACGTTTCACCCCTACATATAGGGGTCTGAC
This sequence comes from Tetrastigma voinierianum, assembly GCA_016808115.1. Taxonomy (NCBI): domain Eukaryota; kingdom Viridiplantae; phylum Streptophyta; class Magnoliopsida; order Vitales; family Vitaceae; genus Tetrastigma; species Tetrastigma voinierianum. Next base: position 157,374 of record JAEQBH010002111.1, on the reverse strand, counting down.
TTTGAGTGCTACCTATCCACAAAGTCTTTCACTATCATATTTCTTTTCTTTTCTGCTCTGGTGAAATCTTAATAGTTATGGATAAGGGAGCCATGAGGACGATCGCTGAGGTGGACTGAGCCATTCTTCACCGGCGGGCGGCGGGATTAAGTAGGTTCAAATTCAATATCCGTGGAGACCAACCAGAGGTTCCAGATTATATGCTCGGCTCTCCGAATTTTCTTTCTCTAGAGTGCAAGCCTTAGGTGCATCGTAGAGAGGTGACAAAGGAGCCTGAGAGAGGTGCCCATGTTAGGGATTTAAATGGAACATCCTAAGTTCCACTTTATCTTCGACTTTCTCCTTTTTCCATAATGGTCCCAATATGGCCGCTTAGACATATATCATCATGTAACTAATGACGCCATTAACATATTTATGAGAAATAAATTTTTGTAATGGGACCAATATGGCCACTTAGACATATATCATCATGTAACTAATGACGCCATTGATGTATTTATGAGATATAACTCTTGGTAATCTTTTTACAAACGACCCTTTTTTTTTCTTTGCAAAATTCTTTGAAATATAACTCAGACTAAAATTGTTGGGCTTCTCGTAGACATCGAGGTCAGAAGAGCATCCAAGCTAGTATCCTTCAAGCTTGGGCCCAAGGGTCAAGCTTAAGAGCTCGCGCTATGCTTAGGCTAAGGACCATGTGTGGTATTGCGAGAGCGCTAATAGGCCTGGAACCACATCTAGGCTTTTGAAAGTACCAACAGGCTAAGAGTCACAGTTTGGTCTTTTAAGAGTGTTTTTTTAAAGTGCCACAGACTTAGAGCCATACCGGGTCTTTGAGAGGTTGTCTGGTCAAAGAAAGATCTGGCTCCGGAAAGTGCTAACATTGTGAGCGCAATTTCGGCCTGTCTCTTGAAAGTGCCAAATGTGCTAAGAACCGCGGTCTAGTTCTTTGAGGAGCGCCAGCACTTAGAGCCATACTGGCCTGAGTAAGAAGTGTGCTTAAAGCCATAGTCCCATTTCTTTGAGAGTGTCGCCAGTTTAGAGCCACAAGCCTTATCTTTGGAAGTGCCGTAGCTAAGAGTCACAAGGTGATCTTTTGAAAGCGCCAAAGAAGCTAAGAGTCAGCGCTCTGTCTTTTGAAAGTGCCGCAGCTAAGAATCATAATCCGGTCTTTTGAAAGTGTCAAGAGGCTAAGAGCCATCGGTCCTGGGCCTTTCGAAGTGGTAGCAGTGCTAATGTACCTACGCTTGGTCTTTTGAAAGTGTCAGTAGGCTATGAGCCACGGTCTGGTCGTTTGAAAGTGCCGGCAGGCTAAGAGCCACGGTCTGGTCTTTTGAGAGTGTCTTTTAAAAGTGCCAGCAGACTTAAATCCAAAATCTAGTCTTTTGAGAGTGCCAGCAAGCTTAGAGACACAGTATGGTCTTTTGAGAGTGCCTGTAGGCTAAGAGCCACATCTGGTTATTTGAAAGTCCTAACAAGCTAAGAGTCACGGTCTGGTCTTTTGAAAGTGCCAACAGGCTAAGAGCCACGGTCTGGTCTTTTAAAAGTATCTTTTGAAAGTGTCAGCAAACTCAGAGCCGCAGTTTGGTCTTTTGAGAGTGTCAACAGCTTAGAGCCACAGTATAGTCTTTTGAGAGTGCTAGCGTTAAAGCCACAAACTGGGTCTTTGAAAGTGTCAGCAAGCTACATAAATCCAGCCTGGTTTTTCGAAGCGCCAACAGTTAAGAATCATACCTAGTCTTTTTTGAAAGTGCTATAGCTAAGAGCCATTATATATCTTTGAAAGTGCCACAGCTAAGAGCCATACCGTATTTTGAAAGTGTCAGTAGGCTAAGAGCCACGGTCTGGTCTTTTGAGAGTACCAGCAGTCTAAGAGCCACAGTCTGGTCTTTTGAAAGTGTCAATAGACTAAGAGCCACGGTCTAGTCTTTTGAGAGTGCCAGTAGGTTAAGAGCCACGATTTGGTCTTTTGAGAGTGTCAACAGAGTAAGAGCCATAGTCTGGTCTTTTGAAAGTGTCAGTAGGCTAAGAGCCACATCTGGTCTTTTCAAAAGAGGCAATTGCAAAATTTCAAAATATTTTAAAGACAATCTTTATTTATAGTAATACTTTCAAAGGCAATTTTACTAGTAATACCTCTTTAGATGCATGACGTTCCACATTTTGGGTACTGGAGTCCTGCGTAGCTATTCAACTTATATGACTGGGGCCACAAACTACGTTATATGGCCCTTCCCAGTTTGGTTAGAACTTCCCTTCTGCTGGTTAGTCATGTTTTCAAAGACTCTTCTCAAGACTAGGTCTTCGTTTTGGAATGTACGCAGTTTTACCCGCCTATTGTACAGGTTTGTCAATCTTTGTTGGTATGACGCTACGCTAAAGATAGTCGCAGCCTTCGCTGGAGCTTCGTCTGGTCATATCTAGGTCTTTAGTAAAGGCCTTTGATTAGCCCTTTAGAAATTCCACCTAGCGGGCATCCCACTTCGTGGGGATTATGGGCCTTCATCCTGTAAGTAAGGGCGAATGGCGACATCCTAGTTGGTTTCCGGCTGGTCGTTCTGTAGGCCCATAGAACTCCTGGTAGCCCATCTACCCATTTTCCTTTAGCCGAATGCAGATGCTTTTTCAAAGCTGTTAGCAGAGTCTTGTTGAATGATTCCGCATGGCTATTGCTTTCAGAACCAAGTGGTTGAATACAAGTTCGACTTTCAAATTTTTGTTGCAAAAATTCATGTATACCTCATTGCCAAACTGCGTGGGTCTTATTGTCGGGCCATTATCGACTTAGGGTATTCTTAACCTGATGTTATGTTTTTCCTGGCTACAATTCGGCAATATTTCGGTTCTTTGATGGAAGGGGCGTATGGCTTTAGTTTTTACCCATTTCATAAAATAGTCCCGGTGCTACTAATAATAGCTTTTTCTCAGGTCGGGCAGTGCAGCGCATCCCACTATATCAATTCTCTACTCGGGCTTAAGGGTTAGAGCCCACAGGTTGTTAGGTTCTAAGCCGACACCAAATGGGCTGACGCTTGGTACTGACCACACTTCCTCGACATGTGATATCGTGATCCGCCCCCCGCGGCTGGCTAGTAAGAGCCTCTGTATGGGCCCCAGGTGCCAAAGTTCTATCGCTTGGATGGTTTCCGCATATTCCTTCGTGGAGCTCCGCCAATGCATACCGCCCCTACTAGGTGGTGAGGCATTTAAGATACGGGTCGTCTAAAGACCGTTTATACAACTGCCCGTTCACAAGGAAGAATCGAGCCGTCTAAACTTGAATCTTGTGGGCTTTGACCCTACTATTCGAGAGTTCTCCTGAGCTCAGGTAATTGACTATTGGAGTCATCCAAGAGGGATATTTTATCTCATTTGGTCTTGCTAGCAAGAATCGACGACTGATCGTAATAAACAGGAGCAATCGCTTTCTTTCTTTGCTGGCAGATGCTACGATTACACTAAGGCATCCGCCTTGTAATTTGAACCCCTTGGTATATGCTCAAGCTTCCAAGCCACGAAGCTCTTCATTCAAAGCTTAACCAGGCATACATACTTGGTCATGCGTTGGTCCCTTGTCTCGTATTCCTCGTTTACCTGTCCTACCACCAACTGGAGTCACTTTGTATGATGATCTTTTCGAGGATACAGAGATCGAGATCTATACCGCTATGATTGCCGCATATTCGCCATTATCGACGCGGAAGACTAACCGACAGCCTAATTTCCTATCCTCTCCCCGCCAAGGCCGCTTGTAAGCGAACATCGTGCCTGCTTACGGGGCTGTCACCATCCACATTGAAGGATCCACCGCCAATGTTACTCGGGTCCGCGTCCTATTGGGGATCTCTACTAAAAATTCTACTAATATATGTCCCTTTATTGCCAAGCAGGGTTTATATTGGATACCGAACTCGCTTATACAGCCCACCGGCTATCCTTCCCGACGTCGGGTTTATGTATGGTCTTTCTCGTAAGGGAAGATTGGTCAAGACGATGATAGGTGTATGGAAGTAAGGCGGAGTTTTTAGCTACCACGGAGAGCTAACGCTGCTTGCTTTCGGGCCCAGTATCTTAGGAGTTTAACCCCGATAGCGATTTGCTTACGAAGAATATTGGTCTCTGATTTCTAGTTTTCATCTTCTTTGAACAAAATGCATTGAGACATTTGAAATTTGCTAGAGTAAAGATAGGCGTATTGCAGCTTTGGGGCTAGCCATAGCAAGATTCGAGTGAGATACTTGATTGCCATGGCTTTAGTCTCATTCCTTATTCCGTTTGAGAAGCGCGGCCAAACCCGATTAGGTTCTTCACTTTCTGGAGGTAGCTCTTTGCATTACCATAAAGCCTAAAAACTTGCCCGAACTGATTTCAAACGCACATTTTAGGGGATTGAGTTTCATGCCGTATGTGCATAGTAGCTCAAAGGTTTCTTGTGAGTGTTTTGTGTGATCGGGGCGTTATTTGGATTTGAAAAGCATATGGTAAATGGAGACTTCCATGGTCTTGCCCATCAGTGGTCGAAATATCTTGGTCACCAGCCTTTGATAAGTCGCTTCGGCATTCTTCAAGCCAAAAGGCATTACATTGTAGCAGTATAGCTCGTGCGGTGTAATGAAAGTCGTTTTCTCTACATCAGGCGGGTGCATGGGAATCTGGTGGTACCCAAAGAAAGTGTTTAGAGATGACATCATTCCATTCTTAGTTTTGAGGCATTGCGGTGGAGATTTTATGCGCGTGAGGGGGTGAGCTATCTTTCGGCGTAAGCTTCATTGAGGTCAGGTGTAGTCTACACATGCTCTCCGCTCTGCCCTTCTTTGGAACCACTGCCACCACATTGGCAAACCATTTAGGAATTATTTACCTCTCTGATGAAACCTGCTCTCAAAAGATTGTCCACCTCTATCTGAATAATCTAATGGTGATCTGGGTCGAAACACCTCACTTTCTGTCTCACTGGCTTAGCCGCGAGGATAATATTTAGTTTGTGAGAGGCCAACATTAGGTCGATTTTGATCATATCTGAGTGATTCCAGGTGAACACTTCTATGTTTCTCAACAATACTTGTTGTAGCTGCTCTTTTTCTTCGCTGGATAGCAGAAAACTGACGTATGTGAACTTCTCCGGCCCATCTAACACTACTATCTTTAAGGGATCCATGGCTAGTAGGTCCTTCTCTTCTGGCTTGACCTGGGTGGCGAACTGTGGTTGCTATGAGGGGGTGTGATCTTCGAGGGGAGGACTGCCTAAGCTCTTCTCCCTTTTTTGTTCCTGTATGGATAGTTGATAGCACTGCCGTGCGGCCAGGTGACTGCTTAGAAGGTCGACCTACCCCAAGTTGGTCAAATAATCGACCATCTGGTGGTATGTTGAAGGGACGACCTTCATCGAGTGTAGTCAGGTCCGACCTACTATGGTATTGTAAGGCCCCAAGTCTTCAACAATTGAGAACAAAACTTGTTGGAGTAGTAGCCCTGCCACAAGGAGTGTGAAGCGTCTCTTTAGTGTGTCATGGTTGTTGTGCCGTTGGGGGGAAACCAAAGTTCACTGACTAAGTTCGGCATTCAGGAAGCTTCATCGCGATTAAAGGTTGGTATTCTTGATAAGTCGCACGCTGCCCGGGATCTACAGTCTGTGTGCCTGATGACCTGTTCGAGGGTTTCTGGGAGGGAGAAGGATATGGGGCCATCTATTGGCTTGGTTTCTTCACGGCTGCCTCCCGTGTGGATAGCATTTGTGACGCCCCATTCTCGGGGTGTCCGTTGACAACACCTTGGAAATCGACGGAATACTCGTGAATGTCGAGATGGCTTTGACACCTCTCACGAAAATCGGGCAGAGTCTCCTTTGTACGGGGAGCTCTACCCAAATACAAAACCTGTCCCAAACAGTTCAATATGGCCACACAGGGTCCATCTACAATTAAAATGAGTAAAAATGGCCTCTTGGGCCCCTGCATCAATACTCACAATAATCATATCCCAACCAAATATATATATCATGGTTCAAGAGTTGATAATTCACTCTTATACAACATATATTAAAAGTTTAAAACATTATAATACATGTATCCAAATAAAACACCAAAGCCACAACCCGGCTTTCTTCAAAATCGGCCTCTAGGATGAATCTTCTCCTCGTGCGCTCCCTGTACCTGAAATAATATAATTCCCTCGACAGGGTGAGCTAATGTGATAATTAGAATCACCACTAAAATGGGTTACTCCCCACCTAAGTGCATATACAATGCTCCTATATAAACACACATTCAAGCAAATACGTGATCCTACTTGAATGTCTAAATGACCTTAGTGTCCCGAGTCCTCATGACTCCCTCACACTTGCCTAAGCCATATTTGAGAAACAGTGGCCTCAAAACAAAGGTATTTGTTTTTAATTATGAACAACCCTGGAGTATAAGTAGTGGGTAGGCTTTCCAGATAATCTAATTAATTGGACAACCCTCCGATGTATATCAATTGGGCCGACTCGAAACGATTGATATTATATGGACTACCCTCGATATTGTAATTGACACACTCTGGGCCAATTATAATTATTAGTCAGCCCTACGAAACGATTCTCGAAACCGTCTCAGCCACACTCACTCTTATTGCTCTAGGGTGCCCCAGTGCATATGGAATGCATGATGCCAATTTCAATACAGCAATTTATATAACACATGCAAATATATATAACATGATATACATTTGCATAATTTAATCACACAAACATGTTATCTGATTTCCCAATCCATTACACCAAAAAATTAGCTCCCGTGGGCTAATTAGCAACCTGGCAGTCGATTTGAATTGCACAAAGGCCAAACACATTTTCTCACAAAATTTATTTCGTGAACACTATTCAAGTGAACAGTAAAACCCTCGGGTTACTGTTCACGGCCACTACCCTACATCGGTTCCACTTCGTGAACCCGAATTCCCTAGCCATTTTTGGCCTCATACACATCAAAACATGATTTATGGCATAATTTATACCATTGAGCACCCAAAACAACCCCTACAGTCACAGACTATACAATGGGCTCCCAAAATTTTTCAATAATTCGGTCCCAAGTTTTGGGACCGATCAAACGGTCGTTCAAGGCATCAAGCCAACCGAAACATCATAAAACATTTAAACAAAGTATAAAACTCAAGTAGGATGGAGCACCACCTCCACGAGTTTGTGAAACTCCTCAAAGCCCAGACCCACAGCGTAGGCCTCAGCTGCGATAAGAGCGACTTTCCTTCTTGCTCCGAAGAATTTCGACGGTCGGATCACCCAAAAACTTAGAGAGAAGCTACACTTTCTCTCACTTTGAAATCTCAACCTTACATCCAATTTTTTTTTTTTCTCTTTCCGTTTTCTCTCCTTTTACAATTTGAGAAGACAATACTATTTGAGTTTTGTCTTTTCTTCATTATAATTTCCATGACATCTATATCCCTTAACCCGGTTTTGATACTTGCACTATCTTATTCCATTTCCATAAAAATTTCTCTACTCATGCAACATGTGTCACATGAGTACATATTATAGGTGACTTCGTCATCACATGTCGTTCTACGGCACGAAAGCATAATGCCTCGAAAAGCGTGCAAGTCGAGTATCGCCGGAATTCGGCCGAGTCGGCGATGTTAGCTAGATTTCGTGAGACGATTCCAATGGTGAAATCCGTTTCATCATCCGAGATCTAAAGAATAAATTTCGGATTTTTATCAAAATTACGGTTTTGCCCTTTTTGAGAAAATTGGATTTTCTCGGGTCTTACAGCATTTACCCAGGCCTTGACTGTGGCCGATGTCAAGAGCTTCTTCTGTTGGCGCTTCGATTGATACTGGTCATTAGACAGGCCTCTTAGTATATAGTTTATAGTTGGTCTGGGTTTTAACGGGACGACCGCTATGGTTGTAATTAAATACGTTGGTGGCCCGATTCAGCCTGTGTCAACTTCCTAACATACCTTATGGTGCCACTGCTTTGATTAATTAACCACCCATGAACTTTAGAAGCAGGCTGTTGGTCTCATGCGTGATCTACATGATGGCATTATCGTATATATGGGTTTCTATTAGAGGGATCCATCTAGATTGGTGCAGGCCACTTGAAATATGGCAAGTCACGAATGAGGGGCAACAGCCTCTCATATGAGATGTTGGGAGTAAACTGCGGGGCTCTCTCTTTTTCTGTGACTAATCACGAGATAGCTTTCAGTTTCTGCTCTGACCTTCCTTGGACTCATACCGCTTCTTCCCCTCTAGCTTGTTGTACTCAACCAGCTTGCTTGTGATCATGACAGTTTTTATTGCTACGCGGATATTATCTTCCAGCGTTGAGTACCTATTTGTCCGGCTATATAATTCTTCCATTGTTGCCGGTGGGTCTAAAGACAGTGAGTGGAAGAAAGGTGTGGATGGCCCAAAGCTTCTCCTGAAGTTCTGAAGGATTGTGTCCATGCTATAAGCCTCTACCTGTTGGACAGCTTGCTCGAACCTCCTTGTGAAGTCTCATATGGATTCCTCTTCCCGTTGTACAATAATCTGCAAAGAGCTAATGTTCCTCTTCTGCCATATCGAACAAAGATACTGAGAGATGAATGGGTAGCTCATTGAACAAGTTTGTTAGATTACCACGGGAGCTTGTGGAATCGAGCTAAGCGCGATTCCTCGTGAGCTTCAGCCAAAAATACTTTGTACAATAGACATTCGTTGCTGGTGTTCAGTGTCATTGCTGGTGTAGTAGACATGTGATCATAAAAGGGTCATTAGAGCCATCAAACATAGTAAGGCGGCATGACAAACTTGTGGGGTGGCTCGTATTAGAATGTGTTGGCCTTGAGGTGAAGAGGCATGTCGTGAGCCCAGCCCCGAATCGGGCTTCTAAGGCTGCGTATAGAATATCGGCCTTGCACCAAAGGTGGGATGCATAAGCGGCATCGTGCAAATGGAAATGCTTTCTTGAAGGCGGGGCCTTTGGCAGTAGTTAATGCGACCCTCAGCTTGAGCTGGCGGTTGGTGGATCAATGAAACCGGGACGATCGGCCCCGAAGCCATTAATCAAATCCATTTATCAAATACATTTAGTTAATATAAGCGTTTCGTTCTCAAATATTTGCGGCGATTTCAAGTTAGGGCAAGCCATAAGCATTTACAAATTCAATGCAATTCAGCACAAAACATGCATTTAACCAAAAATGGCATATTATGCAGATTTTCTTTATAATGTCTAAATGCGTATTCGAGTTATAGTACAAAAATGAATTTGGAGTTGAACTCCTTTTGTTTACCAGCAATGTCATGCTTAAAATGATGCATGTGATGGAGCATACTTTCAGTGAACTGCGGATGACTCTAAGCTCCTACGACAGGTCAGTTTTCAATCATTATCATCCTCTGTACTGCATTGATAAAACAATAAACTAAAAGCATTTTCATGCTTAGTGGTTCTATACATTTTTCTATTCCATTTCAATTCAATCTGAATCATGCATTTATCAAATAATGCCTTTGCTCTGATATCTATGTGTAATGTAAAATACTTATACAAATACACTTTTAAATCATTTTTCACTTTTCGATTTGCGATTTCACACATGACTATAGAGTCAACATTCACGACAGATTCAGTTGGTGAATCCTGTTCTGTTTGTTATTCAGTAGCAATGTGATTTCACATTCAATATTACAATCTCACATATGACTATATAAGTCGACATTCATGACAGATTCAGTTGGTGAATCCTGTCTTGTTTGTCATTCAGTAGCAATGTGATTTCACATTCAATATTACAATCTCACATATGACTATAGAAATTAACATTCACGACATATTCAATTAGTGAATCCTGTCTTGTTTGTCATTACGGTAGCAATGTGATTTTACATTCCAACAAATCACAGTTTACCTTCACTGACAAATTCGGTTGGTGAATCCGAAGTCATGTTGGTCATTCAATTATAATTTCAAATCAATTTCTCACATGTAGTAAAATTCTTATAATTTAAATACACGGCACATGCAAATATTTGACAAACATTTGAATACTAATAATTCAAATCCAATATATGTATATATTTCACAAATAGAACTTGAAATGGGAATTGGTGAGAGAGAACCAGCAGACCCGGTGTTCGATCCCTTTTCTCTTTCGATACGATCTAGGTCGGGTTGTAGACTGCGCACCTAGTCAGGCCACAAATTCTCCACTCTTAGTGGTTGAACAGTGTCGTACTACGCTTTGGCGGCGGGGTACTTTAACCGCCTCATTGGCGAGTGCAGTCACGTTCATTTAGTTTTATGTTATTTGAACCCCTATTAATCATTTATTAGGGTCCTTAAACTATTGATGTACGAATACGAGGTGTTCGGAAACAAAAATCCAAAATTTGTTCACGATGAACAGTAGCTAAGCGCGAGCGTAGGCCTTAACACAGCGTGCACGAGGAACATTTGGCCCCCTCGACCCGCATCTGACGAGGCATCCTATTCTGGCAATGGGGTCTACAAGCGAGGCGTGGAGTTGCACCTCTGCTACGGTGTAGGAGCCCGTTTTGCCCATATTTTTTTTTCCAATTTTCACTTTTGCAATTTTTCTCCAAAATCCTCAAAAACTCAAAAGAAATCATGGGAATAACTCCCAATAACATCCTAATATCATCCTAAACCAACCATGAGTAAAACCCATGGATGGATTAGGGTTTTTCTAACCCAAACATCATTTAAAGAAATCTAGGGTTTGGTTCTTACCTTAAATCCTTTTGAATCTTCTTCACCTAAGATGTTCGATCACTTAGAAACCCGAAATGGGGATGATCTCCCACCAAAATCACTTCTTCTTGCAAAACCCTAGATTTCTCCTCTCACTCTCTTCTCAAAGCGTTTTTGTACAGTGGCCATTTAAGACCAAATATGCCTTAAGTTATGTTTCACCCAAAGGCATTATACGGCTTGTTCATTAAATCCCATTTCCATTTTCTCACTTAAAGCTTACTAGTCTCCTTATTTGCACATTCACTTATCATTTATTTCACATTAGCATTTAAACATCATTTGACCATAGGTCCTTATTTCAAATTTCAAATTTGCCATTTTCACTTAGGTTATTCAGGGGTTGATCAATTTCTCGTTTGGCATATAATATTTAATCATATGCTCACATATTCATTCACTTCACAATTTAATAATTTATCAATTCTCGAGAGAAAAGCATAGAGTTTGACTCGATTATACCACTGAATATATAATAAAATTATTATAGAAATTATAGGGTATTTTTTGGGCTTTACAAGTTCTACCTCCTGTTAGCCTCCTCCCTAGCCCGACAGGAACTGCCACTAACGACATCATTGAGGGCAGGGCGATGCGAATGCTTCCTTCGAGATTTGGTCCTTGTGCTGCCTCAAGCATTCCTTCCCGGCGAGGGACTCGTGGATGGGGATCTCCCGGTTCATCATTTGCTGGGGCATCACCGTCGCTGGAAGTAATGGACTATTTTCCTTTATTACGGGCTATTAGATGTTCAGCACGATCGCCATCTCGTACATCCTTTTCAAGTTCGCGACTTTTTTCTACCTAGGCTCGCAGCTGGTTATTCTCATGTTGCAAGCGTTCAGCACGAGCTTGTAACTCTTGTATCTGTCTCGCCTGCTCCTCCTGCTTCCTTTCCATCTCTTGACACTAGTGAAGGAACTGATATTTAGGTGTTTGATTCATCAGATTGTTCGACATTGCGGCTGCTTCAGGTAGATCAGATGCGAAAGGGGGATTCGAAAGAGTTCGAGGTAACGGGGGGCTGCCAGAGAATCGTTGAAGCCAAACCCTTGCAGCTCGTCGATAAGACTTTTTATTCGATTCCCATAGACAACACCAATTGTTGGGACTTTGAACGTCGGATCCCCTGAGTGCCAAGTTGTAGGGGCCTTAATCATCATTTTCCTTGAGCATCAGCAGTGCAATGTGAACCCCGATTATTTGACTTCCTGGGCATCAACGGCGCGATGTAAACCTACAAAAAGGGACGATCCGGCGAAGGTGGGTCGGCTGCCTCTCTAATGATTAAGTTAACAAAAATATAGAGAGGGAGAAGAGAATAGGCGTAGTTGGAATTTCTCACCTTCCCCTCGTTGGGGATCTTCCTGATTTATAGATAATGGTTTGCCGAATCTCCCTCCTAACTCGGGAAGGAATCTATTATTTTTAGGGATAAATATGTTTTTCCTTATCAAAGACTAATTTTTCCTTGTCAGAATTACCCTTCCCTTATCCAGGATTATCTCTCCGAGGAGTAAGGGATTCAGAAACTAGAAAATTTCGAGGATTATCAAAGACTAATCTTTCATGGATTTTTCGCTTCCAGGTACTTATTCGTAACAAACTTCCCATATGGCGTAGAATGGCCAACTAGCGGACTTGAAATCCCAGATGGACCGCCTTAAGCAAGCCTTGAAAAAGTTTGACCTTGCTTTCCCAGGCGGCCTCTTTAGACTCTCTCGCTTGAGAAGTGTCCGCCTGGTTTTGGTGGGGTGAGTGGAATCAGGCCGTTTCTTAACACAGGCCAAAAGGGCGATGGGCCACGAGTCCCGGGCCCATTGAGTAGCGGATCTTAAAGATCATGGTACTTACACATATGACTCAATTTTGCATCGTATCGACGACTATTTATTTGATTTATTGTCTCTAATCATATATACTTTACTCATATGAATCACCAAACACAAATAAACACCGCACCACGGCGACGAAAACCGAAACGTCATACTAAGACAACACAACCACACGACTACGAAGACGACAACAATTACACGCACACTAAGACGACGACTAAATCACGAAAAAACAAAAGAAAACCAAAATCCGTATGAAATAACCATTTTATCGATAAATAAAAATATGGAAATAGGTATAGATGAGTGATTATAGACAAAGAATGACAAAAATTCTTTCTCCTTGCTTAAAAATAGAGGCTAGCGAGAGGAGAGAAGTTGAAAAAAATAGGGGCGAGAAGAAACCTTATTTCATCAATTAATAATTTTGATAGAATAAAGATTATTTTTAATTTAATAGAGGAAAATTATTTCAATAGAAACTGTTTTGAGAATTTTTATATTTTAAGAGAACTACGTAAAAAGTATACCTTTAATAAACGAATGTAGCTCTCTCTTCTCTCTCATTTTTGTATTAAAACTGTATTAATATTTGAGTTTTCAGTAGCCAATCTTTTAAAATATCCTTGGAAGGTATTATTCATGTTATTCTTTGGAATGACTTTCATCATATATAGTTACAAAATATTTTAAGTTGAAGTATTTTTAATTTTTTTCTATTTTTTCTTCTACACTTTTTTTTTTTAAATTTATCATATTTTTTATAGTTAGATATATAGCTTTAAGTGAGTAAAATATCAAAGGTAATGATTAGAGATGATGTAAGAGCTCCATATTTGAAAGAAAGATTCCTATATGGGCTCCCTAGAGCTCTCATAGAAAAAGTCAAAGAAACTTTTAAAGAAAAATATCAAGGAACAATCCTTTATGATAATCTTACTTATGGAGATCTCATAAGTGAGGTTAAAAAAGAATGATTAAAGTTGTGTTCACAACTAAAACTCCAATATAAAATCAAAAAGGATTTAAAAGCCTCTAGAAAAGACTCAGGATCCTTTTGTGCCCAATATGGTATTGAAATGTCAGTACCTCCTTCACGGAAAAACAATCTCCCAAATTATTCCTCTAGACGTAAGTCTTATTCTAAACAAAACCACCCAAAAAAGATTATAGGTGCCAGAGCAAGATCGAATTTTCAAAAAAAAAAGTAAAATGGTAATTTCGATTAATAAGATATTTTTTTTTTAGCTCGGATGACCAAAACGGACTTCAGTTGGAATTGTCTCGCAAAATCTAGGCCCATCCGCGTGATTTCTTGAATTAGGGACGGTCGAATTTCACGTTCTTGAGGGCAGGAGTGGCGCGTGACAAGTGGCGGTGTTGGTGGCTCCACATTGAGACACATGCCCGAAAATTTGTGTGAGCAAGTCAAACAATGAGCTCAAGTATAGGCTATAGGTGACATGTGACATCATGTCATGGAGGGAAATCCAGGGTAGATGGATAAGAGGATAAGGGAAATCCTAAAAGCCAATGAGAAATTGGACATTTGGCAAGTGAAAGGACAAGCTCTTAGCCCATCTTGGACTAGGATGTGGGATGGGAGAAAGAAAGAGTAGAAGAAAGAAGGAAGAGAAAAAGAGAGTTTTGAGAGAGGAGCTCCATCTTCTCTCTAAATTTCTGACACTTGATTGGACGGCGGTTTTAGGCGAGAAAGCGAGGAGAAGTTTATCCTCCACGGCGGGGGAAAGCCGCATAAAGGCGGAGTTGGGGAGTTGCAAACCGACTCAAGAGGTAGGGGTTTTTCTCCTACTTGGTTTAATCCTTGTTTAAGGGTCATTGAATGGCATGGGTTGTGTGGTAGGTAGTGGCCAGTATGAAGCCCAGTTCGAAGACTTTGGGGTAGTGTCTTGGAGATTCGGAATTTGTTCACGAGACAGTCCAGGGGCGGTTTGGGACTAAGTAATTGTCCTTATGTACCATTTATGTATTAGGGATTCAAATGAATAATGGTGTTGGTTTTCTTGCCTAAGGGAATGTTTGGTTGTGTTTTGAACCATGGGAAGCTGTCATATTGTGGTAGTACACATTAACCGGATTTTAGAACTGGTTTTTGGGTAGGAAATAAAGGGATTTTGGTAGTGAGTCATTCAGGTAAATTTTAGTCACATCAGTGTACTTGATGTTAGGCTTTTGAATTTCTCAAATCAGATCTCGTGGCTCGAGTTATGTCGTTCCACTTCAGTCTAGATTGAAAAGAAACTATCAAGCTAAATTAAGCGGCCGGATGGGTTGGTGTGGACAGTTCACCGGATGGGGTCACCGAGATGGGTTCCGTCCGGCTAGGATCATGTGTGACCTCCAGCTTTGGAAACCATAATACGTCAGACTTAGTTTTGGATGTTCTTGGACTCATGGAAGCCTATTGAGGTCAAGTTTCAGCCATGTCCTATGAAGGACATTGAAGCGATCAGTAGGTTAGTCTTTGGTTAGATTGGAAGGCTAAGCCGGTGAATTTCTTGATTAAGTGTGTGACCTCCGACTTTGGAAGGTCATAACTTCTTCGTCGACTCAGGTGGTGTTTTTGGATTCTATGGAAAGACCATTGGTGATTTCCATATGGAGAATGCCTTTGGAGCGTGGGTGCTGGGCGGTCGGAAAGGGCATTCGGGCGGGTAGGTAGAAGGAATTTGTCAGGTGAGATTGCTAGTCATGTGACCTCGACCGGAGGTCATAGTTTCTCGTCGAACTCCGTTGGTGTTCTTAGACTCTATGATCGAGTCAAGATTGTATCCATGTCCTATGGAGGGACATTGGGCAGTCGGTCAGTTAGTCTTTGGGTAGTTAGTCTTTGGTTGGGTAGGCTAGCTGGTAAGAGTGCTATTCATGTGACCTCTCAGCTTTGGAAGGTCATAACTTCTTCGTCCAGTCCGATTACGGGTGTTCTTAGACTCTATCGGCTAATTGGTCAAGGTTCCAACCATATACGTGGAGGCATTGGATGCACTGGAGGCTATCAGGAAGAGACGTCGGGCGGT
Organism: Tetrastigma voinierianum; assembly: GCA_016808115.1. Taxonomy (NCBI): domain Eukaryota; kingdom Viridiplantae; phylum Streptophyta; class Magnoliopsida; order Vitales; family Vitaceae; genus Tetrastigma; species Tetrastigma voinierianum. The sequence goes on along the minus strand of JAEQBH010002111.1, from coordinate 141,730 downwards.
CGGGTGGAAGCTGTAGTGAGAATACCTATTCATGTGTGACCTCAACTTGGAAGGTCATAACTGCGTCAGATTCCGGTCGGGTGTTCTTGGACTCTATAGAAAGCTCATTGAGTCAAGATTCCAGATAGGTGCCTGTGAAGGGTAGTGGGTGATCATAACCTTGCTATAATTGATGTTTTGCACCGAGTGTGTAGGTTGCTTGGTTGTATCAAAGTGAATAGCCGGGTTTTAACATGATCATTGCATGGCATGTTGTAGGCTATTGTAGGTTGTTGTATGTAGGGACTGTTAGAATGGTCCATATCAATTTGAATTTTAAATTCAAATTGAATCTCCCATGACACATTTCTGACCACGCAGCTCTTTAGAAAGACTGTGATGGCTTGGTCTCCATTATAAGAAGAACCTTTGCACATTTTGGGTCCTATCTCTTCGGAAATACGGGAAAATCATAAATCAGTTGTTTTTGAGGAAGGGTTTAGAAGAACCAAAATATTTCAGGTTTCGATTTTCGGTTTTTTTCTTAATAATGGTACGGAGGTATGTAGATGCGGCATTTTCTTGTGAATGGACGGTTTGAGGCTTTGGAAACTAAAAGGTTCCCCAGGTTTTATGGTTGTTTGATGTTGTATGGATGATTGGAACCAAACTGGTTCATGATTGTGAAGGGGTCGTGGGTACCCTGTTGGATGGGTCCAAGATTGTGACCTTGTTGTGTGTTATTGCTTGTATGAATAACATGCAGTGTGAGTATGACATGTTAATGTATGTTGTATGATGTATTAACATGATGTTGAATTATATAAAAATATAATTGTGTGTAAGCCATTGGAATTGGATTGTTATTAGCCCATGTGAGCTAATTTAGATGTCACTATTATGAATTGAATGACATGATGCATGTGAGTTAATTTTTGTGAACATATGCATGATTGAGATATATTAGCATGCGTTGCATGAAAATGGCATAATGCATTTCATATGCACCAGGGTAACCTAGAAAATTAGGTGTGAGTGCATGGCATGAAAGAAAAGAAAAATGGAAAATGGTTGTGAAAGGAATTTCAAGGGAAGATTTTAGAATCACTGAGAATGGTCCAATACCATCCTAGAGGTCAATTTAAGGATCGTTTCTAAAAATGATCCAAAGAATTACTTCAGGTACCCAATATATTTACCGAAACTGCAGATGATGTTTTCAAGAAACAAAACTTTGTTTTGAAAATCAGAAGGTTTTTCTCACATTCACTTGCATGCGAGGGAGTCAAGTGGAGGGCTCAGAAGTGGGTGCGTGAGTCACATTCGATCCATATCATGTAGACATTCAAGCAGATCATGTATCAAGCTTTGAATGTGTTTCAGGTTGAATCTCATGTGCACTTAGGTGGGGAGTAACCCATTTAGATCAATAATAGTATCGCTTCAGCCCTGTCGAGGAAAATTATTTCGTGTACCGGTTAGTTCACCTAGGGATGGGACGATCCGGGAGTTCTTAGACTAAGAAATTGGTCATATGGTGTGTTTATTATGTATTTTGTAAAACTGGTAAAATAATTCATTGATAATTGTAAATTAACCTCAGATAAATATACATTTTTATAAAGATAGATGTATTTTCGCCAATGCATCATTTTTACTATGATGTGTCTCATGATATGAGACAGACCAGTGTCAATGCGGGTCAGTCTTGACCCTCAGAACTGGGCGCCACAATAGGAAACATAAATCCCATAAATACAAATCTCAATATCCTACTGTGCCACATAAAGTACTTAAATAAAATGTTTCAAATAGGAAAATAGGACACAGTAGTTCCAAATTGTAGAAAACAAAAGATAAATGTTTTTTCGATTCGACAAAGACTGTTATTATGAAGAAATAATTCTTCCTCCTCGACATTTCAAATGGAAACTTAATCCAAAAAAAAAGAATAAAGTTCAACCTGATAAGATAGAAAATTCATTGTTAACCTCAATATGTTAATCGTTGATCAAGTTTAAATAATTAATGTGAAATGATAGACCAAATAGAAGATAAAGAAGTAAAAGCCAAATACATAAGAAAAATAATGGAGTAAAAGATTAAAAATCTCAAAACCCTTAATTTCTTTCAATGATTACAAATTTAAAGATATTATGAACAATTAAATACAAGACTCGTCTGTTCAAGATTTACAACTAGAAACAAACAAATAAAAACATAATTGAAGAATAATATTATTTACTCAAAATCTATATTTTAAAATTCAAAATATAGAAACTCAGAGAGTCTCCTTAACTCCACAAACCTCTGAAGATTTAGATAATTTTGTTAATAGTATGACTGATGATGCCTTTTTTCTAAACTGAATCGGGCCGAGCGCAAGGGTCTGGCCGACCAAGACGACAAGGGGCCGAATCGAGGATGCTGTGACCGCTGGGCCGGGTAGATTGCAAAGAATGTGGATCTGCTGTGCTCGGATGCGATCTTCCCGTAAGAAGAAATGTATGGAAGAAGGTCGGCGAGGGCTTCGTCTGTGGCTTCGCTCCGATGCCTAAGCTGTGATTCTTCCCCGAAAGAGAATGCTTAGATTGTTTAGTCTTACGTATCTTTCAAAGCAAGGAGCGCCTTATTTATAAGTGGGATATTCATCCAGCTTGGATGATGACTAGAGTCCTTCCCACTTCCTGGAGGGTATGTTTCCTCATATAGTTAGCCTTGAGATGAATAAATGGGATTAATAAAGGAGTTTATTTGGAATAATCCTCCTTCTTTATCGAGAATGTCCAACCGATGGTCTTCTATCGCTTTTCTTCCCTTATAATAGACTTTGATCGACGAGCAGGATATCTTTGGCACATTCTATCTTCTGCTATCGAAGGATACGGGTCGACCGCCGAGTACGCCTCCCTATTTTTCCAAATCCATGTTTTCAGCTCACTGAGCCACTCTACTCATCGCTATGGAAGGACACGGGCTGGCAAGGACCCCATCGTTTGATGGGTCGGGCGAGCGATACTGTCCACCCCATACCCCATCACTGGGGCCCCACCATAGGTACGACCCCGCGGGCATCGTGATTAACTCACGACTACAGTTATTTCCCGTGTCTCTGGATGGATTCATTAACCCACCATTGCCATATCGTGAAAAGGCAACGATGGCTCTTCGAGTTTCGCGCTTGTTTTTCATACTCCCTTTATTTTCCTTTGCTTCGTCGACCTTCCCGCTTTGAATTCCTCCGGCCTTATAACTTCCTAATTATTTTTATATTTCTCGTGTTCTTGTGATTTTGTTCGATTTTCCGTCTGCTTAGTGTCGGGTCCTTTTCGCGCTTCCTTCTTCCTCACGCCGCCCACGCGCTTCCGCCTTCTCGTGATTTCTTTTTTTTCGCTATAATGACGGCGCCCAGTATTGGTCAACCGGATTATTATAATGCTTCGCTACGCTACTGTCCAAGTCGCTTTTCTCATAGACGGCATTTAATTCTTCGTCGGCGCCGGCCTCGGCAAAGCAGGGATGTTCCCGCTGCTTGATCCCGCCGACCAAAATGCCCTCAGGCGCCCTCCCTTCCTTTTCTCGTAAGGGTAAAAAGAAATAAATTCGATTGGCATCCGAAGGGGCCTGATTACTCTTAGGTCCGCTCGGCCGCATGCCGGAATGTGGGACCTAGTAAGGTCATCTCACGAGTTTATTTCTTCGAATCTACATTCTGCCCCGTGTCTCAATATGGTCCTCGACACTTTTACGCCGCTCCCGTGCCTCGGTACGGCCCCTGGTTAAGTCGCTTTTGATAACCCGCCTCGCTTTCCTCGCATCCCTTCAAGGTGCGGGCTCAACACTTTAACATCCGCCTTCCTCCCACCGGTCTCTAATGGTCAGGGGTATTTTGCAGGCTTATTAACCTTAGGATGGGAGTGGCTCGCGCCCTAGCGTGGCTCGCCTCTTCATCTTTTTAATCCAACTACCACTCGCGAGGGTTTTATTTATTTCTCTCCAACACGCTCCGGGTGCCCTCTAAAGACTTTCAATCTTCCTTCTTCACATAGGTCCCTGGAAGGGGACGATACTTCTTCGCCAAGGGTCTAACCTGGAGTACGTATTCTCTCGATAGGACGACACTGGTGTGCCCAGACGTGGAGCCGCCTTTGATAACTTCAGAGTATTTGCATTACTTTGCCTGATTGGTCTAAAGACGATCGAATACTTCCGACCTTCGGCTTTCTTCTCACAGCCTCTCGTGTGCTCGCTTCGACCTTAATGATCGAAGATAACGCCGTAGCTCTGGGGCCAAGCACTGCACGCGCCCGCCGTTCCTACGCAGGGCTGATACAAAGCCCACATTCCTGGGCCTAATCTAGCTTGATGTCTGCACGTCCCTCTGCCTTGAGGTCTCCGCCTCCTTTCGCCCTGGGAGTTTCTTCCTGGGCCTACCACATTATCCCACCCAGGGAGAGATTTGGTTCATTCGGGCCATCCTGGTCCCGAGTGCAAAAAGGAAAACCCGAGCTCCTGAGAAGGATCGGCCTGCTCCGCCAAGGTTCAGAATCGGGGTTTAAGAACCGGAGCAAGGCGCACCTCGGGCCTGGTTCAGAATCACCCGGCTGTCCCTCCTCCGACAAGAGCCGACGCGTCACACCCCGGGCTCGGGTCGCAATCGGGGGCGCCTCCTCCTTCTCCCGCCCTAAGAGCCGGAGCAGCGCCGGCCACCCCCCGGGGTTTTGACCTCATTGCCTCCCAAGCCCCGTCAGAAGGCAAAGGGTCTTTCTGGCGGCGCTCGTCAGCCTACTAGCTGACTCACGGTGCAAGTTTTATAATCAGATAATCCGCTCTCGATAATGCCAAGTCACCTCCTCGGGGGATGGAGGAGCCGTCACGAAAGAAAGCGAAACAAAAAGCTGGTGCAGTTAAGGATTCTTTACTCTCTAACCCTAAGTTCGCGGTAGGAGCCATCTCATCCATCCTCCCGAGTCCGACGCTTGGGAGGCTCGAAAGTGGTTGCCTGGGCCGATGAAGTCTGGCTTCTTTCGTGGTCATTCAGAAGCTCCATACCGTGCTTACTCCCATGTCAAGCAGGTGCCGAGCACCGATTTCATGTTCGATATGCGTGTCACCATTTGAAGGGCCCGCCGATATACAAATAAATGAAAGATATGTGAAGATCGCCCGATTTATAAGGCGGCGTGGCTTCTCACTTCGAAGGTGCCGAGCCGCAGAGCGAGCGCAAGATATGATCAAGAACAGAGCTGGCTAAGTCTCGATCTACACACTTTACTCCGCCGTGCTCTGGCCGAAAGTGCAGAGAAGACGAGGTCCGATGGGCCTGACACCCGCCGAGGGCGGCCTTCTGGAGGCCTCTGGGGCGAAGCCTGTGTCACAGCAAATGATTTGGTCGAAACTCGAGGGCCAAGTCCGTCTGCAGTGAGCTTCAATCGGTTGTGGAGGAACTCATCACCTCCCTGAGCGAGAGTACGGATCTTTCGTGTGAGCTACGCCGCGCAAGCTACCCGTGATTTGAACGTACAAGAAAAACAACTCGAAATTTCCATTGCTAGGCTTCAGAGAGGGCAAGGTGGTGTACAAGCTGAGACTCCGCCGTCAGAGTCCTCCGGGCCAGAACATCAAGGATGGCTAAGCGAGGAATGTAGTGGCTCATGCTGCCAGATCTTCACACAGTCGGCATGGCCGTCAGAGGGACGAGGTTATCGACACCGCGACCGGCTCCAAGGCTCAGCCTGGGCTTCGGGTGGCTCTTCAACTGAGGGCCGCTCCACGCGCACTCCGTGATCCTGATTTCAACTCACCTCCCAAGTGATGAGGAGGCGAGATTCCTTCCGCACGAATCCATTCTATCACAGGCCCCTTCTCATCTCTTCATCGCCTGATGTCTCTCACCTGTGCTCGCCCGCTACCCTTGCCTGGGCTGTTTCTCTTTCTTTTTTTTCTTTTTCTTTTTTTTTTTTGCTTCTGCCTCGGGGCCCGACACTGCAGAATGATCCTTTCGATAAACACTCATTTTTTGAAATTTGTGTCCTCAAGAGACATCCTTATTCTTTTTTTTTTTTTCTCACCATATCATGAACAAGGTCTAGTAATTTAGACTCCGCATCGTTGAAATTCTTGTATACTATTCTCGCTTGAACTTGCTCGTCTCTAGCAACCGTGTGGTCGGGAGTAGGTGGAGTCATTTGACACATGGCCTTCGTCACCTCGACTCGCGGTGTCGACTGCCCTCCACCGCGTGTGGTGCTCAGGGCCGAGGTCGCAATGCTGAGGCGAGCGGAGCTCTCGAGGTCGCTGAGGAGGCCGCTGGGAGGCGCGCCAGTAGAGTCAGAGCTCATCGTAAACTGCTGTAAGAGTCGTCTGTGCAGATAATGTGAGCTCGTTAAGCAGAGCCGCTTTCGGGGAGAGTCGCCAGTGGATCTACCGGGAAGAGCTCGTCAGTGTAATCGCTTCAGATCGGGAAGAGCTCGCCGTGTAGACCGTTGTAAGAGCTCGTCCATAAATAATAAATTACAAAGGCATCGCTGTAAGAGCTCGTCTGTGTAAATAATGGGCTCACAAGCAGAAGTCAAGCCGAGGAGCTCACAAAGAAGTATTTGGAAGAGCTCGCCGATAGACCGTCAGTAAGAGCTCGTCCATCACAGTGCACTGGGTGTAGCCGTTGAGGAGCTCAGTGGAGCCGCTGGGAAGAGCTCACAGTAGACCAAGCAAAGAGTCAGTCTACAACAATAGGAGCTCGTCGGGCGCAGAGTCAAGCTGGGAGAGCCTGTCAAAGTGAGCTTACTGGGAAGAGGCTCACGTGCAGCCATTCGGGGGAAGAGCTCACGTAGACTCATGCAAGGAGTCATCCCAATAATGGGGCTCGTCGTAGAGCTACTGGAAGAGCTCATCAGTGCATCATTGTGAAGAGTCAGTCTGTGTAAATGGCCAGGGCTCACAAGTGTGAGTCGCTTGAGGAGCTCGTCGTGTGTAGCCATTTTAAGAGCTCACAGTGAATGCTGTAAGAGCTCGGCCCACGTAAATAGGAGCTCGCAAGGTAGTTGCCAAAGAGCTCACAGTAGTAGCCGTTGGAGGAGCTTGTCGTAGAAAGCACTGGGAAAGAGCTCGTCAGCAGACTGCCAGAGCTCGTCCATGCAGTCAGTAGGTAAAGCTCGCTGGAGAATACTGAGCAGAGCTCGCCCATGTGTACGATGGGAAGAGCTCACAAAGCGAGAGATCGGGCTCGGCGCTACGGCTGTGGCGTCTGCCGACGGGCGGCGAGCCTCGAGCCGGGTCTCGACTGAGGCTGTACCGCGCAGAGGTAGAGCTCAAAGTGAGCAATCGCTTCGCGTGTGGCTCAGGGCGTTGCCGAACGCGATACTTCTGAGCTGGTTCGACTTCGAGGCGCTGCGGGCTCAGTGCAGCAGCGAGCTCACAAAGTGGTAACTGGCTTCCCGCCGGGCTCGCGTTTCGTCACGCATGCCGCTCGAGCCGGTTCGACTCGAGGCAAAGGTGGGTTTTCGCAAGCAGCAGGATGAGCTCGCCGCGGAGCAACTGGCTCGCGCTACTGGGCGGCGTTCGTTACCGGCGATGCAGCTCGAAATGGGTTCGACCGAGGCGCCGCCCATGCAGTGTAGGAGCTCGCCAAAGCGAGCAATCGGGCCTCGTGAGCCGAAACATTATGCGTGACTTTCATCAGGCGGCGGCTTCGTGAACCGAATCGCCTCGCGCGGATTTCGTGAGAGCTGCGAACTAAACCGCCGCATGTCCTCGAAGCGCTTAACCGCCACACGCCACTTATGGAGAGAATTTGAACGACATGGAGTTTTCTCCAATGCTTCGCCTCTTATAAATGGTGGTCTCATAATCGTGATCCTATGCTTTCTGAGATTTTGCCTACAAAGGTGGACAGAGTTCGCACTGATGGATCATGTCGCAGCTTTGTCAGCCTCGACGCCTCGACCCGCCTTCTTGGTCTCCATGTGTGTGGAGTCAGGTTTTCCTAGTCTCCCTTATGGTCATGTTATTCCCTGGCTGGGCTAAATGTTCTGAGAGGGCTGCATCTCAGAGATCACACTGTTTTCTTTATCTTCTTCCTCCTCCTTTCTACCTCCTCCTCTTTCCTTTTTCTTTCTTCTTCCAGCAAATGCTTTCTATCCTATTTCTTCTTCTTTCTTTCTTCTTCTCCTGGTCTCCCACCTTTTTTCCCTCTTTCTCCTATCACACTTTTTTTTTTTTTTCAACTTCTCCCTTCCTTTTCTTCTTCTTATTGATGTTCTTCTCCTCAGTCTCCTTTTCGAGGGAATCATTCAGACCGAGTGCATTTCAAGATGTAATCGAGACACCACCGATTGTAACCGATCACGATGATTTGGAAATAAAGAGACTTTTATGTCCAAGAACTTTCCTACTTATGTATTTTTCTGTTATATATCCGAACTGTTTGAGATATCTACTTAACCAACTTGTGTGCGCCCAATTCGTCACATGAGAATCAATAAGGCTTTATTTAATATTACAAACCGATGCCTACTGGTAAAAACGCTTAAGATGCTTCGCATTCCATGTATGTCAGGAAAATTTTTCCCTCCCTCCGTTCGATTTAGACCGTCGGTCTCACGATTCTTCGTGTTATTATATAAGGACCTTCCCAGTTGGGGCCTAACCTTCCATGTGTGGGATTCTTTCTCGCGCAGGAGCTTCTTTAGACCTCAAATCCCTCGGCATGTAACTTCTCGCTCGACTTTCAGTCAGAATACCCGGTCAAGCCTTCCTTGATACTCCTCTCAGACGCCTGCCAACCCGTCGCTTTTCATCTGTGAGTTCTAAGTTCAGCCGCAGTGGCCCCGGCTATCGTGCCCTAATGCTAACTCGACTCTAAGAGATTTTATTCCGACCTCAACTGGCCATCAAGCCTGCGTACAAAGGCTGGGGCAAACGGGTCTCCCAGTCACGACTTATGTGGGCCGTCCTCAGAGTCTTACACTCCTGGGAGGTATTCTACCCAACCCTTTAAGGTCTTCCCCAGCCAATTTCAAAGCAATTTTTGTGGTTCCGATGGTGACTTTACCGGTCTGCTTGATTTGAGGGTGCACATAGATGAGTAATAATTTTAACCTGAGCTCCTGCACAAAAATCCCTCGAATTGTGTCATTTAACCGTTTTCCATTATCCGATACTGTGGCTCGATGCCAAACTCAGACATAATGGTGCGCCATACGAAATTGCGATTTTTTGCTCTATAATCACCAGTGGCTAAAGGCTCTGGCTTCGCCCCATTGGTGAATAGTCCATCATGTACAATTATGAATTTGCTTCGCCTCTCGATGGGCAGTCCCAATATGTCCAAACCCCATCAAAGGGCCGTGGGTCGGCAGGACGATGCCATGGGCCTGACTCGGGGAGGCGCCATGACTTGGCGTGCTCCCGGCAGATTCACATTTCTCGACTAGGGCCTGGCCACATCTTTGGCATTGTAGCCGCAGTGATCCCTGTCTCAAAACTTTTCCCGCTAACGCTCGGGCCCGATATGATCCCAGATATGCCCTTGTGTGTACTCTCTTAGCACATACTTCCTGGTTCTCTCCCGATGCATTCAGAAAGGTGTGAAGAATCCCCGCTTGTAAAGGTTCCCCTCAGGGTCAGAAACCCGGAATAATCACTCATCCACGCTTCTTGTCATCCAAAGGTTCATTAATATAATCCCAACCGGATCCATCCACAAGACGATCCTAAATAGCACCACCATGTCGCAGATCATAAGAGCCCGCCAAGTATTCATTGCAAGGTCGACATGCAAAGATCTTCCGCAATGTCAGGCTGACCGCGTCGCCGAATTCTCTCGTCTAGGATCTGTCGACCGAACTAACACAAATTTCTTTAGTAAATTGACACCTTCTGAGACACAACCATCGCCTGCTGGCTCCTCAGAGGTATCTTCGATTCGTCTCGACCACCACCGGGAGTCATCAGACCTCTAATGGCCGAATTTCTAATGAATGCGAAATGAGGCCCGCATGATTCGCCATACTCGTTCGCGACGAAGCTGGAACCCAAAACCCGAGTGCATATTCAATGCTCCATCCCTTCGTGAGGTCGGGCTCAAAGTTCGTCGCTTCCTCAGGTATCGAGGCTCCACCCATGAGAGTTTCCATATCTGGGAGGTCAGCCCTCAACGAGCGAGCCTTGAAGCCCTATCGAGCCGACCGCTGACGGCTCACGTGACCTCGTCCCTATGCTAGCTGGGTCTCTGCACCGATGTCAACCCGGCGTACTCTATGGCCCACTTCATCACCCTTCCGAGACTTCGTTTTCGCAATACCGCCTATCGATACTCGTCAGACTTCTACTGTGAGCCTGGGCAGGGACGGCTTCCGCCGCACCACGCCAGTGGCGTGTATCAATTTTTCCATTCTTCGCACACCCTCCGCCTCACGCAGCCCATCGCAGTAATAAATCGCGCTGATCGCTGGGCTTCCCGACGAAAACACTAGTCGTAAGTCTAACACGGCCATACAAGTGAGGAGTTCTCCTTCAACAGACTTACTAGAATCGGGAGGAGAACTCGCACGCTTTTTTAATGTCGTGGAATGCTTCCTCACATTTTTCGCCCCATTGAAAGGCTTTCTTCGTGAACTCGAAGAAAGGTCGGCATTTATCACTGCCTCGATACGAAACGACTTAAAGCTGCAATCCTTCCTGTCAGCCGCTGGACTTCCTTTATTCCTGAAGGCGACGACATGTCAATCAATGCTTTTATTTGTCTGATTCGTCAACCTCTCAGGGCAATCTGCGAAACCCGTAAATTTTCCACAATCGACACACCGCGATTCGGGCCGGGTTCAGCTCAGCGTTATAATTCTTCAGGATCCGGGAACGCCAGAGCGGGCGAGGGAGATCTGATTCAGCGGACTTTACGTATATGTCGCCTATGTATACCTCCATCGTTGTACCCATCCGCTGTGAAGATCCGACCACTAATCTCTCGGCAGTCGCCCGCATTCTCGAGCCCAAAACTAAGATTACCCCTATAACAAAGAGGTTCTTCGTGTATGCGACGAACAAGTCTTTTCCTGAGTCATCGGTCCATGCCGACCGTCAGGAATCCCAAAGCGCATCCATGCAACCGAGAGTTCGCGTTCGCTTCGGCGCCCACGTATGAGGTCGCATTCTGCAGGAAGCCAATCCTTCGCGATGCTTTGTTTATGTCCTGCGGAAGTCGACGCAGAGTCGCCACGGCCATCGCTTTCTGACGAGTACAACATTAGCGTCACCAGATATTCTACCTCTCTTATCGCCCCGCTTCGAGGAGTTTACCGACTTCATTGATGGTGCTTTTTCACTTTCCTGCGCGAAACTTCTCGCTGCTATTGACGGCCAGCGACGGGTTGCGTTCAACTCGTGAGCGATCACTGTAGTGGCCGATTCTCCCACGTCTGATTGTCATGCAAAACATTCTATTCTCGGGCCAGAACTGAAAGAGGAAAGTGAGGCCCTCGCAATTTAGACTGGATGGGCCAGGTGTTCCGGGCCTCATCTAGCGATATACCACCCCAATTCCTTCCCAGGCCCGGGCCGAGCGAGTACCTCGTCACGATGCCAGTTTGGCTTCATATTCGCATTGGTCGACCGCTTCGTTTTGTCCATGGAGGCCGGTAGCATTCCCGACCACCCGCCGATCTCTCCCACCGCCCCAACTCCATTCAATTGGAAATTTGATTATCATGTGGTATGCCAGGGATGGCTTTATTGCGTTGGAGTGTGAGGGTCTCAAAGATATTATAGTCGACAGTGGCGCCCACTATAAGTGAACTTTGGTCGCTGCCGTCGGGCGGTTCTCCTGTGGTCACGAACACTGGGCTGGAGTCCAGCTCTCCAATCCGCAATACCTTCTCTCCCCGAAAATCCCAGATGTGTGGGGCCGACGGTCTACTTTTCTCTTCCACACCATTTTATCAAGGTCGATGTTAAGATGATGTCGGCCGAACTCCCGACATTAACAAACCACGAACCGTCAGAGTCGCTACACCGTCGAACTACCAATGGTCGCTTATGGGGTGGCTGGTATCTTCAACTGAGTCGAGAACGATGGTAGTGTCGATTCGCAAGAATTTAGATAATCGCTTGTATTTCCCATACCGGGCCGGACCACGCTACGTAGTGGGGCTTTTTGAGCCGAACTAGACTTTCTCCTCCAAGAAATCCTCCCCGAGATCACATGGATTTCTCCTGTGGGCCGCGGAAGCCACAGCGCCTTCCGAGCGGCGGCTTGTCGAGCCTGGCCTGCTATGGTTCGGGCCTCGACTGGGTTTGATTCAGCTTGGTTCCCTGGGAGATATGAAACGCCGAAGATATCCGTGCTGTATCAAGTATTCTATTTCTCTTCTTAGTTATACAACATTCGTATGGCGTCCATAGCCCCGCGGGAACTCGCAATATCGTGCTATCCCTCGTCGGGTCTCGATTTCATCCGCCTACCATCTCAGAATTATTAGCCGCACTCTCATGTAGGACTGATATCGAGGCCAAGAAGATGGGCGTTAGACTCGGGACACTGTCGCTGCCTCTGCCAGGTGGGCCTTAAGCAGCCTCTCGACTCCCTCGCTCAGGGACCGCCTCGCCCGCCCGGGGATTTCCCTCCGGTCGCCTTGTCTCTCGGGCTCCGCCTCGCCGTCTGGCCTCTGGTCGTCCCTTTTGTGGGCTGAGGAGCCTCTCGAGGCGAGGCCTCCTCGCCATTTATGTACTTTTCGCTTCATGAGGACCTCACATGTTAATGGGAGGGTTCTTCGAGATAAGAACACGTGCCCCGATTGCACGCTCAACTCCGCCGATGAAAGCCGTGGATTGTCAATTTTTCGCTGGCACGCCTATCTTCGTGGACCTGCCAATAATCTTCACATATGATTTCAAACTTTCCTTCGCATCCTCGTCGATGGTCAATACGGTAAATGGGCTTTTCGACGTCTCTGGGCCCGACTTAAGTGGGGAGCACGAACTCAACACTAGTTCCTGAATGACGATGGGATAAAGGGGAATTTATTAAACTGTGCCAAAGTCAGCCTCGAGCGAGCGGCGAAGTCTTGATCGTGATGGTAACCTCGATAACGGCCCATTCATTTTGTGGAAAACAGGCACTGACGGATCTTTGATTCCATCGAATGTTTCATGAGGCATTCACTTCCTCGTTGGAAGGGAAAAAGACTCTACCGTGAAGGGAGACCTGCGAGCCGCACTGGGGGAAGGTATCCACAAACATCCGGCTCGCCCTTTCCACCACTCCTCTTCACGCGCGATGAGCTCTCATAAAGGCTTCAACCTTCGCTCCCATAATCGCCTCTCGCTTCTAGTCGAGGGTGATTCGGGCGCTCGCTCACGAATCGCTCCCGGCATAGCGTTCGCTTCCCCTCCGCCGGGCCAACCGCGGTCCATGCCCCGCCCGACCGGGACTCGCTTCGCTTCACGCTCTCGGGAATGTCGCTACTGGGCTGTTTCGCTGAGAGGCTACGGGCCTCCCCGGGTTCGCTGTGGCTCGGTTGCGGTCAGACTACCGCAAGCCGCTTCCAACTCTTCGACCGTATGCTGGTTGGACGAAAAGCGGCCGCTTCACTTTTGCCAGACGCTTCAGACGCTTCGGCACCGCCCCGGTTCACTGCTCATATCGCCTTCGTGGATCCCGCATCCCTGTGTGGATGGGCGGTTACTCCCGCCGGTTCCTCGTTTGATACCATCGGGTAACCCAGAATCGCTTGAGGCGATGGAACCGCCGCCCCACGTGCATCAGCACCAACCTGGATGATGCCTTTTTCAACCTAATCGGCCGAGCGCACACGGGGTCGCGGGTCGACCGCATCGATCGCGGCCGAATCGATGTCAACGCTAGCTGGGTGATTGCAAGAATGTGGATCTACAGCCTGATCGCGATCTCTCCCCGCAAGAAGAAACATAAGAGCACTCACAAGAGGCCGCCTGCACAAGCCCGACGCCTAAAGCCGATTCTTCCTAAAAGAGGAATGCTGACAAGTAAGGCTCTCACACTTTCTTCAAAGGCGGAGCTACTTTGTATTTAGTGTGGATATTCATCCACTGATGATGACCAGAGTCCTTCCTATCGAGGGTATGTTTCATATAGTTAGCCTTGTATTTAGCAACGATTAGTCAAAGGAGTTTATTTGGAATAATCCTCCTTCTTATCGGAGAGAATGTCCTGTCCTGATGAATTTATTGCTTTTCTTCCTTTATACACATAGACTTGATCGAATTTATACACATCTCAGTAATTCTATCTTCCTGTTATCAAGGATACGGGCCGACTGAACGAAGACAGGCTTCCATTTTCCTCTGAACCATGTTTCAGCTCCAATGAGCCCGGCCCCGTCATCGCTATGAAGACATGGGCGGGCAAGGACCCCATCGTCAATCGAGCCTACGAGCGATACTTTACCCAGTCTGGCACTCATCAAGATGACTATCGTTAAAAACAAAGATGTTGGTAACAAAATTACTTTAAAAATAAATCCCGATTTCCAATCAACTTTTATAAATTTTGATCATCTGTGAGCTTATCTTAAACTATATACAAAAGGATTGATTCCATCAGATATTTTGTCAAAACTCACAAAGACTGGGCTACCGCCAGCACGTTCCTTTAAAGGTACAAAATACCACAAGGCCATATATGTGCAATGGTATTTTACTAAACCTCATTTTTATTAGTAAAAAGACATAATCATCAAATTGTTTTTTAGGAACTCATTTCCTAACACGCTTATACCCCTTTTCATATAGATAGTGTAGATGACACAAATGTAAAACAACTTAGTAAAGATCAAATAAATCATTGAATTTGTCAAAGATATAGAATTAAAAAGAAATCAATCCAACTTCAAGATAACACTAATCTTCTTCAACATAAGTAGTAATATGCTTTCAATTTCTTAAAAAGAAATCTAATATAAAATAAGGTTAAAGAAAATCCGAATTCCAAGAATCAGAAGAAATGATTAAGGTGTTCAAAAACAAATGAAAGTCATTTATGTTCTTCATTCAAATGCTGATAGAAGATAGAAACAATATATGGGCCTCTAGTATGAAAAGATGTCACTGAAAAAAAAATCCCTACTAAGGCAAGACCAATCCAAATGAATCCCGAGCTTCTAGAGTATTGCAAAAAAGAGATTAATGATTTGTTAAATAAAAAATTAATTAGATCAAGTCATTCTCCTTGGAGTTGTGCAGCTTTTTATATCCAAAAAGATTATGAGATTGAGCGAGGAACTCCAAGGTTAGTTATCAATTACAAACCCCTTAATATAGCCTTACAATGGATTAGATATCCAATACCTAATAAAAAAGACTTAATCCAAAAGACTATAACGAACAATCTTTTCTCAAAATTGGATACTTAAATTTCCGGATTCAAAATTCTCATCACACCAAAAAGATATATATATAAAACAACATTTACAGCTCATTCTTTATTATGAATGGAATGGAATAATGTTTATCTTAAAAATGCCTATTCAGAATTTCAAAATATAATGAACGACATTTAAATGATTATACTAGATTTCTTAAGTAGTATATATTGGATGATGTTCTCATATTTTCAAATTGGATAGAAGAACATTTTCAACATTTAGCATTTCATTTCAAAGATTAGTCGAGAAATAAGAAGGGTCTACATTAAAATAAGTCACTCTTCTAAACAAAAATAAGGTTCCTGTGGTTTGAAATTTATCAAGGTACAATTAAACCTATCAAAGAGCAATCGAATTTGCTAACAAATTTCTTGAAGAAATAAAGATGCGGAACAGCTTCAAATATTTTTAGAAACCTAAAACTATGAAGAGCACCAAACTCTTAGAATATTAATCAAACCATTATTTCAAGATTAAGAAAATCATGTCCCATGGTCTGAAGAACATACCCAAATTGTCAAACAGGTAAAGTCTAGAGTCAAAGAACTTCCTTGTTTAGGAATTCTCCACCCAGATACCTTTCCTATCATAGAAACAAATGCCTCAAACATAAGATAATGCATTTAATCCTTAAACAAAGATTAAACAAAATTTCCATACGATTACTCCTCGTATCATGGTCCCCGCTTCAACAAACGAAGACACGCTAAGATGCGCTCTATACACCCTCGAGTAATGGGACTCGTTCACTTCAAAGCCTTTATTTCCGAGAAATTAAAGGCTCTTTTATTCCAAAATATAAAGTTTTTATCTTACTATTGATCGCTTCATTGAAAAATCCTTGAATGAGATTAGACAATGATGCAAGTGGACAAATAATTCAAAAGCGAAGACGCGACAAGATGACTTAGCAAGATAAAGATGTCTCAGGCTGACTCAAAAGTAGATTGATTTTCAAAAAGCAAGATATACCACCAAAATAAGATTCTTATCTTCTTTCAAAAGCTGCCATGTGTGATGTACTATTCGGACTTCAATTTTATTTTCAAATCCACGTACTTTAGATAATTTGAAATCCATCAATTTTCCTATAAAATGGGGGATGTCTCATTTTTCGTAACAAAAGCAAGTGGAGAGAGTTTCTTCCTTGGTAAGCCAGTGATCTTCTCGTGTACCAGAATCAGTGGAATAAAATCTGATTTTTCGCTGATATATCTGCGAAAACGATTATCAAACAATATTAAAAGATTTTTGACAACCGAAAATTGATTGGAGGAAAAATCGGCAAAAAATAGAAAAAATCACCGATTTTTTAGCTAAAAATCGAAAAATATCGATTTTTCGGTGGAAAAATTGAGAGTGTAGTGCGCGCGCTTGTGAGGTGCATTTTTGCCCAAAAAATCGGCGATTTATCACCGATAAATTGAAATTATCGCAAATAAATCGGCCATTTTTTCTCCATTTTTTTTGGAAAAAATCCCTCAATTATGGCCCTCAGATTGTTTCATGTTTTTTATCTAACGGTCCAGATTTTGTCCGCATTTTTAAAAGAATCCAACGACTATATTTTTTATCCAACAGTTGATTTTAAATTTGAAGCTTGATCTAACGGTCCAGAATGATTTATAAATGATAGATGATGATCCAACGGTCATATTTGAACCAAAATCAAATCAACTGCTAGGAACAAATCACAATAGTTTTTGACAATCCACCACATTTTGACTCAAAAATCTATAAATACCCCTAAAATTTATACAATTTCATTACAAACTCATCCATCCACATCTAAGCTCCATTTCACTCTCAAATAATTCTTTCTTGTTCTTTATCCTAATTTTTTGAAAATCTTTGTGAATTAAGGTAGTTTTTGTTCATTAATTTTGTTTTTATGCATATTTTATTTTAGTTTTATTTTTTGGTGTTGAAATAGTTTATAATAAATATTTTTATACTATAGTTTTATTTTAGGTTAATTGATAGTAATAAATTGCTAGATATAATGTTTTGAAACTTGGACATTACACATCCTACTATTAAATAATTATAATTATGTAATGTTAGAAAATTTGTGATATTTCTAATTAGATATCTAAAATAATATTATTTAGTTTGCTAAACATATTATTAATCCAATATAATTTTAGTTAATTAATATATTATTTATTTACTATAATCTTTTAGTTATATAATGTCAGAAATATTTTATTTATAATCTTATTTAGAAATTTGAGTTATATTACTTACATGCATATTTTATTTTTAATGTATCTTAGTTTATTCTTTTTGGTGTTGAAGCAGTTTATAATAAATATTTTTATACTATAGTTTTATTATAGTTTAATTTAATAATATAATTTTTTTAGTAATTAATTATTAGTTATTTAGTTAATAGTTATTTTAATTATATTAGTTATTTTAGTTACATAATGTTTATTTATATAATGTTTAAACATTTTATGCTTCATAATTCTTTATTTTTAGAAATTTGAAACATACTTAAGCATTCATATTTTATTTAATGTATCTTAGTTTTATTTTGGTGTTGAAGTAGCGAGTAATAAATATTTTTTATTTTAGTTACATAATGGTTCAAACTTAGTTATAATTATGTAATGTTAGTACTTAGATATCTTAAGAATATTATTTTAGTTCATAAACATATTACTGACTAATATAATTTTTAGTTAATTAATTATATTACTAACTAATATAATTTTTTAGTTAATTAATTATATTAGTTATTTACTATAATCTTATTTTGGTTATATAATGTTTGAAATATTTTACACTATAATCTTATTTTTAAAATTTGAAACATACAGATGCATATTTTATTTAGTTTTATTTGGTGTTGAAGTAGTTTATAATAAATATTTTTATACTATAGTTTTATTATAGTTTAATTCTGATAATATAATTTTGTAGTTAATTAATTATATTAGTTATTTAGTTAATAGTTATTTTAATTATATTAGTATTTTAGTTACATAATGGTTCAAACTTGTTATAATTATGTAACGTTAGAAATTCTATATCTTTTACTAGATATCTTAATAATATTATTTTAGTTCATAAACATATTACTTACATGCATATTTTATTTTTAATTATCTTAATTTTATTTTGGTTTAATTTGGATAATAATAAATTAAGTTAGGGATATAATATTTGAAACTTAGATCTTAAACATATTTAACGCTTAGAAATTTATATCTTCAGAAATTTAGATATTTTAGATATCTTAATGATATTATTTTTAGTTCATAATGTTACTAACTAATATACTTTAGTTAATTAATTATATTAGACATTGATTCAAATTTCATTTTCAATAAAATCACACGTGCTATAGGATTTACTAGCATGGATTTGTTTAGATCCCGTACGAGGTATCATACAATCTCGTAGGGACATAAAATGGAACAATTTGCAATTATTGGTGCGTAAGTATGTGCAAGGAATTACTCGCTTAAAGCTTCAATTGGTCACGCATTTATCCCCATCCAAATAATAAGAAGTGTCTAAATGTGTCATAAAATAATAGAATGAAGCAACTTTTATAAACAGAAAAGTAAAGCAAAGCAAAACAACAGTAATGAAAGAAATTCGAAAGCAAATTACAAGACACAATGGAGGAAAACATCAATATTCTCTTGATGACGATGATGAGGAGGAGGAGGAAGATATGATACAGACACGTATCCTACGACATGCACCTCGATGAGCGTAGATGAATATCGAGAAGCGCACGTGCATCAAAAGCTAAAGTGGAATGAAACCAGAATAGTCGTGGTGATTTACGCAGAGGCAAAATAAAAAAATAGGTAAATCTATACCCCACTCATTTTTTCACATAATTATGTATAAAATATCGTAATTGATTTTATTATTTCGCATAATTGCACAGGGGCTTAGTCTTCACAAACTGTGTGATCCATCAAGACGTATTCAAAGATCACAAAGGGTTCTAGATACCGGATCCATCACCGCCAATTACACCATCGTTATACAAGTCTTCTGGTCAAGAAAACAAAAATCCTAAAAAATATGTTAAAAATAAGGGTTCAATCAAGGAAACAATGGGACGATTAATTAACAAGTTTTTCATATATGAAAGAGTTCCACCTCAAAACTGACTCGCACCATTTTAAGAACATGATTTTTGTGCACAACAAGGTATGTCTAATCAGGTAATATGTTTCAATAATGACATTATTATCTTAAATTATCAAATTTGAAACCTACTAATCAACTTTCCTTGAATTATTATATGGTGGATGGGCATCGAACCACCATCTCCATATGAAATCAAAAACAAGTACTTGGAAATGGAGTATAAAGATATAGCTATGGTTAACATATACAAAGAGATAAATGGAGACATATGGATGTACAATTATGTGCGATGATGGATCGGGGCTAAACTAAATTCACATTATTAATTTCATGGTATATTCAAAAGGAAGCCACAATTTTCCAAAATCTATCGGGACGCTACGATAAGATCAAAGATAACAAATACATATACTGGGCTTGTTGCCGATGTTATCAAGGAAATCGAGAAGCAAATGTCAAAATTGTAAATGTATAAATGGATCACCACAGGAGTTGAAAGTTGTTGATGAAGAAATACAACGATTGACTCCATGTACAACACACTACATTGATTTAATGTTTGGAAGACATTAATAAAAAAGGGATATCGCTTCGCCAAATGATCGTAGAAATGGTCAAAGATAACCAACTGTATTTACAATCATGGTCGCTGTTTCGCAAAATGCGATAGGTTCGTGGTGGAGATCGTCGCCCGGAGTAACAAGATTGTGATAAACTATATTTCCTTGATAAATTTTCTAAAAAAGAGGGCTGATTTGAAGAAAATCTTTATTAGTAATGAATGGGCATTTGGCCAAGCTTATTTTAAGCCGTGAACAGGTCAAAAGGCCCATGTTTGATCAGTGAATGGGGAGAAGGTGGAGAAGCTGCTAGTGTCCATCTATGAGGCATTATACATAAAGTGGTTGCATTTGATTACAAAGTCGCCTCAACCATGCCCATTTAGTTGGATTCATTGATGAAGCTGCACCAGATCGACCTGTGCCAAAGAGGGTAAAATATAACAGCAGTATCATCAGATAGAACCCTACATCTTCTTCAAACATATTCACATTTAAGAATATTATGTTTATATTATTATCGCATACTAATTCTTAATAACTACTAAACATACTATCTAACCAAAAATAACATGTACCTGTGGTTTGGTTCTAACCCCAGGCTCTGTTATTCATTTAGGTTTTATCTAAATTGATCCACGTCGAAGGCCTTTTTAATTTGGAAATGAGTAAATTAATGAGTTTCTTAATTCTAATTAATTGATTCAATTTATTCAATTGATTTTTTATTTTAGATTTTTCGACATTTTGAATTCACAAATGAGGTATTTATTTTGGTGATGCAAAAGTGATTTGTGGACGCAAAGAATAGCGTTAAGATAAAAAATGGTCCATGGTGAGTGTTGATTCTCATTATAAGTCAATTTTCTGTAACTATTTTATTATTATATATTAAATATAAGCATTTTTATTGCAGCTTCGAATGATGGTTTTCAGATGGAAATCACGCCTCCAACATGTTAGCTGGCTTTTGGGCGTTTCTTTCCCCAAACTGTAGACTATCTTCAAACTTGTGAAATAAATTTGAGCACATTTTCTAATTCATACTAAACAAAGAAATTCGCTTATTTTTATCCAAAGGCCAACAATTGGTTTTTTGTTATTACAACATGAAACTTAAAGATCCGTGATATGGAGGTGAGACCGATAAAGTTGCTAAAAATACTTTTCTCTATTTAATTGAAATTTCAATAAATTCTGTGAAGAACACGGTAACAAATCTTATTTCCTTAAGTGTTAATCCTTCACATTTAGATTACAGGAAGATGGAAAATCCCGATCCACTAATTGCCACATGTTCGAGAAGCAGTGTTAATGTTGAGCGGGCTTTATTCTGAGCTGAAGTTCATAGCCAAAGTTTTAGTCAAGACACGAGAGACTCATTTCAATCCCATCAGCATTTCTCGACTTCTTTGATCTGAAGTGTCGAACATGAGAGTAGACCAAGTTTTGCTGGTACTTCTACTACAGGTTATGATGGCTCAAGACGAGTGTGGCTGAATGATATAAATGATACGAAAATGATGGCAGGATATCAAGCAGATCCACAACAAGTCAATATCCATCGAGCTCATTCACTCGACGTACATTCATTTCAATATTGATGTTACACAAGATGAAGACCATGACTCTAAAGAGAAAGCCTGGCCCACGTGATTTTAATGATTCATGGTTACAAAGAAAGGAAAGACAACAAAGACACACATACAATGATGATTCGCTTACGCTTTTGAGTCCATTTAGCATTGAACTCAATCTTGATTCATCGAATGAGGCAACATATTTCCTCCTATACAATGAGTTATGGTCACTCTTCTTCACATCCCCAGTTCTATCAGAAGAATATGGAATGGTTAATCATCCTCATGATCCACAAATGTCATTCCAAATTCCATATAAAATGCAAAGAAGGATTTCTTAAATGAGCATGTGGGTGAACCCTAATTTCCTATCCATTGAGAAAGCCAAGTGGGTGAGCTGTCAGATTTATGCATGGCATGTTCGGTTACAATCATTATCTGAACACCATATCTCGTATGAATATCTTCATCAAAACGGGATCCTTCATCAACAATGTAATGGAGCCACTCCGCCTTCATTTTGGTTTTAAATGACTATCAGAATGTAATTTCGATAAATTATAAATGAATATCTGCCTTCAAACAAGTGTATATATTTGCTTATTTATGTCTTTATAGTCAATAAAGTATTTCCAAGGACAAAGTATTTTTGTTAATTTTTGTTTACCGATATTTTTGTCAAATATCCACTGATATCCGTAAATCCTAAGTAATTCATATATTCAGAATACCGATATTTTTAATCTCGCTTGCGCACCACTGTATTCTATTAAAGACTTGTACAAGTTTTATGTATTTCATTCAAATTTGTAAGGTCTTTGTTTGAAATAAAGATTGGTTTCATATTTCAAGATTGATTCCATATTTCAAGATTGATTCCATATTTCAAGTATTTGTATTTGGATTTTTTATTACTATTCATTTTTACTGTTCAAAATCATTGCCTATATTTACTATTCATCGTCTAATTGTTCATATAATGTAAGTGAGTAAATATTCTTTACAAAAATGACAATTATTTTAATTGCAAATAGAAAATTTATAATAAATTTACCTAAATTTCAATAAACGGCCGCCACCAGAAATGAGGCTTTGTGGCCACATCAACGAGCCGGGGCTTAAGAACTTTGAAGGCCCATGGCTCAACCTGGAAACAACAAGAGCGGTTTCTCCAAGCCCATCTCTCCCCCCTACCCCCCCTTCTCCTCTCACCACCCCCCCCCCCCGGTTCCCAAAAAGCCCCACCCTTCTCCCTTCCCTAAGCTCCTCTCCTTCCTCCAAATAGCCCCCTTTCCTTTCCAACAGCCATGTGGATTGCTAGAACACCTATCCATTTCCCAACTGCATACTTCCATTTCTCCTCCCCTTCCTAAATGGCCATGTGATAGCTCGGGAACCTTTCCTATTTTTTTTCACTTTTTTTTTTTTCTCTCTCTATAAATACTACATTTTGTTTACCATTTTTCATCAAATTACTTTTTAATTTCTTCATTTTCTCTCATGTCACTCAATTTTCTCATATTCTTTAATATTTCATTTTCTTCAATTGTTCTTCACTTCTTCATATTACATGATATTATCGTGGTGCAAATCGTTAAATCAAGCGATCTAAATAATTAATAAAAGTAATTTCTACTTTGATCCTCCAATTGAGTAATATTTATCCACCTTTACTTTTTCTTTTATTTGTTTGTTACATTTTATTTGATTCATTTTTTTAGTATAATATTTTATTAATAATTTTATATAGATAGTGAATGATATCTTTCTTACCCATGTACATCATCAAGCAAAAATTTAGTTCAAATATATGGAAATTTTTTATAGAATATAAATAATTTTAGAAATAATAAAAAGAAATAAAAGCAACAAAATTTGTAGCAAACTTTAGTGGTGGATCAATGGCACAAGTCATCTAAAATACATAATGAACACGCACAACCAAGCACAATGTAGATATTAGGGAAATTATATGCAATTAGGTAAAGTATGAAGGGAACAGAATTTTTTTTTTCTTATGATGAGACTTCAGCGGAAGGAATGATTGACATCGATGATGCTTTTCAACCTAATCGCTGTAACGTACGGTCAGCTGGGGCTCTAACTGCGGTCAGCTTGCCACAAAGTGTGCCTCGATCGTCCAATTAAATAAAGACTGTCAGTGTCCCACCCAGTGCTCCTGACGTGGCACCTCCGGCAAAAACAAGAAAGCAGCTGGGCCTAGCGAGGGCTGCCCGTGGTCGCCTCCCGATGCCCAAGCCGGCTCTTTCCGAGAGAAAAGTGAGAGACTAATGTAGGGCTAATGTCGCTGTATGTTCGCATATTATATGCTGCACCTTCAATCGATGGGGTGGCCTTGTATTTATAGGTAGATGCTCTACCAATCGGGATGGTGAATAGGACTGCCTCATCGATGGGATATTTCCCAAGATATCTTCCAGATTCCGATTCAAAGGATATAAAGTAGCAATTTATTTTAGAAAATTCTTCCTCCTTATCGGGATCCCGCTTGATCCATTTCGATGAACTGTTAGATTCAGAAATTATCTTATTTCCTTATTCGTAGATTCGTCAGATTTGCTGCGATAATATATTATCGGGGGATTATTCTATTTCAAAAAGGTTGACCGGCGTAAAAGGTCGAATTTCACGGGCATGCTCTCCTTCGTTTTTGTTAGCGGGCCTCATGGTTTCTTCGGTCGCCTCTTCGCCCGCGAGCGCCCGTGAGCCTTATTTTCAAACCCTATCGGTTGGCTCTCGGTACCTGCACGTGGGCGCGGTCGCACTGCCAGACGGTGCCGTCTCCACATAACCGTTTCTGGCCAAGAAGGTGGCTTAGTCACGCCATATGTCTTCAGGATATGACTCTGCTGGCCATTTCTCCCACTTTTTGGGCTTCCTTCTGCTTTCTTTCTGTAGATGATCCTTCATCTTCAGGTGCCTCCGATCCCGAGACCTTTCGCTTTTTAGTGAGTCTCTGGATTTCCCTCTCGCCTTCATTCAGGTCTTTTCAGGCAGTCTTCTCGCGCCATTCTCGATAACCTTTGTTGTCAGACTGGTCCGCTAAGCCTTTATCTCCTCGTTTTTTTCGAAATATACGACTTATCGCGCTTGTGGCTGGTTAGCTGTAAGTTTTGTTTTCTTATTATTTATTTTCATCATGGGTCCTGGTCGCTCTTCTTCTCTCGCGCAGATCGATGGTGATTCTTCTATTTATTGGCCGGTTCTCCGACGAATCGCAGCACTCCCGAATCGCTCTGCCGAGGTTGAACTTCTCGAGATGCCCTGAGGTGGCTCTCCTCTTCCTCGGGATACGGTAAGGAAAGTAAACCCTGACGGAATAATCCGGGGTCGACTTACTCCAAGATCCGACGCTCAAAGATGTTTTAACTGTGGGACCTAAGGTCGATCCCCTCATGGGGCCACCGCGCACGTTATCTGCCCCTTTCGCGTTCGAGTGTGGTCCCCCGACGTTCTGACCCTCTATGTGGTTTCTCAGTTTCAAATGCGCTTTTCGAGGTAGCCTCGATACGATCTTCGCCTCTCTACATCCCTTCATAAAAGTGGCTTTACAAAGACTTCAATGTATGTCCTTCTCAACTCACGCCCAATGGTCAGGTATTTTGCTGGGTGATATCGGGTTTTCTTAGGGACAGTGGGCTCACATACAGGCTTTCATCCCTTTTATCTTTTTAGTCCGAAGGAGACCTGAGGGCTTCCCCATTTTTCAGCGCCCGCGCTCCTCCGGGTGATTTCCGATTCTCTCCCTCCTCCCACAGCCGCTAAGGGACACTACTTCATTGGCCACAGACTGAGTATGACCTTCGACAAGGACGACACTCTACACTCTGCCGCGCCACCCCTAATCTTCGCAGCGTTTCTTCCGCTTATGGTTATAACATGTGTGTGGTCATCGGGCATTCCCGATTCTCGCACCATCTACATGCTTCTCGTGTGCTCTGAACATTCCTTCAGCCGTTGAAGACAACGCCAGCCAAGGCCACCGAGGTCCTCCCCGTCCCACAGCCGATCGCCTGGCGCTCTCGCCCGAGCTCGAGGTCCGCCGCTCGCAGCCTCGTGCCGCCTCCTTCCACCATGAAAGTTCCTCCCATCGGGCCTCCGCCGCCAGCCAGGCCTTCGCCTCCTTCGACGTGATCTTGTGGACGGACTGTCATTCTCGACATCACGCCACCACGGATCGCTTTCAGAAAGAAGTTAAGTTCTATGACCTGGGAACCAGAGATTACTGTGGGGTAAGGAAGATATTGGTCCTCGAGTATGATGTCTCAGACGATGGCCTGAATATTTCGAAAGTCATATCCGGTATCTGTACTTCTATGCAAATGAGGTGGAGAAATGATGATATGAGACCGGAAGACATTCCTAAGAGTCGAGAATTTCCTGACATGTGTTTTACGACTTCAGATTACCCTGCATTAAAGAGATTGATTTTCGTGATCGAAAGTTAGCCCCCGACGTAAACCACTGAGCGCTGCATGTAGATGGCCCCCGCACTGGAAAGAACTTAAGGTGCGATGGAAGAAATGGTCAACAAGTGTCTATCGACGAAAGCACGTCTCCGTGGGGAGCACCGATTTTATTTGTGAAGAAAAAGGACGGAAGCATACGATTATGTATTGATTATAGAGAGTTGAATAAGGTAACAATACGTAATCAGTATCCTCTTACGAGGATTGATGATCTCTTTGATCAGTTACATGGAGCTAAGGTATTCTCCAAGATTGATTTGAGGTCAGGCTATCATCAGTTGAGAGTTCATGATGAGGATGTTTCCAAGACAGCATTCAGAATACGTGCATGCATTTTGAGTTTCTAGTCATGCCATTTGGACTTACGAATGCCCCAAATTCGCTTTTATGGATCTCATGAATAGGATTTTCGTGCCTTACTTAGATCGCGAGCATCGTGGTTTATCGACGAGACATCTATTCTAAGCAAAGGAGAAGAACATACAGAGCACTTCGAGGATAGTTCGCAACATTATGGAACATCTACTATATGCCAAACTCGCAGTGTCAATTTGGGGTCAACAAAGGTCGCCTTTTGGGATTACATAGTTTCGGCAGAGGGGGTCTCAGCCGATCCGCGTAGTCGGTTAGCATACTCGACTGGAAACTCCACGCAGTGTTACGTAGGATAAGGAGTTTTCCGGTCGGCATACCAAGCTCTGGCTGAGGATTTTCAAGATAGCCACCTTGACTAGATTGACAAGGAAGAGGAACGTTTTTACGGTCGGAGGCTTGTCGTGATTTTGATGAACTGAAAAGGAGATTGACCTCAGCTCCAGTACTTACACTTCCATCAGGGCAGGATGGCTTTGCAGTGTATTGTGATGCCTCTGAAGCGAGGCCTGGGGGATTGCATTAGTATTAATGCGAGCGACAAAGGTGATTGCATATGCTTCTAAACGATTGAAGAAGCATGGAAACGGAATTATCTACGACCTTGAGCTAGCGATGCGTGAAGTATTTGCTGGATATGGAGGCATTACTTATATGGAGTGCCCTGTAGGATTTTACGGATCATATGTAAAAGCTTACGATGTCTGTTTACGAAGGCCCGAACATGAGGCAGGAGAGGAGATGGATTGAGCGATCAAGGATTATGAATGGCACCATTGAATATCATCTGGAAGCCCGAGCGTGTTAGTAGATGCTCTAAGTGGGGAGACCCATGAGTTCCTGCGCGAAATTTGTGCATCTTCAGACTCATAGAATTAGGGTCCCTTGGGTGTGGGCTAGGCGAGCGATTCGAAACCTTGTGTATTTCGGTCGTCTGTGTATTGATAAATGAATTAGAGCTTCATTCCGGGATCATGATTATGATGAGTTAAGAGGTGAAGTAGAGTTTGGGCAACGAGGAGATTTGTCATTGAGAGAGGATGGTACCGTGGTCATGGGACAGAGGTTGTGTGTACCGGATGTAGGTAATGTGAGGAGAGAGATTATGGAGAGACCCATTCCTTAAGCATCTTTATGCATCAAGGAAACCTGAAGATGTATCATGCCTGAACACTCTTGGTGGAAGGGTATGAGGATCTTCTGAGAGTTAATCAGATATCTCACATGTCAGCAGATGAAAGCCCGAACATGTCGAGAAGCTGCGGGACTAATGATCCTCCACTATCCCTCAGTGGAAATGAGAGAAAATCACTATAGTTTGTGGTAGGACTTCCACGTTAGGGTAACCACGATGATGTGGTGATTATGGACGGACTAACGAAATCAGCGTTCCTACCTATCGGGAATAGTGATTCATTGGATAAGTTGGCCCCAATTATACGTTAGAGATTATCGGATTGCATCAGTGCGCCCGGTTTCCATTGTTTAGAGACGAGAGATCTGGGTTTACCTCTTGGTTTTGGCTGGTGCCAGATACCATGGCACTAGACTACATTTCAGTACGGCTTTTCATTCATGAAGCGGATGGCTGTCTGAGAGGACTATCTGAGACTTTAGAGGATATGCTTGGGGGCATGTGTTATGGAGTTTAGAGGGCTGGGACACCGATACCAGTGATGGGTTCGCGTACATGCTTGATTATGGACTTGAGTATTAGTATGACCCATTATGAGGCTCTTTACGAGACGAAATGTCGAACTCAGTGTTGGGGCGAGGTAGGTGAAAGGAAATTAGTAGGTCAGAAAATTGTCCAGTGACTTGTGATAAGATCAAAGTTATAAGGGATAGATTGAAATTTTTCCTGAGCGAAGCGGAAAAGTTATCTGAACTCAATCGCCGTAGAGACTTAAAGTTTGAGGTAGGATGGTATTTTGAAGATTCCATGGAAGGGCATCTTAGATTTGGGAAAGCGTGGAAAGAATTTGAGTCGTATATTGGACCATATCTGGGATTGTTGAGGGGAGGATTGGGGAGGTGGCATATCGATTGGAGTTGCCATCTGACCTCGATCGCATTCACGATGTTTTCCATGTTTTCTATGCTCGCAGGTACATACCAGACCCTTCATGTGTGTGGAGCAATCGATTGGAAATGGGAGAACCCGACATCTGAGAAGAAGACAATGCGGATCCTCGGCCGTCGAGAGCAAGTTCTGGCATAACAAGACTATTCATTTGGTGAAGGTATTGTGGAGGAATCATCTGATCAGAGGAAGCTACATGGGAGCATGAGGAGCAGATGAAGAGGCATTACCCCCATCTCTTTGATGCAGGTACGAATGTTTTAATTTCGAGGACGAAATTTTTATAAGGAGGGGTGATTGTAAAACCCTAACCTTATTGAATGTTATAATGGTAGTTGTTGAACTGATTAGAGGTCCAATGATAGAAGTGAGGGTAGATTAGAATTGAGAAACGCTGCGGACGTCATTTGGGCATAAGTGAAATTTTGAAAATTTTTCATAGAATACTAATGAATAGTAATTCTTATTATATCGGATGGAGGGTTGCGAGAGGAATTTTTTTAAGAAATTTCGGTTCCTATGACTTTGAGGCGATATTTAGAGAGAATTTGAGATTTAAGTGAATAGTGATTCAGGACTGAAAATTCGGAGCCTTGATTCGTGCCACGGTGGTATTTAAAATCAACAAGGAATTTATATACCTAGTTCCTCCTCTTTACTTGCGTCAAACTCTGCTGCGGTATAGTAGTCTAAGGTGAACACGGATGAGTTTTCATCTAAGAATGATTTGCGCCAAAAGCCTTGAAAGGTAAGGCTTTCTATTTGGACTTTTTGGTTTTTTGTTTCAAAAACAGTGTGATGAGTTTGTGATTAGCACGTAAAGCGAAAATGAAGTGTGAAAGTTAACTGAAGATTTAGGTCACTAACTTGGTAACTTAGGGCAAACAAATTGTCCTCGGGTTTTATCTCGCGTTATGACAAGCGACCTATAGTCGTGCAGCGGGATCACATGTTTAACCTAGCAAACCTCACCCTAAAATCAACTCCTATTTGAGTCAACACAGATAACATGCATCTATGGCCCCTTTACAGTTTGAAACCCTAACATTAAATATCATTTCAATGGCTCGTAAAGACCATCTAATGAACCACAGTACATCTAGCAATAAGTATGCACTGTATCCTAAAGCATGGTAAGTATTGGCCAAATCAATAACATTCAATGCTATTGACCATATTTTTGAGAGATAGGGTCATAAACAATTACGTAACTTTTAACACAAGAGGACAACCTGCATATGCCCCACCCACCAAGCAGCTTCCTTCCTCTTCAAGAAAGAGAGGCTTAGCCAAGCATCTCTTGAGTTGTCATCCTCGAGAGGGGGTGTTTGGCATGAAAATAAGGAAAGGAGAGAAAGAGAAAAAATGACCTAACTAAGGTACGAGATATTTACATAAAAGTAAATGTGCCAAAGATTTCTCTCCAATTTCCTCTTTTTTTGGTTACAAAAACTATAGAGAGTTTATATGAGCCACCCATTTATGTGAAACTACAATAAAGCCTAACATTTTATTAATTAAGGGATAAGAGAGTAATACCAAAATTGAAGTCGGTTTGCATTAATTACAAAGTATGACAGAGCGTGAATTTCGTAAGGCATATCAGATTTCGCTAGGTAGCGAATTTAGCTAACTAATGAAATCCTGAAGATAAGCAACGGGAAATTTACGTAGGCCACGGCAATTTCGCTAGCTAGCGAAATTTAAACTAATAGCGAAATTTAGCACAACTTAGAATATTCTTGTGATAGCGGCGTGAAATTTCGCTAGGAATAGTGCATAGCGAAAATTTTGGGTCTAGCGAAAATTGACAATTTCGCTAAGATTAACGAAATTTGCTAAAACTAACGAATTACCGCAATCCAGGTGAGGAAATTTTTGTGATCTTAGCGAGAGATTCCTGGAGTTCTTGATTCTTCAACTCACTTTGCCTCCTGTCTCTCTTTGCATTGATTTTTCTTCACTTTGCCTTCATTCTCTCTTTGATTTTTGGTATGATTGATGGCTGATGAATGGAGTTTGATCTTCATGATTCATCTTATGTCTCGATATTGAACTCGAAGTGCGCAAAACCTGCAAAACAACCAAAATACCTTCTAAGCATTTCATAAGCGATACTAAGAACACTGAACACTTCAATTGGCTTAATTGATATGATTAGTACATACACTCAAAAACCTATCTGATATAGAACCGAAATAGCACTTTTGGGCCTTAATCACACCCAATAAAGCGTTGCTAGTCCCATAGCAATGCTATAAAGGAATGCATCGATTGATTCTCAAAAAAAGTTTATGATTCAAAAAGGTGTATAAACAAATAAACATTGCTAAAATGAAAAATTGACACCAAGTTTGAAAACATACATGAAGAGCCAAAACCATACAAAACGATTTAGGTCAATATTGGTTCCATGATTCTCATTGGAATTTCACAAAGTCTAATGGTTCTTTATGTAACCAGATCCCGAGCAATAAATTACCGTGTCCCCTCCCAAACCTAGCTTGGCATGGCCTTAAGCTATTGAACAACCTAGATAAGGATAGTTCTGCTTTTCTTTCTTTATTCGACTACATTTGTAGGGTCTGATACTCAAGTCGACTTCACCAAGGTCGTGTAGCAGGTCCACCGATGACTCCCAAC
This sequence comes from Tetrastigma voinierianum, assembly GCA_016808115.1. Taxonomy (NCBI): domain Eukaryota; kingdom Viridiplantae; phylum Streptophyta; class Magnoliopsida; order Vitales; family Vitaceae; genus Tetrastigma; species Tetrastigma voinierianum. The sequence continues at coordinate 110,506 of JAEQBH010002111.1, read as the reverse complement.
CAATTAGGTTTAGGGCATCAAGGCAAAAGGATCCTTGACCACAAACTCTACGGGCTTCTGGGACTCAGAATGACTTAAAATCAAGCACCACACAAATGCGTTAAACTCTACCTATCCACCCATTAGCAGACAAATCGGTGACTCCGACCAATTGGGTTTAGGGCATCGGGCTTCAAAGGCTTTTGCCATACACCCCACGGACCGTGCTTGGGTTTCAAGGCAAGGCTTCTCGACTTTATTTTTCTTTTTCTTCTTTTCTTTTTCTTTTTCTTTGTGCTCTTTCTTTTTTTTTCTTTTTTTTGGAAGACTACATTGGTCTTCATATGTGGGTAACACAAACCTATCCTAGGTTGCCAACATGCCTAAGGCCGGCTATGCAAAGCGAAAGGAGGTATACAATTTCACAGCTTATTGGAACAATCTGGTGTGCAGTGTGTGAATTAGCTTAAGGGAGAAATGTTCAAGTTGAGAATGCTGGAACTGCAATTGACCAAAAACTGTTTCAAGCATGGAATTTGTTCTAACATAAAGGTGACAAATAGTGATTCTATTCTCGACAAGGTAATTCAATTGTCAATTGAAGCAATTCAATTGTTGATTGAAAGAAAAACAAATATACATGGTAAAGGCCTGGCTTATGGTATCACGAAAATGTATATATATGGCCCGAATAGCTTTTGATATAGCAAATGGATAATACATGAATACAAAATAAACATACAAAGTATCACTACCTATGGCTAATGAATCCTAATCAAAATTAGTAGGCGGAGTTGATAAAGATGGTAACTATCTGAAAATCATAAAAACCCTAACCACCTCGCTCTTGTGGTGGTGGTGGGTCTGAAAGGCTAACTGGCTAGCTGGCTGTAAAACATCCAAATAGGCTGCGTGCGTGGTGGGCTCCTCTCTGCGATCGGGAACACGAGGAGGCCAAAGTGCGTCATGTCTGTGAAGCATAGGGTGACCTTTGGGCCGGCCTCGATCCGTAATTTGCTGTGTAGCTGCTAGTGAGCAGATGGCATCCATCACACCTGCAATCTCTCTAGAACTGGCGTGAACATACTCAGGTGAATGGTGTGCCGAATAGGATGGGCCGGGAGTATCGGCTGCAGCCGTGGATGTGGTGTGTGGAGGAGGAGATGGAGGGGACATCTGCGGAGCCGGACTCCTCATCTCTCGGAGCTCGAGGGCGGGCTTTATCGTCTCTATGGAAGTCATCGGCCTTTGATCGGTACCTCCTCCTGAGGTCCTGTCGGAGATGGAAGAGAGATCCCCGGGCATGGTCATCACCCGCTCCGGCGGAACCGGGAGGGGCATCGAACTCATCTCGATCCTCGGCTCCTGCAGGAATCCTGTGCTTTCGAGAGCACAGGCGAGGAAGTAGTCTCGGCATCGTGAGTGGAATGCTCTGCGCTCGTTACTAGGTCCTTGATGGACCTTCTCCTCGAAATGCATCAAGGAGGTCATCACACATTTCGGAGGGCCCGACAATATCCCTCGGTCAGGTAAAGAGCCTCAGAGATGACTCCACCCTCATTGCGGTAATCTTTGTAAGCGGGAGACGATTCGTCCGGAATAAATGGTCGATCGGCGGCATACGGGCGGGGGCCTCCTATAAAAATGCGGTCGATTTGTAGTGTCTGCGGCGGTCTTTCGAGATAATCTTTTCGATGGGGTGGGTGGGCGATCTCTATAACCCTCTGTATTATTTGTGGTGCTCCACGCGGCGAGGCTGCTGAAATATCGGTAGCTACGGAGTACTCAGCAGATCATCAATAGAAGACTGCGACTCACGCGGACCATCTACTCCCTCGAGATGTCATAAGTGATGAAGCTGCGGCACCACTCATGGAGTAATAATCTTTGCCTCAGTCATGAAAGCGTGGTAGATAATCTCGATCAATCTCGTGGACTCCACAGAAACTAGGATCGGCCCTCGGCGCTAGGACATCATGGTACGACTCACGATGAAGTCTCACGATGGAGTCGCATTCCACTGGAATGGGGTTCCGCCTACGAACATGACCTCGATCACGGAAGTGGTGACAGTGACGATGATGTCGCCTCTGCGGTACGACCTGTGTTTGGTGATGGCTGCCGGTAGGAGGAGGTGACTCGCCCGGGGCTGATGTGAGGGGCCGGCAGGAGAGGCGGGCCCTCTAACTCTCCTACGAGGTGCGGGGTATGGGGCGAGGTGGGTGTCACGATAACGACTGAAATCCTAAGGCTCCTCGAGTCTTGCCTCGGGGACGGTGATGAGTCTTTGAGCCGGAACAGGGATGAAGTAGAGCCTCTCGCTCGGGTGTCTTGAATCTAACCCACATGACGGCGGGATCCTCAATCCCGAACCATATCTGAAATCTGAGATAATACTCTACGGAAGGGCTAGACTCGAAAATGTAACTAGGCAACTGGATATACGGGGCCCGGGGGCTCCTTTGAGTAGCGGGTCACTGAAGGTACGGAAGACTAACCAGGGCTCACTGGCTGCAGGTCACACCGGTTCTGTAATAGCCAAATAAGGCTCGGTGAGTCCTAGCACGGCTGGGCGGGGGGCCTGCCGGCCCAGACAGGGCAAGGATGCGGGGGGCTGCGGGCGGAGGCACGGTGGCTCGATCGTGCGGGACGGCTGCAGCGATGGGAGTGACGGCGACGCGAGAGTGGGACTCGGGGCTGGGGCTGGAGAGAGCGGGGGGAGATGAAGTGACCTTTTGGCCATCCCCCTCTCAGGTTTAAATAGGCGTTTGGCGGTAGCCGAAGGGTCTCTACCTGATTTACCGCTATTTTAGCGAATTGGCTAACGATTATACCACGCAAATCAGTCGAGTGGTTATTTATTGATACTATATGAAATTAAAAAAATTATAATGAATTATTATATATAAAACTATAATTAAAATTTAATACAAAATCTCATTATAGTATATAAACAAAATTACTAAAAGGGAAAAAGCTGCTAATTTAGGAAACTTTCGAAAAATAAGCGAAATGATCAAATTAACTAAATTAAGACAAAAAAGCAAAATTGTTGAACTGTGATCAAGTTTTTGAAAACACGGACCAGTTCGATTTCAAAAGAATACTCAAGGAGGATTCGAGGAGAATGATCTCTCGGCCTACTTGAGTAGCACAGAGGTGACTCCATGGTGTTAGGTGTCAATTGTTGATGGTCACTCAACGATGGCTTTGAATTGAACAATTGGCTTACAGTGGGTGTTGATGGCAAGACCAATATCTCTTCATCTCTTTGGCTGATTACTCCTTACAATTCCACGGACAACGTGCTTCCCTTATCTGACCATTTGAAACAACTTCATCAGTTATTTGATTTTCATGTTCTAGCAACTTTTGCTTGTTGTTCAAATGAAAGATGTTTAACTCCAAGGTCATGTTACCAAAGGTAAGTTGCATGACTCCATTCCGGCAATTTATTATTACATTGGTTGTGGCCAGAAATGGTCTTCCTAAGATGATTGGAACATGATTGGGTTCACTTGCAATTGGCTCAGTGTCAAAGCAACACAAATCTTGGGTAGTAGAATTTGTCTATTTTCATAAGACATCTCAACTATCCTTAAGGTTTTAGCTGATCTGTCGGTAATGATAGTGTGATGTTGGTAGGTTTTAAGTTCACACAAACCTAGCTGGCAGCTATCTTGAATACGACATTAGGTTCTGCGAAATAAATCAAGCAATGACTTGTCTATGCAATTCCCACCAATATTGAAGAATTGTGGGAGATCACGGATCCTTGTATTTGACCGGGGTATTTGCTTTGGATTATAACTTGTGACTTGTTCGAGTGAGAAATGCCTTCTTCTCGATACTAATCCGCTTCTTGATTGTCGCGAATCTTTCAAAATTTTGCATAGCGGGGACTTGTTTGATTATGTCCAATAGAGTGTATGTTCACCTTCACTTGCCTTAAGACCTCTAAAATGCCTGCTTGCTGAGATGCCTTCTTCTTACCTCTAAGTGCTTGTGGAAATGGAGGTGGTATGCGGTATTTCATTGAATCCTCCTTTAGAATATGCTTAGGCGCAATTCTTCTCCTGCTGGATTCTTCAACAGGCTTTTGGCATGAGCTAATCAGCCTCTTTTCCACTCCTCAGGGTGATTACAGCCTTCACCTCATCATTCCCTGGTGGATGATCCTACCTCATATAGATTCCCTTTGGGTTTAGCCTTTATTTGGGAAGAACCTTCCTCTTTCTTCAACCTCGGCAACATTTGATCTTGGTGATTAATCTTGTAGGTTATCAATTTTCTGGTTTGGGTGCTCTCAAGCCCATCTATTCTTTTATTCGATTAATATTTTTTCAGCCGATATCAATCCTTTATGCCGGTTACATTGATTCCTTTTTGTTCCTCGACAAGTTGCACCACCTTACTCCAAATTTAAAATGGCTTGCTCCTGGGAGATGAGGATGGTGGTGGTTGTGGTTGAGATTGGGAACAAACTGTGGTTTGGCACCTGGAGGTACATAGGCAGGGGGAGTGGGCTTCCAGGAAAGGTTAGGGTGATTCCTCCAATTGGAATTGTAGGTATTTCCATATGGGGCATTGGGTTGTGGTGGCTTGTATTGTCACATGGTATTGCACATTAGACATCCGTCCTTCCTTTGTAGGGGCCATAGGACCTTTGTTCTCTTTGGATATGCAGGGTTAAGGTGGTACGGGGGATTGGTTTGTGCAGGATTTTCAGTCCTTTACTTTGCACTTCATGTTTGTTTGTGAGTTCACTCCACACTTCCTAGCTAAGGTTGAAATCCTAGCTTTCATTTCCATTTCTTCAGACAGTGCATACATCCCACCCCTTTGGTTGACTGGTGGTCTCATTCTTTCCATTTCTCTAGGGTTAGGCTCATCCCAACCCTTAGAAGTTTCAGCCACATAATTTAAAAAATCCATGGCTTCGTCAGGATGCTTACTTAGAAAGTCTCCTCCACACATGAACCAGTGCCTCATGGCGGGAGACATACCACCATAGAAATGGTTTGCAGCATCCATGTATCAAACCCATGATGTGGGCATGCAGCGATGGTCTCCATGAAATCTCTCCCAACTTTGATAAACCTCTCACCATCATGAAATTTGCAAGGTATAAAATTTGTCTTTTCAAATTATTGGTCTTATGAGCGAAGAATTTCTTCGGGAATTCTACTGCTGACTCGACCCGATTTCTAATGGTTACAGAGCCTCGATGAGTTTGTAGCCAAATCTTGGCCTTGTCCTTTAGGAGTCGATCAAAATGCTTTTAGCTTAAGCAAATCCATGTCCATCATTCCTTCTTCAAAAGGTAATTCAAACTCCCTCCAAAATCCTAATATGAGTGTGGATTTTCATTTCCATACCATGATATGTGGGAGTAAGTGCAAGTGAGCCTCAACGCTACATCTTCGGCGGGAGGTATGATGCGAGAGGAGGGCACTAGCCCTAGGAGGGTGGATGTGATCCCTCATGGTTAATAGGTAGTTGGATTCATTGGGAGCCCTTCTTGGCTATAACATTCTTCGAATGGTGGATCCATGGTATCGATGTGTACAACGACTTCTGGCCCAGGTCGAGTTATTATGCGATTCTATGTAGTCTACACGATGTGTCTCTATCCTTTGTTATAAACTGTTACAAAATTGTAGAGACAACAAAGTACCAACAAAGCTTGAGTTAAAATTAGCTAACAAAAATTAGCGAATGAAAAGCAAAAAACGGTCTGATCCTTTGCAAGTGATGGCGCGGCTCCTATGTTGGGTTACAAAAGAGTTAAAGGTTACCTTCACTTGTGATGTTGATCAAGTACTTCAACTCATCATTAGTAGTTTGACACTTAATCTAAACAGCGGCGTAATTTGATTCGTGCCACAGTAGGCTGAAACTAAAATCAACAAAAATTTATATACCTAAGTTCCTCCTCTTCTTTGTGGTCGAGCTACTGCCCGGTATAGTGGTCTAGAGATTAGAGACACGAAGTGGGTTTTCATCTAAGAATGAGGATTTGCATAAGTGCGAAAGGTAAGGCTTTCTATTTGGACTTTTGGATTTTGTTTCCAAAAGCTTGAGTGTGATGAGTTTGAAAATGATTAAGCGCAAAAAACTGAAAATGAAGTGTGAAAAGTTAACTTTGAAGATTTAGGTCACTAGCAGTAACTTAGGGCAAACAAGTGTCCTCGGGTTTTTATCATCGCGTTATGACAAGCAGCCTATAGTCAAGCCACAACCGGATCTATGTTTAACTGTAAAACTCACCCTAAAATCAACTCCTATTTGAGTCAACACGTAGATAACAACATGCATCTATGGCCCCTTTACGCTTTGGGAGTCTCACATTAAATATCATTTCAATGGCTCAGAAGACCATTCGATAATGAACCACAAGACATCTAACAAATAAGTATGCACTGTATCCTAAAGCATGGTATTGGCCAATCAATAACATTCAATGCTATTCAACCATATTTTGAAAGATAGCCATAAAACATTAGCACTGTAACTTTTAACACAAGATGAGGACAAACCCTTCATATGCCCCACCACTCAAGTCTACTTTCCTTCCTCTTCTAAAGAAAAGAGTGCTAGTCAAAGATCTCTCGAGTCATTATCCTCAAGAGGGGTTTACAGCCAAGAAAATAAGGGAAAGAGGAGAGAGAAGAGAGAAAACCAAACCCTAACTAAAGTCATAGATATTTACATAAAGTAAAATGCGCAAAAGATTTCTCTCCACCTCTCTTTTTTTTGGTTACAAAAACTATAGGGTTTATATAAGCACCATTTATGTGAAACCACAATAAAGCCTAACATTTTGGCTAATTTAAGGGACAAGAGAGTAATACACCAAAATTGAAGTCTAGCTTTGTTGATTAATTACAAAAGTATGACAAGGCATAGGAATCTCCCCGTCAGCAGACATCAATTCCTCGCTTAGGTAGCTAAAAATTCCCCATTAGCCAGCTTAACTCACCAAGATATTGAAAACAAAAGAAATTTCACTTAGTTCGCACTCGCTGAAAGGAAGAAATAAAATTTCGCTAGTCTAACAGCCCACGAGCAATGAACAATTTGCGCCATATAGAATACATACAATGAAAGTTTCGGTCTAGCTAAATCGACAAATTCTCATTAAGATTGAGAAATTTTCGCTAAGGTCATAAATTTTTACAAGAATCCCAAATTAAATTTCAATCTTAGCGAAATTCCCCGGAGTTTGCCGATTCTTCACCGCGCTGCCTTCCCGTCCCTTCATTTTCTCACATTGATTTTTCTTCTACTTTTGGCCATTCTCTCTTTGATTTTTGGTATGATTTATGGTCGATGAATGGGTTCAATCTTTCATGATTCATCTTATGTCTCGATATCAACTCCCAAAGTACGCAAAACCCAAAAGAAAACAACCAAAAATACCTTCAAACCCAAGACATGTTTAGTTACTAACAGCACCTCGAACTTCCAATCATGACTGATATGACAGCGCGCAAAAGCAATTCTCACAAAAACCTATCCGACATAGGCTCAAAAATAGCACTTTTTGGGCACTAATCAAGCCTACGCTGAAATTTTTGAAATTGGGAATAAAATACCTAAACAACCGTAATTAATTATGTACACAGTCTACAACTTTAAACCTAAATCCGGAAAGTGAACCAGTCCGTCGATAGTTTCGTGCATCCTAACTGCACCCTGATAATAACACGCTATCACACTTCCAAACAACATTTGTAAACCATTTCGGTGATTTGCAGCCCGGGAATCCACCGTGGGATTTAATTTAAATACTTATGGTCAATTTGAAGTTTGTACTTATAATTATGTAGAATATTTCTTTAGACGCTTAATCAAGATATATACAAAGCAAAGTAAACTCGGTGTAAAATCCGATATAAGTCAGATATTTTCAAGGGCACAATCAAAACCTTTCTTAACTACTGTCATTATGATTTAAATAATGGATTAGTGGATTTGTGACTCATAAGAATGGACCAATGACAAGGTGACATGTGTAAGTCACTTTGCATCAACCAATGAGATTTATGGGCTCAAGTGCAATTTTGGCAAAGTGTAGGTTAAAATCTAAAATTCAAGAAGTGACTTCTCCAACAAGAGGAGGGCTTGGACGGCCATGAGAGAAAAGAGAGAAGAAAAGAGAGGAGAGAAAGGAAAGAAAAGAGAGAGAGAAGAAGGCCAAGGTGGAGCAAGGTGGGAGTTGTGATTTTTCTTCTCCTTCAAGCTCTCCAAGTGGTATCAAGAAAGAGAAGCCAAGGAAAACCAAGAAACAAGTAAGTTCCATTGGTGGGAAAGTTGGATTTTGATGTTTTTCATGCCTAATGCCTTGATTTTCCTGTATGGATGTTAAATTAGTGGTATTTAAGGTTGAATGACGATGATTATATAAATTCGAGAAAAAAAGAAATGGGATTAGGTTGTAGGTTTCTTGAAAAACAAAGTGAGTGACTGTTAGGCTTGATGAACTTTTACAAAGTTTACAGGTTTAAATTGTTAGGATTAGCAGAAACTATATATAAGTTATCAGACAGAGTGATTAGGAGCGCTTATTTAGGAGCAAACAAGAAAATGGAAGAAACTAAATTGAATACGGCTTTGTGCACGTTTCACTAAAATGTGGAAAGACAAGAGGGGTCAAGGGTTGTTAAGGCTCCATGCTGCAGCATTAATATTAACTCTAAATGTATCGAATCTGCTAGGAAAATGCCACTTTGAATCTCGAGTGGTAGCCATGTCATTTTGTGGAAGTAAAGGGTATTTTGGTCATTTCCCTGTAGTTCCGATTTTTAAGTATGTATATTAAATGGGATTAAAGTGAATGTGATGTGGTCATGAAATGAATGTATGGTGGATTAAAATGAAAGTTATGGTTAGTGTTTAATTGTGGTTTTTCTTGAAAAATGTGAAAATTACTATCTGACGTAAAAACCTAATTCGATAAAGCAAGCTTTAGGGATTGAATCCTGAAATGGAGTGTAAAAATAATGTTTTGAAAAATCAGCTTTAAAAGTGAACTGGGCTTTAATGTTAAACCGAAAAGTTTAATGTAAATGTTTAATGAAAAGTTTGAAGTTATCAAATGCCTAAATATATATATTTACATGAAATTACTATTATGTATGCATGTGTTAAGGCATTATGGAAGCTTAAAACTGTAAAGAATGCATATGTATATTTGCGTATATGTGTTTAATGATAAAAGTAAATGATTTAAATGAATTTATAAATGTATTTTGAATAAAATGTTTTAACATTACATTCTTTAATCTTGTATATGATCATATGATCGATATCACCGAGTGACCTAAGCTGCAAGGATGAGTAATATGAGTAGAGTGGGTTACTACCGTGAGAGGGAAATAGATTTTTTAGCTGCATATCCTTACACGTGATAAGGTTCTATGACTGGAACCCTATGCAAGGCGTGAGTTTCCCCACAGAGTGGTTATGATCAGATCGAGACTGCCCTCACCGCCAAGATTTGTAAATCATCGCTGCTAATTTCTCGTTCCATTAAAGAAAAGTTTAAAGATAAATATTTTTAATTGTATAAGTATTTATTACTTTGATATATACTTCAAAAATGTTTGCCTTAATGAAAATGTATACCCACCGAGCTCCTAGCTCACTATTTTTCCGTATGTTTCAAAACATTTTCAGAAAATCCAGACAAAAGGCTGAGAGAGCATCCCCTCGCGTAGTGAGTCGAGCTTGACTCAGAGGACAACGTACGTGACCGCATCAGATATATTTTGCATATTGTATATGTTGAATATTTTGTCATATATATATGTATATATGTATATATTTTTGAAATGAAACTACATGGGCCGGATCCACAAAGTGACCAGCACGAGGCTGGCTTCCGCTTAAGCCCGCCAAGCCCAATCCTTTGCAAACCAGGCATGAATCAAGAAGTTTTCAATCGCTTTATTGATTGTGCAAATAATATATGTGTATATATTTTGTTTAATTGGGTCAGGGACTATAGAGTCCAAAATGGAAGGAGTAAATTTCAAATATAAGTGTTTTTCAAATGTTTTTCATGGTGTTTTTTGTAAATTTGGGAAAGTCCGACAAACAGAGTGAAATCGGTCAATATTTTCAAAATTCATGTTTGAAAAAAAAATTTTATCACTTCACTCCGCATTATTTTCTAAAGTTATGTTAAGGATTGTGTGCTGCCCGTCAAAGGATTCGGCTTGATTGTTTTGAGGAAAGTTTCCTATATCCGTTGGAGTGCTGGAGGTCCCCTCAGGTTCATAGCAGGTTAATCCTGGTCGATCCTCTCAGGGCATCTTCATCTTCTCCGCCCACTCATGTCCACAACCGACCCAAGCGCACACCTTCCTCAAAGGGCGAAGAGTCAGGAGGAAAGATCCCAATCCGAATCACTAGAATGGACTCTTATTACACTAATTCGAACACAAATAGCCGTCAATTCTAAGGACTTCGATTCAAGAGACGTGCGCCGCTACCATCACTGAATGCCTTCTGCCCTGCGCTCCACGCATGGTCCGCCTTCTCCCACAACAAGCTCCTCCATCCTTGTCATATCTCGATTCCATTTGAGTCTGAGTTTCGAATCCTGGGTGCTTGGATGCTGATTATATGTTGGGTGCAAGTGGCCACCATTTGAAGGGCTTTTGGCCAAAAAGGCCAACCGAATCAAAGTCGCGCCAAAGCTACTCGGCCATAAGGCGAGGTGACTACCTCACTGAAAGTAGGGTCGAGCCGCGGGTCGTGCAACGTATGACCGAGAGGCAAAGTGAAGCTCGCCAACATGACGGAAGATATCACGCCGCCCGCGCTCGCCCAGGCAGGGAAGCAGATGAGACCAAACGTTTGAGAGCCGGCCAAGGCGCAGCCGGAGGTTCGGACGGGTTGCGTCACAGAATTTAATTCCAGCGAGGCCGGGACGGCCGCAATCGCCCACAAGAACTTCGAGGAAAGCAAGGACATGCTTTCACATCCTAAGGCGAGCCAGGGATCAGAAGGAAGAACCGCGCGATCAAGGACGACCGCATGATAAGAAGACGCCGTTAGATGGGCTCGCCGCGAGGCTAACGAGGTCGCCGTACCGCTGAACGCCTAATCGGTGAGCGCCGCGTCGCGGGACTTTCACGAGAAAATAAATTTCAGAGCTCACGACGCGCATGGTGATCTGAGGGCACAGTTGTACCTAATGTTTCTTCGCGGCTTCGCTTTCTAAGAAGGCCAGCAATGTCGTCTCAAGGCTGGATTTCAACTTCAGCTTCTAGCCACGATGAGGATGAGGGGTCCTTCATCATGGGATTATTCGAGAACCAGACTCTCGCTGTGAGGCCCACTCCCCCTTCTTCACCGTCCTCAGCCTCCTTCGATGCCCGATCTTTCAGGTAACGTCTTCTACCGCCTGATGTCGAGGTGACTTTTTATACTTTCTTTTCTTTTTTCTTTCTTTTTTTTTTATTTATAAATATATATATTTCACACACGGTCTGGACCCAAGACATACATAGAAGCCTTTTTTCTTAATGAATACTCATTTTTCGCCTTACTTCTTTAGCCTCTCTACTGTGTTTTAGCGCTGCTCGCTTGATTTGAATTACTATTCCAGATACCACTAAGCGCTGAGTCGAGATGTCAGCTCTCAACCGGTCTCGTCTGGGCTCTGAAGCATGAGGCCTTATGGGCCGACAGCTTAAGTCAACTAACTTTAATACATGGCTCTGCGACGAGCACCAGCTTTTCGCTGTGTTGTCGCCCGACGCCACACCCCGGAAATATCCGACTTCAAGGCGGCAACGCATGGCCCATGCAGGCTGGAACTCGCCTGCACGAGCTCGCCTTCACCATTTGTCCGAGTCGTAACTCGATTCCCAGTCGCCGCCCGCCAGAACGGTTGAGTTCGCCAATGAGCCACGCTCCGCCTTACGACTCATCAGCTACCGAGTCGGGACTCCCAGCCGCCGCCTGTGTAGAATGGCTGAGTTCGTCAATGTGAGTCAGTTGGTCCCGCTACGATTTCGGGTCGGAGTCGAGCCGAGCCTCAGCCGCTCGCCTCGTAGAACGGCTGGTCGAGCCCATCACCCGAGCCGCCGGGCTCCGGAGCCGAGGCCTGGGCGGCGGTCCGTACCGAAATGGATCCTGATCAATAGGTCGCGTGGCCCCAGATTTGCAGATGAACTCGTCAAACGTCACCGGGCTCCCGCACCGAGGCCTCGCGGCGATCCGTACTCGAAATGATTCGACTCATTAGGTCAAGGTGGCCTCGCTGCAGCTAACTGCCAAAAGGAGCCACTCGGGCTCCCGGCACCAAGGCTCGGGTGGCGATCCACCGAGCTGATCCAGGGACCCACAGCCGCGCTGCCCGTACGAGCAGACAAACCGCCGGCAGCGAGCCGCCGGGCTCCGGCGCCGAGGCCTGATGCTGCGATAAAACAGTCGCATCCACTCCTTAGGTCATGCGGATCCAGGCGGGTATAGACCGAACTCAAAGTGAGCCGTCGGCTCCGGCGCCGAGGCCAAGTAAAATGACATACCGAAACATCCGACTCCCAGGCTGCGCGGCTCGTGTAGCACTAACTCACAAAGTGAGCCGCCTGCCCGGCGCCGAGGTCGAGCGGCGAGCAACTCGAAATATCCGACTCCCAGTCACGCGTGGCCTGTGGTAGAGTAGAAGAACTCGCCAAAGTGAGCCACATCTCGGAAAGGCTGGTGCCGAAAGTAATGACATACCTCGAAATGATCCGACCCCAGGTCACGTGATCCGACCTTAGGCCTGACCTCGTGCGCAGGCAGATCAGCAACTTGTCAGCCGAGCCGCTGGCTCGCACCAGGCCGAGGCGATATACCGAAATGATCCGACCTCAGTCACCGGCCCTGTAGAATAAGACGAACCCTGGTCAAAGTGAGTCACTGTCCCCCGGCGCCACCCAGGCCCGATCAGACAACGAGCCGATCCGACTCCCAGTCAAGGTGGACTCAAAGCAGAGTAGACCGAACCCCGCCAAAGTGAGTCGGGTCTGTGCGCCGAGGCCGAAAGTACCACGAGCATAAATTGAAACATCTCGACTCCCCGGGCCGCGTGGCTCAGTGAACAGACAACTAGCGTCAAAGTATCACTGGCTCCGGCGCCGAGAGGTCGAGCGCATGAGAGCAAATTGAAATGATCTTAACCTCAGGCCGAGCTCAGGTAGAGTAGACGAATCCCCGTCAGCGAAAGGCCTGCTTGCTCCCAAGGCCGAGGCCGAGTGGCGATATGAGGCCTGAGCCGATCTCGACCCACAGTCATGGACTCGCAGTAGACGAACTCGATTAAAGTGAGTCAGCTTGCCCAAAGGCCGAGGTCGAGCTAAGGAGTACCGAGCTAATCCAATTCCCAGTCGCGTGGCCTGCAGAGTGTAGACTTAACTCATCAAAGTGAGTCTGGCTCCTGGCGCCGATAATGAAATTCAAGAATATAAATTGAAACTGACCGACTTTGCGTCAAGGTGGATCTGCGGCAGAGTGTATCAGCACAACTTCACAAGTGAGCTCGCCGGGCCTCGGCAATGAGCCGAGTGATCATATAGCCTCGAGCCGATCTCGACTCTAGCCGCGTGGCTCAACGGTAGAATAGACGAACTCGTCAAAGTGAGCTGCTGCATGTGGCCATTTGACTTCTGATTTTCTTGGGAAGGTGCAAGAGTCTTTAATGCCGAATGGCGGAGAATTTGAAACGCTCGCGGCTAATTCAGCGTTTCGCCTTCTTATAAACGCGTCATCATATGGAGTCATACTTAATACTCGCCTCCGGTGCGCGAATCAAAATCAAGGTGAGATACAGCCGCCGGCTTGATCGTTTTCACGGATCCACCAAGATCATGGATCGCTTTGTTTACCTCGTCAGTGGAGTCAGGTTTTTCCCTAGTCACCCCTTTACGGGAGTTGAGTGTTATCCTGGCACTTCAGCTGGGAATGTGTCTCGGGAGGCAAATGCATTTCTCAGGCCGTCCTCTCCATTTTTCTCGCTCTTCTTTCTCTTCCTCTCTTTCATCTCTTTCCTAATTTTCTCCTGCTCTCTTCCTTCCTTTCTTTTTTTTCCACATCTCATTCTCCTCTTTCGGCTTCTTCTTTCTTCCATAAGATTCCAAGCTTTCCTCCCTTCCGCACAAACTCCTTCCATCCCTTTTTTCCTCTTCTCCTCTTTTCCACATTTCTAGCCTTCTTTCTTTTATTTTCATCTCGTTTCCTTTTCCTTTTTTCTTCCTGAAGGTTTTTTTTTTTTTTGAGGGAACTACTTGTACTGTATACTTCCAAGATGTAATCGATGACGATCGGGATTGTAGTTGAATGTAATCCGATCTAATAAAAGAGAGATTCTTTTCTTTTATGGCTATGAGCTTTCACTCTTCTATTCAGATGTAATTTTTCAAAATTATATGTTTGAGTTATTTAGACGTTTAACAAAACCAACTCAAGAAATGGCCTAATCGCAACCTGAAAATCGATAAATCTCCATTTGTAAGATTGGCAAACCAAGGTCTACCGACAAAAACTGCGCTAAGATGTTCTTATCTGTATGCCGAAAATTTTCCCCTCCTCTCAGTTTGAAAGCTCAGCACTGCCTGTCCGACGACCAGATATGATAGGGCCTCTCCCGCCAGGGAAGGCCCGCTTCCATGTGTCAGATTTTTCCGCTTCAGGTTTTAAGACTAAATTACCTGGCATGTAGCTCATGGGTTTGACTTTTTGGTTGTAGTAGCTCGTCGTCTTCCTTTGGTAGTCTTCTGTACGCCTTAAAACCTGCTCACGTTTTTCATCTAAGAGATCCAAATTTAGATGGAGAGCCTCATCATTGTCTTTCACGTTCTTAACTCGTCCTTGAGGTTGTCCGACCTCGACGAGCTCTTGCCTCGATCTTGAAGGCTAGGGTGAATGGGGTTTTTCTCGGGTTCTTTACGACTTACCAGCGTTGTCCTGTAGGCTCGGGAGTACCTCGGGAGGGTATTCTACCCATTTTCCTTTAAGATCTTCCAATTTGGTCTTCAAAGTTGCCTTAAGGCTTCTGATGGTGACTTAGACTGACCAGTTGGCTAGCGGATGTCTTTGGAGGCAGTAATAATTCTTAATTAAGGCTCGCTTGAGAAATCTCTGAATTTGGTGTTGTCGAATTGTTTTCCATTGTCCGACACCAGGGCTCTTGGGATACCAAACCTGCATATGATGGCTCGCCATACAAAATTGCGTATCTTCTGTTCTGTGATTGTGGCTAAAGGCTCGTACCTCGACCCGCAGTGAGTAATCTGCGGCGATGATGAATTTACATTGGCCCTTCCCAAGGGGCAGAGGTCCCAGTATGTCTAAACCCCATTGTTGGAAGGGTCAGGGGCTTGTGATTGACGTCAAGGGCTCGGATGGGAGGCGTGAGATCTTGGCGTGCTCCTGGTAGATCTTGCATTTCTTGACTAGGTTGGTTGCGTCTTTGAGTATTGTAGGCCAGTAGTATCCCTATCTCAAGACCTTTCCTGCCAATGCTCAAGCTCCGATATGATTTCCGCATATACCCTCGTGTACTTCTCTTAGCACGTATTCAATGTTTTTTCCCGCGATGCACTTAAGGATAGGTGTGAAGAAACCTACACTTTATGCGAGCTTCCTTATGAGTTAGTACAGACTGGCCCCAGGCCTGCAAGTCCTTATTTTGGGCGCTTCTTTTGGGTCGTCGGTGGGCCGTCCGTCTATTATATAATCCCAAGATGGGGTCCATCCAACTCGGCTCGGACCGTCTGGGGCCGACCTCCACGTCGCGAGAGATCGATGGGGGCTCTGTCGGTGTTCGACAGGTGTTGACCTGCTAAGGTCTTCCTGTAAGGTTGTTGCTAACTTTGCCAAGACGTCGGCTCGGGAGTTCTCTGCTCTCGGGACATGTCTGACCTGAACCAGCGTGAATCTTTTCAATAAATCTCATACCTTTTGGAGATATAGGATCATCCTTCCGCTTTTGGCTTCGTAGGTATCTTCTATTTGCCTTACTACCAGCTGGGAGTCGTTGCAGACCTCTAGCTGGTCAACTTCCAGTGAATGGGCGAGGTTGAGGCTTGCTATGACGGCCTCATACTCGGCCTCGTTGTTGGAGGCTTGAAATCCGAATCTGAGTGCGTACTCAATGTCTATTCCTTCTGAAGAGGTCAGGATTAGACCCGCTCCGCTTCCTTGTGCATTTGAGGGCTCCATCCTACGAGGTTTCCCGGATAAGTCATTCATTGTTTGGCGTTCTCGGCCGGGGTTCCGTGAGGTGAATTCCATGTGGTCGACTAAGACCACGCCCTTTTATTGCGGAGTTTTCGGCTTGTATCGATGTCGAACTTCATTTCGACTCTGGCTACTTCATCGACCTTCGGTCACGGTTTATGTAACACTTGCTTCATCGGGTGTGTTGGAACTTCTATGGTATGAGCACAGGAAGTAAGGGGCGGGTTTCGAGGCTGCGGTTACTAATGCGAAATTAATTTCTCCATCCTTGGGTGCCTCTCCTCCCGCTCCTCTCGAGCTCATTTGCAATAATGTGGGTGTTGCACTCGTTCTTTGTCTCTGACGAGGACAACACTGGTCGAGAAATCTGATACAGCTAAGTATAGAGTAAGGAGCTCCCCTTCAACAGGACTTACTAGAATGGGGAAGAGTAATCGTTTTCAAAGTTGAGGAGAATGCCTCTTCACATAGTATCCCATTGAAAGGCCTTCTTCGGGACTTGGAAGAAAGGAATTTGGCATTTGTCCTGCCACGGATCGAACCGGCTTAAAATTGGCAATCCTTCGGAGTCGGACGCGAACTTCCTTTATACGATGGCGATGGCATGTCAGTACGACCTTTTTATTTTATGCAGGTTGCCTCAATTCCTCGGTGGTTGACTATGAAGCCTAGGAATTTTCCGGCTGATACTCCGAAGGCACACTTGGCTGGATTCAGTTTCATGTTGTAATTTCTCAAGATCTGGAACGCCTCGGATAGATGAGCTATGTGGAGCTCAGCTGTGGTAGATTTTACCAACATGTCATCTATGTACACCTCCATAGTTGTGCCTATGCGCACGGAACATCCAGTTCCTTGACCTCGATATGTAGCTCCTGCGTTCTTGAGTTGAGCGGCATCACCTGATAACAATAAGTTCCTGTCTTTGTGACGAGCGAGGTCTTTTCTTAATTCGCTGGGTCCATCTTGATCGGTTGTAGCCGGAGAAGGCATCCATAAAGGCGAGAGTTCATGGCCCGGCGATGGCATCTTAAGATGAGGTCGATTCGTGAAGCGTCCTTTGGGCACGCTTTGTTGATAATCGGTGAAGTCGATCTTGGAGTCGCCATGTAGTTTGCCGCAGCCGGTACTATGTTGGCTAGCCATTTTGGATATTCCACCTCCCTGATTGCTCCTGCCTGAAGGAGTTTGCTGACTTCCTCATTGATGGCTCTTTGTCTTTCTGGCGCGAAGCTCCTCCTTTTTTGTTTGATTGGCTTGAAGGATGGGGTGTACGTTCGACTCATGAGTGATGCAGTAGGATCAATTCCTCCCATGTCCGCTTGCTTCCATGCGAAGACGTCTTTGTTCTGTCTTAAAAATGGATAAGGGTTTTGAGGTCTTACGCATTGCTTGGAGCGAATATAGGCGAGATGTTCGGGAGTCGGTCGTCCGCAATGCGGGTTCAGTTCTTCGAGGGCTCGGGTTGGTGAGTACCTGCGTCACGCATGTCGAGCTCATCCCGGGTATATGTTGTCGGCCGTTTTCTATTTCATGGATCTTGAGTAACATTCCACCGCTCGTTGATCTCCTCGAACCATTCTACTCAGTTTACGGTAAGGGAGCTTGATCATCATGTGATACGCTGAGAGGATGGCTTTTATTGCATTGAGAGAGGGTATTAGCAACATGTTATAAGCGACGGGGCGTCTGACGGGGAATCTTAGTAATAAATGCTGCGGCGTGGGGATCTCCCGAGTGAGTACCGTTGTATTGAGCTGGGGTAATACCTTTTCCCTAGAGAACCCCCGCAGATGAGTGTTGACGGGTTCCAGTTTCTCCCTTCCGATGCCCATTTATATCGAAGTGGCCTTGAAGATGATATGTTTGAACTCCGTTGTCATTTGGGACCGATGAAGCTGTGTTGTATTCTTGCGAACGCGATGGGTGCGTCATGAAGTGTTGGCATCCCTCGGATCGGGTCCCGAGAGAATGTGATGGGCGTGTCGAGCCCGCGTAATTAGACACTTCCTTGTATTTTCGCTATCTCTGTTGACACGATCTTTGCATAGATGGGCCTTAGGCGAAATTTGGATTAAGCCTCCTCTGCGAATCCTCCACGAGATTACTGTAGTTTCACCACAGGGTTGTTGGTCTTTGAGTCATCGTCTGTAGGGTGGTGGTTGTTGAGACGGGGTCTAGTTCTGAGTTTGATTATGGGCGGTTACCGGGGGGATATGAAACGTCAGTACCGTGTGCGTATTAAGTACTCTATTTCTCTCTTGAGTTGTATACGGTCGTCGGGTGCGGTGTCAGAAGTAGTCCCCATGGAACTCACGGTACTTAGGTTGTCTCTTGTTGCGAGGTCGACTTCATTTGGGTTGGCCACCTCGGGGCGTCGTTTCGTGCCGCGCATGACTTGTGATCACGAAATTGTTAAGGGGTGAAATGCGGGGGGCGAATAACGTCGATAGATCTTCGGGATTGCGGTGGACCTGGAAGCGATCGCAGGGTTCCACACCCTTTTTGTGGATCGTTCTCCATTTTTCTTTGGAGACCCTTCCTGGTCGCTTTGCCTTTTGGGGCTTCGTCCCCGTCGTTTGTATATTCCGCTTTTTTCTTTATGAGTGGAAGAGCTTTCTTTCTTGGATATGAGGGCTTCTTCACCGTTAATATACTTCTTTGCTTTTGCAAGCACCTCATTCTATGCTTGGCAGGAGTTTTGGAGATGGAAAACATCGAGTCTTTCATTTGCACCTGGCCAGGCAATGAATGCGTGATCGCGAACTACGTTGGGTATATCCACCGCTAGAGACTTGGCATTAGATCTTTGGACATAAGACCTGGGATTTCTTGTGAGCTGCAGCGATGGTCGGCGGGATGATAGCGGCTTTCTATACGTCTTGGCTGATGAAGTGAGAGGCGAATGCAATGGATAGCTCTCACGAATGGGAGATTGATGGCCGGTGGAATCTGAACCATGCCAAAGCAGGCCTTTTAGAGTGATAAAGCTGCGCATCGCACGGATCTTGATACTCATGCGACTCCATTTGGTTTTTGTAAGTGTTGAGATGATCGACGGGATCACTGGTTCCATCGAACGCTTCCACCTGTGGCATTACGAACTTGGGTGGAAGGAAGTGGAGCACCTCGGTATGAAGAGGTATTTCAGTTTGTTGTATCAAGGTGTCCATAGTGTCGGGGCGCGTCCTTTCACACTTCGCTCCACACGGTGAGCTCTTCTTTGGGGCTCTTTAACCTCTGCTCCCCATGATTGTTCTCTGCTCTGGCGAGGTGTGCGGAGTTCTTCGTTCCCAGACCATGCCACGGGTGTTCCTTCATTGCCCACCTCGAGTGTTTGATGGTAATGGTGCCGGGGTTGAAATTTGGATTATGCTTCTGTTTCGGCTCCTCGGAGGGTGTCGAGATTGTGTTGTTCTTCATGAGGAGGAATGTCATGGCGCTGCCCGAGTACATCATGCTCCCTGAGGTTGTCGCGTATGCGGTGAGTTGTTGCTTCTTACATTAGACGTTGATTGGGTGAGGCAGTGCCTCCACCTCGTCGAGTCTTTGGCTTGCATAGCTTCTAACGTCTTAGGGAGGTGGTACATCTGTAGCGTTCTGGTTGGTCCACCACATCCTTGGAGGATTAGCGTTGCTCCACAGCGTGTTTGAGTTGATACCATCGATGGCGAGGAAATCAATTATATTTGTAAAGGAACTGTCGTTCCCACATACGGCGCCAACTAATGATGCTTTTTCAGCAGGCTGAAGAATTTGGAGCGTGTTAGGTCGTTGGGCTAGCTTTCAGTGTTGTTGGGATTTGGTGTGCGACGGGTTCCTTGGATCGTCACAGGCTGAAATAGGATCGTTGCAATCTTGTGCGAGGCTACGGGCCATTAGCACTCCTCTGCAAAACAAGAAAAGAAGGGGGTCGGTGAGAGGCCGCCGGGTGGCCGCTCCGATGCCTAAGTCGAGTTTCTTTACGAGAGAAAATGGGGGGCTAACTTAGAGGCGAATGTGTTGTGTATGTTTGCGTATGAGTAAGGTGTACGCTTCGTGGAGTAAGTTGTGTGTATTTATAGTAGATGCTCTTACCCGATTGGATGGTGAATAGGATTCGTTCCCATTGGATGGGATATTTCCTGTTATTATCGGTATCGGATTTGGTAAAGGATATAGAAAGAGCAGTTTATTTAGGAAAATCTTCCTTCCTTATTTAGGGATTCGGCTTGATCTGCCTGATGAGTTGTTATATCGTGAATTATCTTATTTCCTTATTTGTGAGATTTGGTTAGATTTACAGGATAATATATTATTGGGGATTATTCTATTTCCTGTATCTATGGGAGACTTCCTGATCGGCCTTTGGGTAGAAGCGGGTTGGGCCTCGATGCGGGTGGCCAGTGAAAGGTTTGAATCTTTGGCGTAAAAAGGTGAATCTTGATGGGCATACTTTCTCCTTTGGATTTAGCGAGTGGCTGCGTGTTGCTGAAGGCTGGCCTCTTTCTTGGGCACGGCCAGTGGGCCCGCGTGAGCTTTATTTTTTGAACGCCCCCTTCGGTCGTAATAGATGCGAAACCGGCCTTTTAATATAGTGGAAACTCGTGAGATATTCGAAGCTTGATTGAGAAGCGTTGATTAATCCTTGATTGATGTTGGTTCAATCTTTGTTAAAAGATAAATATATTATGAAAAGATTTCAAACAGAAAGATAAAATTTAAAAAAATATTTTGCAAAATTTGAAAGAAAAATTTGTTTAACATCTAATATTTGTTGTCTTTGTCGTAAAGACTTTATGTATTACTTGCTCATTATATAGATAGTGAATGAATGTTAAATAAAAAAATAATTTTTTTTAAAACAATAAATACTCTACATAGTGGTAAAAATGTAGCAACTTTAATAAATGATGAAATTATAGATTTAGGTATTCGTGATAAAATATTTACAATAACATTAGATAGTAAACTTTAATAATGATGCAACAATACAAATATTAAAAAAGATTTTGGCAAATAAAAGAGGATCATGCAAAATTATTTCACGTACGGTTGTTGCACATTATTTTAAATTTACTTTGTAAAAGATGGATTAAAAAACGAGTTGATAATGCATTTATAGCAAATTAGAGACATTGCATATAATATTATTGTTAAAAATGAAACATGAATTATTTTTTATTGTTGCAAAATTGCAAATATAAAAAGAAAAAGAAATATAAGTTTAGATATACCAATGAGATGGAGTCCTAACACATAAGCACACAAATATTACAAAATCTAAAAATGTAGTACAATTATACAAAATCATATTATCCCAATAATAGTGATATAGATGTTGATATATTAAATGATTATGATTGACACATTGCGGCACTACGAATCTTTTTAGAAATTTTTGATCTTGTGAGTATTTTTTTGTCTTAGTGTATTTTTAGCAGCATTGGTCATTATGCGAATAAATAGTGACTGTAGTGCTGAAATATTTAAGTTATAAAATTTTTTAATGATACAATTTTTGCAATTATGGAAAATATTAAAAATATTGGGGAGAAATATTTTGATTTATTATATTGGTTTTAATTGTAGACCCTAGATTGGAAATTTGATGCTTTAGATGAATGGTTGCAAGTTATTTACAATGAAGATCAAATAAAGTGAAGAAATTAAAAATGAAGGAAATTTGTTATTATATATTTTATATAATATTTATAAAGAAAAATATGGAAATGATATTAGTTTGATAAAATCGTAAATGCGTGAGTTCGCCGTATTTTTATTAAAGCCATTTATAAATGTTTAAAAGCCATAAAAAGACAACAATTAGTTGAATATCTGTAGATATAGATATATATCTTAGTGTAGAAGCAGATTAGTTTGAAGATAATGAAAATTTTGAAATTTTAGAATGGTAGAAAAAAACAATAAATAAAATACCTGTATTTATCCCCATTATTACGCGTGATGTATTAGCGAGTCTTGTGAATCTGATCGCGTCGGAAGAATTTACTTTTAGTGCGGGTGGAAGAGTGGTTAAAGCGTGTAATTTGTCGCATCAAAACAAAATCGAATAGTGAGTAGTGCTTAAAAGGTGGAATTTGCGGACAAAGGGTTTACCTGATCGTGTTCGAAGTTAAGCTGGTAGTACGATGCTGGGATAACCCAAATTTATGAAAGCATTGAATGGATCGAAATTTGATAATTCGCCGTCATGAGAAAATAGTGATTAAAATATTTAGTTAAATGTATATTATATTTTTTATTCTTATGGTTAAAAATCTGAATGATTGACAAATAAGTAGATCATAAACTGGATTGAGATATAACATTTTATAGTGATGTAAAACACGTAGAATTTCCAAAATGTAATTATATTTAAGTGGTCGGAAATTTCAGTAGGTATTTTTATTTTCAGATACATTTTTTGAGTTTCTTTGTATTACATTGCTTTTGAATCTGATTTAAATAAAAGCGCTTCTGCAAGTGAAGAGGGTCGGGCTTTTAGACGTACTCTTGGCCAGAGCTTTGGCAGATTACAAAGCCGTGAATCGGGCAGTGCCAAAAAATCGAGCCGCGGCCGGCCCAAGCTAACTAAGCGGGTTTTGGGCCGGGCTTAGCTACTCGAGGTTTGACCGAGCTTTGGTCGTTCAGTGGGTTAGATCGAGATAGACCCGTAATTTCTGAGAGCTTTAGAAGATCCTGAGATTTACACCACTGTATGTTTTTATTTCACTTCATACTAATGCAAAAACTATAATATAAATTTTAGGTTGTCACTTTACCGTCCTTTGGGTCAGTGCCACTTGAGGATCTGCCAATATCTTTAAGTACTATATGAAATCTCTGGGTTTTTTTATATACCTCTATTCCTATCCCATAAATACAACGGTTGAATCAAGAAAGAAATCGTCTTTTTAGACAAATCCACATTACATTCATACGGTTTTTTTTTTAATAAAAGAAAAACTATAACGTTGTAATCTTATAATAATGATTAAAAAGCGATTTATATTGATTTTCAAAGATAATATTTGTAACATCTTAAAAAAAATTCAACCACCAAGTTTTTGAGTCTATAATACCCATATTTTTTTTAGTTAAAACTTAGACAATTTCTATATAGACATTATTTATGGAAAAAAGAAGTTCTCCTTTTAATTAAAGCAAATTTATAACTTCTTTATGATAGATTTGTACGTGTTTAAGATTATTAATTGCTGTGTTTTAATTCGATTTAAATTTATTATAGTAAAACAAATAAAGAAAATCCCATAAACTGAGGTAGCAAAAGAAAGAAATGAGAGGCATAAAATCACAAGGTTAGGAACATGACAAAGGACAAGACATGAATTTGTATGCTAATGCGCTGTGAAATTGTTAGACAAAGCGAGAGGGGAGAAGAAAAATAAAGGGAATAAGGAGAAAGAGTCAAGCTATGTTTTCCAATTATCATCACCTCTCACTTCCCTCAAACCCCTCCACCGTCACAGCACCATAACTTCACTCATACCTCTCCTCCCGCAACCTCCGCTTCTCTTCTCTCCGTGCCCCCGTTTTCCTTCGTTTCTTCGCTCCCGCCATCACTCTCCCCGGAATTTCCCGTTCTTTCATTTCCCGCCGTGGTGTTTCATTCAAGATCCGTTTCTCCCCACTCAGATCCCCATGGAGTCGTCGCCTTCAGCAGTCTTGGCCCGCGTCCATTGGACTCGTTGGCGGACGGGTTGAGGAATCAGAGCTTGGGGGCGAGACGGAAGCTGTTGGAAGCTCAGGAGCTGAATTAGGACCATTGTTCGTGAGCTTGCCTGGTGATCGAGGCCGATCCGAATCGCCAGGTTCGTGTTTGAATCCATATGCGTAGAGATTTTGTTAAAGTACGAGATTGAATTTGAATTTGTTCGGTCAGTATTGCTTTAGTGAGGTACCATTGGGGTGGATTAAATGATGAGAGAGGAGATGCCATGATTCAATGGGCATTGATTTGGACGCATTTGTCTAATGTTGGTTTCTTGTGAATATGGTATTCCTTGAATTATAGGCTACCAGCGTAAATAATGGTAAAAGGGCAGGTGCTGTTGGAAAGTGATACATTTGGCTGGAGATCCAGTTAGATGTGAGGGAATTGGCATTTTTACACTGTATTTTGTGCTTTTGGGAGTGCTTATTCACATTTGATCTGCATGTTTTGATTTATGGTCAATAAGCACTGGGTATGGATTATTTTGTGTGTGTGCGCGTGCGTGTCTTTTTGTTTTTTCCCCTCCTTTGAGGAGTTCATTTGTCCCTGTTTAGCACACGTGATTACTAGAAGGGGCGAATGTTGAGGAGTTACGTACCGGCAGTGGTGAAAATTGGAGAATGGAGGTTCAGGAGGTATCAGGAGGTTTCTTTTGCTATTTTTCTAAGGAAAACTATGTTATAGGTTCCCATGGCATTTTATTTGAAAAATTAGGCCCAAAAAATCTGAAACCTAGGTTGAGTCCCCTTATGTCAAATATAATTGATAAAGAGTCTAGGTACGACCTTAACAAATCTTGGGCACTACCTTATGTGTTAGGTACGACATCGTACCTAAGGGTACCGAGGTTGTACTTGGACTCTTTATCAAATATTTTGGACTCTTTATCAATTATTTTATGCATAAGGGGACTAGCCAACTTGGTCTAGGTTTCAGCTTTTTTGGGTCTAATTTAAAATAAATGCCATGATTTCAACATAGTTTTTCCCACTATCTATAAACATGAGATATTTGTGGACTTGGGGCATCTGTGCATTTTCTTATGTTCATGCAAGTGATGTTATATATTTTCTATTTCATGATTTGATTCTTTAATGAGCCCCAACAGGCTGGGCTAAATTTGGTAATTGGAGTGGACCATGCAGCTGAACTCAAGGGGTCTTAGCGTAACCCAAAAGGAGACAATATATGTAGATTATGTATGTATTATTCAACATCTTAGCCAAGCATTAAAATCTCTACAATTAATGGTATATAAATGACATTAGAACTTTTTGGAGGCATGTTTTTTAGTTAAATCTTCAGTGCAATCATCTTCCTATTATCTTTTCCCTTGTTTGTTATATTTCTTGAGCTCAAAGTCCTAGTGATATTTTTAATTATTATTGGGAAGGGGTCTTTGGATGTAATTTCATCTTTTGAAGTGCTCTTACCATCAAATATTGAAATTAGAATACCTGGACTGCACATTCATTTTGCTAGGTTAGAATGATGAATCAAATATTCTTCTGTTGTTTAACTTGTTGTCTCATCTGGGTGATTTCAGTAGCTTGTTGATGTTTTCAGATTTCAGTTACGATCTTATTGGCTGCCCATGTCGTGTTGGTAGGTATTTCATGCTTGTTATACAAAATGTCTTATCAGCACAGTGGAGAATCCTCAGCTTGTTGCATGGTCAGAATCAGTTGCTGATTTGCTCGATTTGGATCCTATAGAGTGAGTAATGCTCCTTTTGAACTTTCTGGCTGGTCAAATGTTGCTACATGATAGGATGAACAAACTAAAAACTATCAAAATGTTTGTAAGCTTGTTTGAACTGAGAAATAGAATTAACCATCTTGCATTTGTAGATTATTTGGAATCCTTGAATTGACTGCAATGCCCTTTTGGACATAAATAAGGTCTTGTTTTAGTATAACAAACTAATACCACTTTTTCTTGTTATATCTTGTTGCAGAAAACAGAACTGCCACTTTTGCCTATAATTAGAATATAATCCCTATCAGTGATATGAAGTTAGATCTGAAATTTATTTAACTATTTAGAAGCATTTGATTTGCAATACTTCCTTGAAGTCATGTCAATTTCACCAGTTTCAGTATTTTATTTTATGGATCTTTAACAGATCTGTCTCTTTATTTGTGTTTGATGTCTTATTATCTCTAGATCTAACTATGGAAGCTTTGTTTTGATTTTCAGGTTTGAACGGCCAGATTTCCCTCTAATTTTTTCTGGGGCATCCCCTATTGTGGGAGGGTAAGTCTATTTCCTCAAAATTTTGTTCCAAACAGATCCTTAAACAATAATGACTTTTTAAACATTCATCACTTTTTTGTGCTTACAGGTTGCCCTATTCTCAATGCTATGGAGGGCATCAATTTGGCATGTGGGCTGGTCAGTTAGGTGATGGCCGGGCCATAACCATAGGAGAGCTGCTGAATTCCAAGTCTGAGCGATGGGAATTGCAGCTGAAGGTGCTAGTGGGAAACTCCATATAGCCGATTTGCAGATTGGCCTTCGCAGTTCTGCGAGGTAGCATTCGAGGAATTTGTAGCGAAGCAATGCACAGTCTAGGAATCCCAACAACACGTGCACTTTGTCTAGTGACAACTGGGAAGTTTGTCACTCGGGACATGTTCTATGAGTACGTTCAACTGCTCTTTGTTTGGGACTAATTTTACATTTTCTTCAATTAACCAAAAGGTTTCCGGTGCATAAATCATCTTATTTGAAAAGGGAATTTTGAGTTCCATTATCTATGGTAACAGGACCTAAATTGGTGCTTAAACAGGGATGATAAGTTTGGCTTCAGGAACTTCAGATTATTTCTGTTCATACTACTGGGCAGCTTTAATGGGATGAGATGTCATGAAGTGGGGAATAGTCATAGATTAAATTTATTCTTTTAACTTTGTTTTTATTTGTTACAGTGGCAATCCAAAGGAAGAACCTGGTGCAATTGTTTGTAGAGTTGCTCAATCCTTTCTGCGGTTTGGTTCTTACCAAATACATGCTGCTAGAGGGAAAGAGGATCTTGGTATTGTTCGTGCTTTGGCAGACTACACTATTAGGCATCACTTTCCCCATATCGAGAACATGACCCAGAGTGAGGGTTTATCTTTCAGCATAGGAGAACAAGATGAATCGATTGTGGACTTAACTTCAAATAAGTATGCTGGTGAGTACTTTGAATTTAGAACTTTAATGGCTCATGTTGCATGGATGATAAGTCTAGTTTGCATGGATTATAAGCAGTTGCAAGGCTAGGTGTACATAAATTTAGTGGCAGTGGAATAGAACTATTGTTACATTTTAGCAAGTGCAAGTTTAGGACTCCAATAATTTGATTAGTTTAAAAAACATGAGAGTCGAGAGAGAGAAGAGAGAGGACAACCCTCAAGGCCCCAACTGGCATAGTTGGTGCAGAGGAAGGAATGGCGGTTCCAGACGTCGACAGGAAAAGGAAGGAGCAAGAAGCTTCCCCATCGAGGCAAAGCTTTTCGTAGTGGACCTTGAGCGTCACAAAGGGATGACGCGAGGAGTAATTGAGGAAAAAAGAAGAAGCTTTTCTACCTGGGTGTGGATGGGTCCCTTCAGCCTAGGGTTCTTCTTGGAGGGGATAGAGAGAAGCTACCTGGACACGAAAGAGGAACATTGGGTCTGGAGTTGGAGGGAGGAGGGCAGGAGTTACCAGATGACTAAGGACGGGAATCGCGTTGGCCTTTTTGTCAGTTTGAAAGTCATCGCGTAGGTCGAAAAAACTTCTCCATCTTTGTGCCGAAAGGAGGGAGAAATGGCAGAGGCTAGCATGAAATGGTAGAAATGCTACATGAGTTGGGAGCTCAGACACGCTTAGAGATGCAGAAGAGAAGAGGCATGGGGTGGAGGAAGTAAGAAAAAAGCGAGACGAAGCTTGGCGAGAGCCAGTGCTCATTGACAAGCGGATCCTTCTGGGGAGACATCCTTGACAATCTTCTACTCGGGAAGGCGAGGCGGAGGTGGATTACAAGGAGAGGGTGTGCCAGGCCTTGACCCGGATGGATTGGTGCTTGTGGGGGTAGGTGGACAGCTCACAGTCTCAATTTGGAAAGCGAGGAAAGGAGATGAAACAAGTTTGGAATTGAAGGACCGTGGGCCGACTAGTAGCGGAGAAGAATTTCTCTTGGAGTTTGATTCGAAGGGGGAAGCGACAAGGGTCTTGCAGAAAGGTGAAAGAAAATTTTCATCTTTTAGGATCAACCTAAGACGATGGAAGCTTGATGAGGATGACCAAACCCGAAAAGTATGGGTGAGATTATTTGGCCTCCACGATGTCTTCTTGGAAAGAATTTGAAAAGTTTGAGAGGCCTTTTGCGAGGTTTCATTAATCTTGAGCAAATACACTAGGACTTTTGGAAAAATGGGCGCTCAGCATCTTGTTACGTGTGGATGATGAGAAATATCCACAGGTGTTGATCATCGAGATGGAGGGGACGAGTTGGAAGATTAAGCTTTGGTGGGAATTTCCACTTGTTTCTGCTACCCTGACGGCGAGGGTTTCTGCGATTTCCAGCAAGGATGGGCAAAGGGAAGAAGGCAGAGGGCACAAGGCGCGGCGAGTGCGTGGTTGAGGGTTGGTAAGGTGAATAGTCGAGGAGTAAGCGTGTGGTCTGGGAATGGGGCTTGATAGACGAAGAGTTGACGCCAACTGGGGATCTAATTTATAGGTCCCACACATCTCTCGATGTAGGTTGGTTTACAAAGTAGGTGGAGAAAGAGGGCGTGGGCTGGATACTCGGATCAGCAAAAGGGACTCTTTGGAGGAGCCTAACCTTCAAATGGTGAGCAGGCATGCCTGTGGAGAAAGTGGACCTCGGGCCCGACCACAGAGGGACTGCAGGCCTTGACCTCACACCAAAGCCAGCACGAGGCGACAGACGGATCTCTGGGACCCAAACACAAAAGGACCTTCTGCGCATTTTGGGAAGAGTCTTCCTTGAACCACAAGGCTAGGCGTCAAATATTCCTCGGATCTGGACCCGTATTACAGTCAGCTCAAACAGAGCTAGCACATTTGGACATGAAGGAAATGATAGGTACGAGAATCCCCCTTCTTTTTCTCTACCTTTGGTTTTTGGCCAAACTCCCTTATTGGAAGAGTTTGTTTGCCTTGAAATTTAGGATTACGAGGATCGTAGAGGTTCAACCTACCATTGACTATCTTTATGGCTAGACGGAGCTTTTGTGAGTTTTACAGAGAGGTCGAGACCAGGATCTTGAATGAGGACTCAAGCATTCAAGGTGGTTGACTGAATTCAAAGCTCCACAGGTTTCGGCTGAAGGCATTTAAAAGAGAGTGGCATGCGGTTGGTGCCTCTCGAGATCTTGAGCTAACCGGACTTTGAATCCACAAATTTAGGAACTTTTAACAATTTTGTTTTCCCACCATTGGGATGAAAAGGAGATCCTGGAAATTCTTCCAAAACTCTCATTCCCGAGGGAAAAGATTCTCCCACTAAAGAACATATATAAAACTTTAAGTTTGAAAGAGAGATAAAAGGGCTTTGTTTCTCTTTGGTCAACTACGAAAGGGGAAAGGCGATTCTCGTAGCAAATCAAATTACGCAAGGGAAAATTGATTTCCTATGAACTTGAGATCTTAAGTTGAATATATTGGGAGTGGGCCGTAGCTCAGAGGAAGGTGGTTAAAGCGCTCTTGAGGTCTCGAGAAAGCCCGGACTAATTAATCTTGAAGCCAGATGTAGGTAATGTCGAGCAGGCGTTGAGTCTTAGCATGAACAATTCGTGCCCTGTTTGGAAGCTGGGCGTGCCAGGGTTGCGGAGGGTGTTGAGTGATGCAGGATAAAGAGAAGTCTAGAGTTGATTAGTGGGACGTGGGATCTTTTCAGTCTCTTACGATTCAAAATGTTGACAGCGGTTTTGTTTGGGCTTTCAGGTGTTCTGAGTCTCTCACTAGGGATGTGAGATCCTAATCTGGGAAGCTGAGAGTGCCATCGAGAAGGTTATGAGAGGATCCCTAATTGTATTAGGACTTGATATTGTCTAACTCCCTCGGGTGACGATCGGGGAGATTAGACATAATGAACGTTTCAAGAGTTTCTTGATGGAATTGGAGCTGATTTATCTACCTTGTGGAGTACTTTGCATTAAGATTGAGGATTTAGAAGCCGAAACCTAGCTCGAATACATTTCGGGTTTCCAGTGGATTGACCATATTAGTAGTATGGGTTAATTGACGCTATTGTCGATCAATAACCTTACTTAACACCAGGCTGTGGGGAATGGGACGGCGCGAGGCGCCTTTCGCTTGAAAATATGTGGTTAAAAGTGGAGGTTTCAGGACATGTATTGGAAAGTGGTGTAAGGATTGTCCCTTCGGGATTAGCTAGTTATTCTCTCTAGAAAGCAAGAGAAGTCAAATCGTTGCGAGACCACAGATGAAATGTTTTGGTAGGCAGTCTTGACCGACCAGCCCCTCTCAAGTGAAGGAATGGGATGATTGGAGGGAAGTTGAGTCTTGTGTTCATGGAGGAGGTTGGGTTAAGGCAGGCAAAGACTCCACTTAAAAATTGGGTCTCATTGGGTACCCAGGAGCTTCAAAATCTGGAAGAGCTTGGCCTGGCGTGAGAAACACTAGTTTTCCACCGTATGTAGCTCTATTCAGGAAAGGAACACCATGGCTGCGTCAAGTCCAGCGGTGGTTGGATTTTGATGGCGACCTGACTGGGAGAGGGATCCTTGACACTTGTGGGCAGCGGCTCTTTGGTGATTGGCTGGAGCAAGTGGGCGGGTTGGCCTTTGCATAATCAGTCTGAAGTGGCTGACACAGGTTGCCCTTTAAGGGAAATTTTCATGTGATAAATAAATGGATGGGACAAAAGCCCTAGACCGATGGACACCACATGGATTTTGGCGGACCTCTGCGCATGTTTTTGTCAATGAAATCAAGGAGATGTTTAGGCATTTCCATGCTATTAGGACACCTTGTTTAAAGTTTGAGCATGCGTTTCTTGTTTTGATCTGAGAGAAGGGAGATGTTGAGGACTTGGGTTTTGGGGCCCATAAGGTCTACTAGGGGTTTTGTATAAAATCTTGCAGGTGTGGCCAGCTGTCTCTAAAGAGGTCAGTGGGAAAGATTATCTCCAGGAGGACCCAAATGCTTTAGTGAAGGCTGAGCCGATCTGTCTCTCTTGCCACTGAATGTCAGTGATCTTGGCAAAGCAAAGGAGGAGGGCTGTCAATCATGCAAACTCAAACATGAAAAGCTTTGAAAACATAAGAATGGCGGAGTTTCTTATGAGAACATGCCATCGCGCTTGGGCTTTGGTCCCAAGTGGACAAGTGGTTGGCGGTGTAACAACCTTTGCTTGGTTTCAGTTCGATCATGGGTTTGACATGTTTCTTGACTCAAAGGTTAAGGCGAGGAGACACCAGCTCTCCTTGTACTGTTTGGGAATGGGTTTGTTTGTCTCTGGAAGGGTTATATTGGGGTGGCAATAAAGGGAGGGGGGATGTTGCTCTTGTAAGCTCTCTCATATCATGGGTTGACACGATCATTTTACAACAGACGAAAGGGTGGCTTCTTTATCTTAGTTGGGTCCTCCTTTGGTTTTGAAGCACTCCTGGGTTGAAATCGTCTTAAAAGAGCAGTTGATCCTGGACAGGATGATTGAAGAATATTAGATGCTTTAGGCTCTTGTTTGTTTATGGTGGGCTGCTTCAACTACTTATCTGACTTACTCTTGGGAGCTACCCACAAGTCTATAGCCTGTTGGTGACATTGAGAAAAAATGAAATTGGCCTTTATAAGGAAAGAAATTTGATCTCAAAGGAGGAGGGGATCTTGTTGGAATGTAGGGACTCTCAACTGCTTGCCTCTCTATCAATGTCTGTTGCACCGATCCTGCGGGTGTTGCCAAAGTTGAAAAGCACACAAAGGCGTTTTTCTTTGGGGGTGGTGGGGTTCGCGGGAAAGAGAAGCTCACACAGTTAATTGGGATGGTATGTTGAAAAGTAGGGGTAACCCAGGTGAAAGGCCAAAGCTCTCTTGAACAGCTGCAGTAAATGGATTTGGTGGTTCAGAGCTTTTGACGGGAGGCACACTTTTTGGAAAACTCTCTGCCATCCTAAGTATGGTTTTAGAGGCTTGAGGTTGAGTAACAAAAAAAAATCTAGTGGTGCCCAGGGTTGGCGTACTTTGGAAGGAGATTATTAAGGTGTTGGGTGAAAGGGTGGAGATTTGTTGTTGTGCGACAATTTAGAATAAGGTTTTGGTTGGATCTACAGTGTGGAAATATATCTTGAGACACTCCCTTTCTATTTCTTTCAATTTGCGATTAACAAATTTGGCTTGGCGGATGTTTAGGATCAAACTATGAACGGCCCGGTGGAAACTTAATCTTTATAGAGACTTTGTGTTGGGAAGTGACTACGGCTATGGCCCTTCTCAGCTCTCTGAGGAAAGGATCTCTCGGAGCCAGGACAAGAGATCCTCTTGGAAGGGCCAATAGGGTGTTCTTTTTTTAGATCAACGCAGTTAAGTGCTAAGACAGGTACTCCTATGTTCCCCATTAAGGGCATTTGGGTTCATTGTGTACCCATCAAAGCAACCTTTTTTGCGTGGGAAGCAACCTGGGGTAAGATTTTAACTTTGGACAAGCTCCAAAGAAGGGGGTGGCAAGGCCCAATCGTTGCTATCTCTATGGTCGGAATGAGGAATCCGACCATCATATTTTGTTGCATTGTCCAGTGGTCAGCCACCTTTGGGTTCTCTTTTTCTCCTTAGTCGGTTTATCCTGGGTCGTTCCCAAAACGGTTAAGGAGGCTCTCCTCAGCTGGAAGGGTTCTTTTGTTGGAAAAAAAAGGAAGAAACATGTGGAAATCAGTTCCCCCTTGCATCTTTTGGACAATGTGGAAGGAGTGTAATCTCATAGCTTTTAGAGATGGGATCGTTGATGTACAAAAGCTGAAGCATTCTTTTGTTTATAACTTGTGGAGTTGGAATAGTTTGTACATAGGTGAGGAGATATCTTCACTTAAAGGCTTTTTAGAGTGGGTAGCTGCAGTTGAGATTCAGTGTGGTTTCAAGCAGCCATAGTTTTTGGGTTGAGTTGGTTTGCGGTCTGCTTGTTCTAGTTTTATCTGCCTTGTGGTTCCTTTTTGTGCCCTTTCTGCTTCCCCAGGGCCTTGCTCTTTTCTGCTCAATATTTTGCTTTTATTGTTAAAAAAAAAAGTTGGACTCAATCCTTGTTTCTCTCCCCAGACATTACCTTCTGGCATTGTTTGTGGGATGGGTGGTGAGAGTGCCAGATGGTAGCCCATCTATCTAGGCATATTTCTACTATTTGGCATGCAATTAAGTTCCTTTCCCCATTAGAACTTGTTGGTTGTCTTTCTTTTGAATTATGAGATACTAGGTGCCTGTTTAGTTATAGTTTTTGAAATCTGTTTTATGTTCTAAAAAACAAGGAGAACGAGGAAAATAGGGAGAACACATTTGGTTCCCTTTTTTTGGGTTATGAAAAACACAAAGAACAAGAACAGTTTTCAAAGAACACCAAAATGGTGTTCTCTGTGTTTTCAAAAAATGTTCTCAAGAACAGTTTTAAAAAATAAGAACCAAACATGCCCTAGGTGTTTGAGTAAGCAGATCATATTCTGCCTTGCTACTTTTCCCTTTCCTTCCTGGACGTGAGCTTGATAAGATTCAGTATTGAGGCAGATAAAAAGGTTCTTATTGCATATGACTGGTTGACTTATGAACCCCATTCTTCCCAGTCCATTTTATCGTTTAGCCATTTGCTGCCTTTAAACAGTAACTGAAATATTTCAAAGCAGAAGCCGGCCCTGCCCATCTTCATTACAGATTGCTGAACTCAATCATTTTGGCACTTGGCAAATAAAACATTTAATATCTGAAACATTAAGCCCTTGGTTTTTTCTGTGTTTTTTTTCTTCATATTATTATTATTATTTTTTTTTTTGGGTTTTAAATAAATGGTGGATCAGTATAACGGTCAGTGGGGTGGCTGAACATTACTCTTTACAGTTTACCAGCTGGCAGAGGGTTGGTTTCACCCATGGTGTGTTAAACACACTGACAACATGGCGTGTTAGGTCTACACCATTGACCTATGATCCATTTGGATTTTTGGATGCTTTGATCCCAGTTCACGCTCAAATACCACAGATCTTCCAGGTGAAGATATATTTGCTAATCAATGATATTGGGTTATGGGCCTAAGCTCAATTCATCAACTCTAACATCTGGCTGAGTTGATAAATGGAGGAGCAAACTATGCCATGTGGAAGGTATTTTATGGCAGTAAACCTTCTTCCTCCTGACAGGAAATTTATTGGTTTTAATATATGGGTTTTATGCCCTTGTTTTTATTACAGATATGGAACCAAATTTATGGATGATATCAAGCTATGTGACCAGAAAACTTGGCTGCCATTATAATAAACAATGATCAAAACAAAGCTTACTATCAATATGACATGGAGATAAGGACAGTTATACAAATTTCTTTCGCTTACTTATTAAAAAGCTGACCCAACAATTCCAGAAGATGAGTTATTAACTCCACTAAAAGCTGTTCATAGTATGGGCATTTTGGCAAGGAACGCAAGGGAGGCTTGGATCAGTTGGGTTTGATCTACATTCAAGGTATAAATACTATGTATAATATTGATAATCACTCATTGACAATCCCTTATTAATAAGAAGGAAACTGGCTTTTCCTTGTGCTCTTACTGT
The DNA here is from genome assembly GCA_016808115.1 of Tetrastigma voinierianum. Classification (NCBI taxonomy): domain Eukaryota; kingdom Viridiplantae; phylum Streptophyta; class Magnoliopsida; order Vitales; family Vitaceae; genus Tetrastigma; species Tetrastigma voinierianum. The sequence goes on along the minus strand of JAEQBH010002111.1, from coordinate 75,812 downwards.
TTGATATGGTGGAAAAAAATAGAAGAAAGCTTGAAATGTGACATCACTCTCAACCTCAGTTAATCATTAGATATTAAGGTGGCGTTTGTTTTTTTGGTATTTTGCACAAGCGAGTAGCTTTAACACATTTATTTCATTTGTTTTAACTTATTATTTTTAGCTTTTGAGTAGCTTTTATTGCTAACAAATTTTTTTTTTTGAAATGTTTAATTTGAATAGAAAAAAATATTTGACTTTTATATTTCTTAATGCTCTTTTTAAATGTTTTCTATTATGATAAAACTAAATGTTAAAAAGTATGAAAGCCATCTACTTTATGATCAATTGGAAAACTCTCGTGATCTGTTTCATGTTAATTAAATAAAATTTTATGTATTTTAATTTTTTATTTAAAATTTATGTCTCAATTTAGTAAAAATGAAAAGTTGATTTTCTTTAGGAAAAACAAGCATTAATCTTAAAATGCTGTTGCATGTTGACCGAGCAAAGTTACATTAGTAAGTGATAAAAAAAAAAGCAAACGTCGCTTTAAATTCTCTCTCCTGTTCTCTTATCTTCTTCATGTCTCGCTTGCATAAGCTTATCCTGCACTTTTTCTTCATGGTGCACTTAGTTCTTATCAATGCATTCATTCATTCACATTTTGGTATATTCTTTGTTTATTTCATTCCCTTGAAACAAACAGAAGGGAACAGAATCGTTTCTTTACAGCTTCAACCATCACTGACAAATTCCTTTCTTCTGCCTTTGCAGTTGGCTGCAGTTGGGTACTCAGGATGAGGAGGAGGAAGGTCTCAATGAATTCCGTTAATCCGAAATTACCATGTTCTCGAGACTATCATACTTAAAGCGCCATAGATGCGGCCGAGCAAGGTGATTTTGGAAGGAGTTCGGAGGTGCTGAAAATCATGGAACATGTGTGAAGAGCAACCAGGAATGGAAATACATGGTGCCCCCAGCTTGAGACTATATCAGCCAGGTGTGTGCATGCTTTCCTGTTCTTCCTGAACTGCTCTCTACAATCACAGAAATACCAAAAAGGAAAAAAAAAAAAATTGAAAAAACCATGTAGGTTGCTGTAAATAATAGTTAACAATTGAAGGTTTTTTTTGTCATGTAATAAACAGCAGTTGTATACTGTCTCCACTGTCTTCTTTATGTTGTGAATGCAGTTGGTGAAGTTTATTACAGTTGGAAACAGAAACACATACTTTCTTAGAAGTTAATTAATTTTTATGCTCGATTGTAAAGGGCAAGGCTTTTGGTTTGTTCACTTTTTATCACCGTTTCCCGATCTATCTATTGGAAATTCAAGAGTTGCCAAGTACTCACATGCTAATGGATTACAGAGAGGAAATATATGATTGGTTTACAGTTTTTACTCAGACCAAAAAAGCAGGTTGCTTGTAGGATAAGTATTTAAATATCTTTTATATTTTTCAGAACAGTGGAAAAACTAATTAATTTTTTTTTTAACTTTAATTCAAATAACAATCCATTTTATAGTAAATTATGCAAAAAAAAAAAAAAAAGCTTTCAGTTGTCTTCCGTACGAAGAGAGCTGGCGAAGGGTTCGAACTTCGAAGACAAGGGGGTGGGTAACCCCAGCTTAACAGAGCATTTTATACATTAAGAATAATCTTTTGGAAAGAATATAGTAATATACTTTCCGGGTAGAAATTCAAAAGTGAATGCAATAGGTTTAAGTAAGATTTATGAGTTATGGTTCAAAATTGGCTTGCTTGTGAAACACTACTACCCTTCTCTACTAACTTATGTGAAATCTAATTTCTTAAGCACGTGGGAGAGAGGGTGAGAAAATCGTGAATTACTTAGTATGGTGATGATATTTATCTTAAGAGTCGTAAATTGATAATTCTGATTTTATTTTTATCTCACTAAAAATTTGTAGATGATAAGCTATGGTTTAGATTTTTATATTAAAAGGTAGTTGTCAATTTACAGTTTGTTTTTTACTAAAATTGTAGTTGGTAACTAGGTTTCATATTAAATTATGTCATATAATTTTATTTTTTAATTTTGAATAAATTTATTTTTATTGAAGTAATATTAAATCCTTAAAAATATAAAATTTTTATTATTCAATATTTTATTTTATTTTATTTTTATAATAACTTATTCTTCAATCTCTTTTTGAGAATCAGAAAAATGAAATTTCATTGATTAATAACATTTTTTATCTGAGCAAAATGTTGTCGAACCATTGGATGATGACATAACATCGTGTTAATAGCGAAAGAAGCGGTACGAGACTACGTAAGTGATAATGTCTTAATATCTCTTGGGAATATCACAGATTTGAAGTTTGATGAAGTATCTTAATAGACATGAATTTGATGTGACTTACATCTGTCGAAGCAGTATTGATTTGAATTAGCTGCGTATAAAAATCAGTAGGCATTCTGCATGATAGGTTAGTGGCCAAAAAGCATCAAGAAAGTAAAGAAAAAAATCAAATGAAAACTGTCAGTGAAGAAGTCACCTTATTGGGAGAAATCTAGGAATCTACGAGTTATTGAGGAATGATGGAAAAGGGTGATTCGGAGTAAGGAAATAAAAACCACTTCTCATTTCTATACGGAATAAAAAGAAGAAATGAAAAAAAATTAGGGTCTTTAATTTATATTATATTTTAAATAAAAGTCAAAATTAAGTATAATGACGTAGTTTGGGCTTTGGTATAAAAATTGGCCCCGGATTTGATAAGCTATGATTTTAGTCTGAAAAGAAATAAATAAGTAATTATCATTACGATGTTAGTATAAAAAAATAAATACGGTTATCAATTATGACTTAAATACAAAAAAGAAATCACAATTATTGAGTTTTAACAAGAAATTTTTTGTCATATTCTTACCTTCTCTTTTATACAGACATTTTAGGTGACATAAAAAAGCTAGATTCGACGTAAGTTTGTAAAGAAGGCTAAAAGCGACATTGGTTAAAAAGTAAGCCTATTTTGAAGCATAACTCAAGATTTATTCATTCACGTTTTGGCGGTTGTGAGTAAGTTTTTATTTAGTTAAAAATCTTGGAAATATTAAAATTATTTTCTCATTCATATTTTTATATATTAAAAGTGCATTTAGTAATAATTTTATGCAATATTTCTTATTTCTATTATAGATACGCACTAGATTTGTTATTGTACTCGTGAATATATCTAGTCCATAAAATTTATTTTTAAAATAAGATTTCCTTTAATTTTTTACTTAAAATATCCATAAAAGTTAAAGTTATAAAATAAATACATTAATAGAAATGTCATCAGCCAAAATTGGAAAGTAACGATATCATAAATGGTCTTATTCCTGCTTTTGCATTTGGAATCAATTTATTTTAAGTTATTTAAAAATTTAAAAATTGTTCTCATAAAATAAAATTTTCTAAGCATCCTTCAAAAAACCTTAGAATATTCTTTATTTTTGTATTAAAGGTTGACGTTAAAGTATTTCAAAAATGTCTTATTGGTTTGTAAAAGCACAAGAAAGCCAAACGGTGCTTTCATTAAAAAAATTAGGTATGTGGTGACTTATTTTTGAAGAGGATAAAGAAAATAAAGATTATCATTATTGTATTTTTCAAAAATATTTCATTTTCAACCATGAATATTAAACATGTTGTCAAAAAAAAAAATAAAAAAAAAATCCATGAATAATAAACATGAAAAATAATTATGTTCAGAACTTACAGAACACTAATTTCAAGGAAAAACTTATTTTTTTATATTTTATTATTTATTGTTTTAAAAACAGGAACATAAATTAGAAAAATAAAAAATGTTTCCATTTTTATACCAATATATAAAACAAACCCCTTGAAGCCAAAGAGTTATATGATATTTTCATGATTTCATCATAACTGAAAACTAAGTAACAGTAATTCACCAGAAGTCTCTCAGGAAGGCCTCGAAGGTCTCTTTCTCTCCTATGAAGCTTACAATTGGAGGCGCTAACCATGTAAGCTTTTGTTCAACCCCTTTTGCGCAATCTTTACACAGCATTTTTCCCCATTTTATTTTTATTTATTTATTTTGGTAATTTCTGTTATCTAATCTGCTAGTGTTGTTGCTCATGATATGGCTTCGCTTCTTTGGTGATTCTATTTAGTTTTGTGAATACCCACTTGGGATATTCACGAAATAAGCTGTTTTGGGCTGTGTGGGCAATGTGGTGGAGTTGAAAGAGTGTTTTTTTTTTGGATGTTTGATGAAATGTCTCAATGAGATCTTTTGGAATGTAATGCAAAAATCTCTTTGGTTTTTATATTTTCTTAGTCTTTGTTTAGTGTTTGGTTTCCATGACAGTAGAGAAAAAGGAAAGAAAGTAGGTCAGGCTTATGTCCTCATGTTCTGTTTTCTTTGATTCCACAATATCCATTTCAATTATCACGAAAATACTATCAATTTCTTGATTGTTTGGTCAACACGATGGTCCTAACATGGTGTTTGGTGACACGTTTACCATGAGATCTATGCAAATATAATATGCGCATTTTGTGTTTTGGGTTTCCTTCTTGTTTGGTTGTGAAGAAAATGTCATTAAAAAAGGACAAAGAAAGAAATTTGATTTGGAACCCATGCTAAAACTTAGAACCCACCTTAGATTTTTATCTTCGTTTTGAGGATAAGCTAGCTGTATACACATAGTGTTTTAGTCTAATATATTATCTCATTTTTACCTATATAAAAATGATGTTTTAACCTTTTTCTCTATGTGAACAGAAAAAAAAAAGAAAGAAAGAAAAATGCAAGGAAGAAGGAAAAAAAGAAGAGTAGGAAGAATATTAAAAGGAGAATAGACGGTAAAGTTGTTGCTGCATTGCTTATTTTCCATGTGTTGATGCTTCCAAGCTGTATCTTCTGTTGCAATAGGACCCATCTTATCTCTTCATTCCCTTATATTCAGCATCTTCCTTACTGATTCTTTCACAACATGATCAGTTCATTTTTGATTTAATAGGAAACCATACTAAAGTACACTGAACGGAGTTCAACCTGAATACCACTGACCATGTAAAGGTTAACCAAAGAAAAAAAAGAAGGAAAAAAAGGCACATTCAACCCAACAACAATTATTATCAGTGAATTCTCAAAAAGTGTTTCTCCTAATGGTAGCAGATAAGATTGGTTCCATGTAATGATTATAGAGAATCTCTTTCATGGTCCAATACAATTGTTCCATCCTCTCAAAAGTTCTATTTTGCTTCACTATGCTCTCTAGGTATCCCTTGCCATACAAGGAGTTGTGCTCTACGTCTTTTGTTCACTTCATGATCAAACTTTCCATGCTTGTTCAATCACAGCTCATGTACCATCAACTTTGAAGAACCAGAGGGCGAGGAAAAGCCCAAAGTCATTGAACAAAGCTCAGGGGACATTAGGATGCGCCGAACACGAGGGTGCATGTTTGCTTTCATTTAGCACAACTATGGAGGTCTCTCCTCTTTTTGCAAAGCCCCTAATGAGGTACTCCAAAATCCTCTGCCAAGCTGATACACAGAGGAGGATACCGTCTTCAGAGAAGTTAGAGAGCCCTACAACTATGTCTTGAGAGACTCTTTTCTTCATCCATCCAACCCTCTCATACCGATCATTAAGAATCATGGACCTTCCCTGATCATCAATGTCCACCTTGTACATATGGTCCTAAAGATGCATCGCTATGGTTCCCCAAACAAGCTACCGATAAGTACTTGTGGAATGGCCTTTCCCCCTACTACTTTTCTTTCAAATTTATTTATTATTTTGCTTTGGCATATCATTCTTTCCTTGGTGATCAGACAATCCTAATTTAACGCTTGGTTGCTTTTTGTTCTCGTATTAAAGCTGCAACAAAAGCCAGTGATGTCAACTTAAGTTGGGTGGTCAGTTGCACAATTCATTTTCATTAAAATCCAACATTTAATCTCCCCACCACTAGATGGCCCACAGTTCTAAACTACCTGCAAGGTGCCCAACTTAGAACTGAATTCTTTGAGCTTAGATTCAGCATTTGGCTTAAGTTAGTTAGATCGAGTTTGTGTTATAATAACATTGGATGTTTGGGGTGAGATTCTGTTCTCCTTTGCCTTACTTTTTTACATTTCTAAGGTCGTCATGCCCTACTTAAGTTGATGTCAAGTTAATGCTTTCTGGGTAAAGAATAAAAAAGAAATTCTGAGGTTGATGTCTTGGGTTGGAATGCAGCAAACTTCTTGCTGTGGTTCCAACTTGTTTACATTTTATGCTTGTGAGAATTTGAAATTTTCTGTTTATTATATTTGAATTATTTTGGCATAAAAACAAGTTGAATGTAAACATACAAGTCTAGATTTGCCTTTATGTCTTCTTGGTTTTTGTTGGGAATCTTCCAAACTTGTATGTGTAGTGGAGACCATGATAATAGAACAATTGTGTAAACTAAGAGATGGTATCACACTTGACGGGTGTTCCTGAACAAATGGACTGTGATACTACAATTACATGATACTATTAGTGTCCGAATATTCTCTATAATTGCACAACAGTAAAAATGGAGTGAGAAAATAAGGTAATTACTTAGATGGTGCTGTATATTTTACTTTTTCCCATCATAAACTAAAACAATGCTAACAAAAGCATCACGGAGATGGATGTAAATGTAGGAAAGAAAGGGGTATCGGTTTACGTGAATCATATATAATTTGATATTTTATCCTTTATAAACCTGACAAAACCTTGTGGGAACATGTAAATAAGTTTAACATTTTTAAGCTTAACCAATAATAATTTATTATTTTGTTATTTTAAACTTGATTAATAGCTGGTATAGACATGAGTTTCACATCGTTTGGCTTAATTGATAATATGGATTTACTATTTAGTCCTTGATAAGCCTAACCACTAGTATGTGAGATCCTGGGGGAGAAGTAATTTCACAAAGTGAAGTCAAATGAAACACCAAAATGTAACACTGAAAATAGGATGTTTGCTTAATTAAGAGTATAGATGACCAATTTAATAAAAAAATCATTTTTTGGTCATGATCAGCAGAGCTAGAGTTCATTTGAGATTCGTGATCACTAAATTTTTCCATGTCATGATTTACAGGGAATGAGAGTTCCTCGAAAGTCTTGAGGTTTGGAAGATGGGCACTGTCAGTGCTTGAATGCACTTAAGTTTGCAAGATAAACGTCTGCGTAGAAGAACCAGCAGTTGGAGATGATGTCGCTGGCGGTACCAACTATACACTTGGGGGGCTTGACGGGCTGATCACGATTTGCTGGTTCCTGAGGTCTGACCTTAAAACTAGGGCTGCACCTGAACTGCACTACACACAAAGAGGAGGAGACATAACATTTCATGGTCCAAATCAAGCCATCTTATATCCTATTATTTCTCTCCGAGATATTGGACTTGGTGCAAGGAATTATGTTGAGAAACTTGAGTTAACTATGATTGAATTGGCGTCTCTATATGGTGTGAAGGCTCGTGCTGGAAGAGTAGGTGAGACAGGGGTTTGGGTTGGAGAGAGAAAAATTGGTGCAATCGGGGTTCGGATTTCATCTGGGATTACCTCTCATGGGTTGGCATTTAACATCGATCCTGATCTAAACTATTTTAAGCATATTGTGCCGTGTGGGATTGCTGATGAAGTTATCTCTCTAGAAGGAGACTGATCTGGTTCTTCCTACTGAAGAAGTGATTCATGAGCAGTGGATTTCTTGTTTTGAGATTGTTTGGTTTAGTGACATTATCTGGAAAGAGGATACTCCAATATTACCTGATAATTGCAGGGCTGGTGATATTTTTCTGTTGTATGCCAAAAAAACTGTGTAATTGATTTACAACCTAAATTTGTAATTTATTTTTTATAACTCCATTTTTCAGTTGACAATAAGAACATGGAGTAAAAGTTGATGAGTTTTTGTGAGGAAGTTCACTAGTTTTACCTGGAACAGAATCTAAACCATAAACTTGGGGAATAGTCTTTCACGTTTTTCTTTCTTTTTTTCCCAGTAATATTCCCCTTGTAGTCTGCAGGTTTCAAATAGAGAGCAAGGTGAAAAGGTTTAGATAATATTATAATTTAGAAATATATGGTTAAAATACATCAAATAACCATAAATTTGTGTATGTAACCTTTTCCATGTTTTTTTCTTAAAAAATAACCCATTTTGGACAAAATTGCCCTTCTCCATTTCATGTATTTACATTATTTATTTACAAGAATGGATTATTTTTGCAAGAAAACAATGAGAACATTTTTGTCAAATCAGTCAAAAAATTGATGAAAGATCAGATTTGAAAGTGGGTTTAAAAAAGCCTCCTATAATATAGTAGCCTCAACTACAAACATTTGCCTTGGAAATATTTGGTTAAAAGACATCAAATAAACCAAAATTTGCAAAATCTAACCCTCCACACATGTTTGTCTTGAAAAAGAAATAACTTATTTTAGACAAAAATACCGCTATCCTTTTATGTATTTATATGTCTTATAAAAGAAAAGACCTACTTTAGAAAACAATGAGGCTATTTTTGTCAAAACCTTGGAAAAAAATTGATGAAGGTTGGATTTCCTAAATTCATGTTTCAAAGTCTTTTAATCAAATCACCTTGCTTTAAAGGCATCTTAGTATCTTATACCATTTGGCTAAAGGTGGACCTCACATGAGCAAAATCACACATCAGTGCTTTCCTCATCAACACCATCTGATTTTTTTTGTTTAGATAAGTAGGAGGTCAGCATTTGTAATTTACATCCTCAACCCAATAGTAGCACAAACCATGCTTTTCCCCATTAACAGGAATCTTTGAAGTAGTGCACTCTGTACTGTCCGGAATGTGAGTGCGCTCCTGAAAGTAGCCAAATGTGTTCAAATGAGTGTCCCTTGACCTGGTATTGTAATAGTGTTGTTTTCTTCTTCAGCCTCTACAATGACTTTTCTTCCACTTATGGAGATCTGATCTTACATAAACAATAAGGAACTCGCACAACCTTCTGTATCAAATAGATAGAGGAGACCCCATTATTTTTTAGCATGCTATATTTTGTATATTCTTTAATGATAGGGTTTGAGGAGGTGGATACTTCTTTTAAAAATATCCCCAGATTGCTGAAATCCATGTTCCGTATTCATTCATCTTTGGACCTTAGTAGCAAGCGGCTGCCAGGAAATACCTCATTAAAGTATAAATCTGAATCTGAAGAAGTCTCATCCTCGCTGACCAGCCAGCTAAAATGGCAGTTGAAATGCTTGTTCATCGTCCACGCCTAGTACAACTAGAGACCTAGCTGCCTGAAAATAGACTATAGAACACTCATAGCAGCTAGCAAGGTGAAAATTACTTACCGGAATTCAATTTTAAAGCAGAGAGGATTGCGAACAGTGCAAGGTGAAGGTGAAACATTTTCCTGCAAGTTGACGGGTAATTGTCATGGAAAGGAGGCTTGCACAGCCAATTTTAGCTGTACAAGTACTCGTATGGAATATAATATCCCAAAGGAGAACAAAAAGTAAGATGACTGATTCAGTCTCATGTGAAGGATCCCATAAGCCATGTTGTTTAGTCTTTAAGGATTGCAGATAGTCAGAGAATATAATAATAAACTCAGCATCACATGATAGCTCCTTCCAAGTCTACACCTATCACTTAAGAATAACAAAAGAATCAGTAAAATATCTCATGAGGAAAATGGAGTTGAAACAACTGCTCATCTAATTAGGTTTGTCAGTATCCCATAGCAAGCATCTTACATGTAAATGGAGACCTCAAAGCGCATTTTTACAGTCATTATGGACCAGAACTTATCTACTCCAGTCTCATTTTGTATCAATAGCTTGATGTTTGCCATAAATTCAGATATAGACTGTTAGTTTTAAAGATGAGTTTGTAATGTAGTGGGTTTCTTGCTTCTGTTACTTTTAACCTGCTTAGATCTATCCTGTTTAACCTGAGCCGTGAGTCTGGAAACACACAACCTCTATCGATAACCCAGTCAGTTATAACTTATACCATAGTACTGTCACTAGGTGAAACCCAAGTGCTTTACACCACTTGTGATTAAAGATTATTTTAAGCACCAAACAGGCTTCTTAGGAAATATAGTTTTCTCAAAATTACATCTATATATTGCATATTTTTTCTCAGGCTTGTGCACAAACTTTGGTTACAAGCATGCCATTGCAGTCTTCTTTGAACAGAAGTCTTCCTGTGGAATAAAGCTGAGGCTTTCGTCTTTTAACTATCTCTCTGTTTTTGTTTGCTTCCCAACGACACATTGCCATGAAAACGAGTCATGGAGCTTTGGTTACTCTCTTTGTCATTCATTTTCTCATGTGTTCTGCACTATCACTTCATCATGAAAGATATACTCATCCAAGAGAAAGAAGTCAATCAAGAAGATTGCTGGTTTCTACTACTACTCTCTCTGCACATCTGAACAATTTGAATGAATCAGTGGAAGAATCTAAGAAAACTGTGGAGGCAAGAAGTTTAAAGGGAAAGCACCAACAAATTTAAATCCTACCCAAAATAAGTAACCTCGATGTCACTTCTTTAGGGATCTCATCTAGAAGGAGACGTACTGTTCTCTTTCTACATTTTTGTAGTGGCTTTACTTTTTTTGTTGGATAGGTAGAGAAGCGGTTCTATACAAATTCTTTTTGCCAGCTTTATTTTTGATTCACTTGCTCAGTTTTTTTTTTTTTTTTACCTTGATGATGATGCTGGTCTTTATTTTCTTTTCCCATCTTCATTTTTGCTGTATATATGTCTGTAGCTTTATTGAATTGAATTTTATGGAACAAGATGCAAGTTGATGAAATATTTACATCAGCCATTTGCAGCATTCTGCTTTTCTTTTTCTTTTGCATGTGGCCTCGTATGAGAAATTCGGTTCTTTCATTTCTATAGCAGATTTTGCATCTCATATGCAGATTTTTCATGTGGATCTTGCTTACTTCTATAGCAGGGAAATTCTAAGGGAAGCCCTAGAAAATGTGAACAAATGCAGTATAATTATAAGTTTTTGAAGCCCTAGGAAATGTGAATAGATGCAATATGATTATTATAAGTTTTCTTTTGAGCATGCTCTCAATTTCAGAATATGCTCATCTTGCAAATCATAATGAACCCAAAAACTCTTGTTTCATCTTACAGAAGCATATTTCCTGTTGGACAGGATTTCATACACTCTGAACGATCTTATTAGGCTTTCTTAACAAGGAAACAGAAAACAACATCCATTACACCCTATCTAAAATCAAACATTAGATGTTCTCCATTTCAAAATGAACTACATGAACAAAGAGGTTAGGATAACATCTTTGAGCCTAGAGAGCTATGCCCTTCCAAAACTGCTGCGATTCCTTTTCTTTGATAAAAAAAAAGTACACAAGGGAGCCATCTTCCTGACTTCCTTCTTGCCACAAAACTTCCTACCCAAGAACACCAAAAGGCAATCTTAATATACTGAGGTAGAAAGCTGGGAAATTCTGAATGGGAAACTCAGAAACTCTAAAATAAATGTGATTTTTCAACTTCTGTAGCTTTTCCTTTAAGCAACATCAGTTCACCAGATTAAAACCTCTATTCCATGATTGGTCTAAGGTAAATATTTTTTCCAAATTGTTTGTAGCACAAAGAAACCAACATTGGATGTCTCACAGAAATCCTTCACACTAAACTTGGGAAATCCTAACAAGCATGAATGTGAGAAAGTCTCCACATTAACATGCTTGGAGTAAATGAAAATAAAAAATCTCCCTGCCTCTTCTAGTTCTCAATCATGGGACCCTTCACATATAATCTCAGATTCCAATGACCAGAGTAGCACTCCCTGGTACTTACCAAACAAACTTTCCTGTTAAACTACTAAAGCATAAAAGGACAAGAACCTCAACTTCAAAGTCACCCCTCCCCATTCACATTTTAAAGGCAGAATCTAATCCTCTGTCCATAGAAAACAAAAAACAAAATGAAATTTTGAGAAACATTGTAATCCTTCCTGATAGGTTCCCACAAAAACCTGCCTCAGAGAACTATCATTTGACCCCCCAACCTTCCATCGCATTAAATTTATTGGTCATCATCACCTTTCTCCATCTCCTTCTTTAGATGTCTACAATAGTTTATTTAGTAATACTTTATTTACTACTGTAAGGCTTCTAATTCCTACTCTCTAGTAGAACACAATGAAGATCTTTTAAACCAAATGAGAGTTCATTGCCTTTGTCTCAAAAGCACATAGCTACTCCAACTTTGTGAAATCGTTATCAACATCACAAAAAGTGAATATGAAAAACCGAAAAGCATAGAAAAGTTCTATGAACCAGTCTACGAGTCCACTCCCTGGATAAATATTGCACTCTAGCAAGAGGCTAGACTTCAAATAAGAAGACAGAAGCTTGCTTAACATTACTTCAAATCAGTACTGTAAGGGCATCTATATCTGTAACCACCTTTGAAGGAATTATCTCACTCTCACATGGTCGAAGTTGAGCTAGAGATACCATTGAAACACAGGAGCATACGTCTAAGGTATAACCATAACAACCTTATCCTTCCAATCATGTTTTCTGGTGATTTTGTTTCAGATTTTTATGTATTTGTATACAATGATCATCTCATAGTAAGTTGTCCTTTCATGATTGGCATCTGTCTGGATAAAAAGGTCTCAAAAATAAAAAAATATTCAAAAGTTGATGATGGGCTTTAATATAGCTAAGGCATTGTTTTTTGGTTACTTTAATACGTATATGCTTTGTTTTTACAGTGTCAGTTTCCTAGCCAAGCATTTCTTCGTGGATGTGCTCTTTCTTTCCGCTGTTGGGGATATTTGTTATTTGACTATTACCTACTGACTTAAAGCTGTATGTTAACTAATGCTTAACATGGTCTAAGACCTTTCAAAAGGTCGTGGCTTTTAACATCATGTTTGTTTTTGTAGTTTGCCCTTCCATATATATATATACCCTACCTTGATATTCAGTACCAAATTTTTTCAAAAAGTTTGAATGGAAAAGCTGTCAGAACTATTTCTCGAAAACCCTGTTGATATTTCTGAGACTATAGGCATAGTGAGTACTTTTGTTGATTTTACAGCTTTGGATGGAGATCATGAGTCCTTTATGAAGAATAACCTTGTCCAAGTAGAAGAAATCTTCATGGAGGTGGGATTTCCATGTCCAAGTGGGAAGAAATCGATCTGATCACTTTTCGCTGCATTAACTAGCTTTGACACTACTAGAACACTTCCCATGGGGTCTACTCACAAAAATACGCATGTATGTAATTAAATTTCCAAACCTCTTATTTTCTTGTTGAACATATGAAAATTATAGGTGAATAGCTTTGTGTTGTTCGCAAACAATTTTTTTTTGTTTTTCATTAAACTCGCACTTTTCTTTGCTTACTTGTTTTTCTTTTTCTTTGGTCACAGGAAAGCAAAAAATTGTCAGATCCATTGATGAATTTGCAACAGCAGATATATCAAAGCAACACCGGCTGAGAAATACAAGTGCTCCATGCAACAAAGCAGGGAAGAAGCTCCAGATTAGAGGAAATCTCCAACACTGTAACTGATTCAATCCAGAGTTAAAATGGTTTATATTGTGGAGACAGTGAAAATTCTGTCGTAAGAACAAAGAATAAATATTTTGAATGCAACATATTTCAATCCATAAATCCAATTGACTCTCTTTACTTTCCATTTTACTTATATTCTGAAACATACATTTCTGTCAGAAAGGAATTGAAACATCAACCAAAGGCAAAAATTCATGAACATCAGAGAACAAAGCAAACGAGCCACCCTTTACTACCATCATGCTTAGTGAGTGAGTCATCATAGTGAATGTAGATTTAAGTCTCTAAGACTCAAGACTAGTCTGTTTCCTGTATTATCAATTAGGAGAGTGAGAGTTCTACGGTCTTTCATAGCATTTGAACTTGCAGATTTTTCAGTCCATAGTATACTCATCTTTTTTTTTTTAAATGTTGTTTCATCAGCTGTTTGAATAGAACCTGATCAGAAAGATATGATTAAAGAGTAGTGTGCATGCAAGGTAAATTTTGTTTCATCATTATGTAGGTCTGTGAAATATGGAGGATACGAACTAAGAACAAGGGAGGAAAAGTAGGTGTTGAATGGGCATCTCAAGAACTGTGGTTACACAAAACTGCTTTTTTCAACATGAGAGTAAATGTTAAAACACTTTTTAAACATGTTTAATTCTAAATTTTCTTTGCTCTATAAAACAATAAGAACTTAAAAAATATTATAATGAAATTGAGAATAGTTTTAAGTGAACAACAACATAGAGTTATTCGATTTTCAAAAACCGTCTAAGAAAGAGTTTTTAAAAACAGAACAAAATGTACATTAAATTCTTGTTAAGGAAGTTTTTTGAATTTATTTATTTAAGTAAATAATTTCTGCAAGTGATTATCTGTAAGCTTTGCTAGTTCTCTATTTTTCTTCTTGAGATAAGTGATGAAAAATTTTATTTTTGTTGTTATTTACTATTTAGCATGGAAATGAAAAAATTAAACTATTCTAATACCTTTTCATTTTCTTAATTAGAGTGCATTTACAATATTCTTATTCCAAAGGTATTTAATGATTTTTTTAAATACGGTTTTAGGATAATCAATTCTCCAAGTACTTTTAAGAAAAATTTCAATTTTTTGAGTATTTTCTAAATTTTATTAAAGGCTTGATTTTTCTTCGAAATTTGTTTTTTAAGTACTACTTGAGAAACTGTTATTCTTGGAGAAAAATAGCCCAAAGATTTGGATATCAGCAAAACTATTTAAAAAATTATTAAAATATATATTTCAAATTCAACATTTTTTTTGTTATTATATTTGAAATGTTCATTATTTTTAAAATTTTGAGCAGAATAATTATCAAATTAGGATACTACTTAAGAAAAAGATACTGACAAGATAGAAATAAGAATAACTAAAGAAAAATATGCATGAATATATTTTCTAGAAGATTTGTCTATGTTACTCTTAAATTTATCTTAAATTTATAAAAATATTTTCTTTTTTGAAAATCCTTATGAAAATCAGAAAAAATTAACACTGTGCCTGAATTTTTTTTCAATAAGATTTAACTGTAAATGTTTACTTTTTAAACGAGTTATTCTATTTTTTAGGGCCTTTTTAAGTAAAAATTAAAAAATCCTAAGCACAGATTTTTTTTAAATATATATATATATATATATATATATATATATATATATTTTTAAGTTTTAGGCGCCATTTATACCTGCCCCCTCCCAAGCCCGCTTTGTCTAACGGTAATAAAACTTTCCTAATCTTTCTGAGCGATTTGTTCTTTCCAATCCATCGACATCAGAATTCAGAAACACGATCTCAATAATTCCTTGCGAATTTATTTCATCTCTTTTCTGATTCCTAAATCGCCGCAGATTTGAATTTTCATCTCCTTTCTGATTTCGCCCTCCGCAGATTTTCTCTCTTTGGTTATGTAATTACATTCTTGAGTTTTCGGATCCAGTTATTGAATTTTGATCGTTTTATAGACTTAGATTGATTGAATTCTGCTTTTTTTTCTTTTCATTTAAAGAAATGGGTAACTACAAGTTACCAATGGAATTGATTGCGGATAAGAAATCACGTTTCAGAGCTATGACAAGAGAAATGGGATGAAGAAGCACATTTCTGAGTTGTGTACACTGTGTGATGTTAAAAGCCTTATGATCGTGTACGGTCCCGGGATGGATGGCCCGTTCTTCCAGTCAGTTTTCCACGGAAAATCGAGATAAAAGGAATGTACATCGAGCAGTATATGGAGAGAAGAGAAGGAAGACCCGGTAAAGGATCGTCTTCGAATTTATTTGATGTTCTTTCAAATCCTGAAGAAGAAGGCTAAGATTCAGCCGCCGATGCTGCAGTGAAAGAAGCAGTCGAATCTTATTGGGTGGACTGGCAGCTTTCCTACGAAGTTAACTGATGGAAATTATAGGTAACTTGGACAAGGATCTTGAGGAAGTAGATAATCTTAATTTCTTGAAGAAGTGGAAACTGATCTGATGAGTGAGCTTTCTTGATTCACTGCTCTCATGTTCCGTTCGTCTGTAATTCAGTCGTTTGATAGCCATCTGCCTAAGGCAAAGGCATTCAAAATCGTAGATTCAGATATACTTCGATGATCTGGATTTATGATCGATTCAATGCGAATGATAGGGCCGATGAACTCTGATTCTATGGATGAAGTCAATGGGTGAGACAGAAGCAGATGGTCTGGATTCTTTGACAAACTTCTTTGGATGTAACAGGCATGATGGGGTAAAGGCAGATTTATGTTGATATTATCATGAACTCTGTATTTTAGTGGGTGAGTTAACTTCTATATCTTTGTTATAAAAAGTAACTTCCAAACTGAATCTGTGGTCATCTGTTTCATATAAAGTTTTGCTTACCGTTAGAATTTTCTCAACTGAGATGAGAGATAATCTCGGAACAGGAATTTGAATTACTTTTATGGAATGATAGAGTGGATTGATTTATGTGAATGCGTATGTCATGTGATTGATGTCTTATTGTCTATTGGAATGATACTAATGAAAAGTCAGCGATATAAACTGATTGAATCTTCCTTTTAAAATTCATATAAGCTGTAAAAAGGGAGTATATATGGCTTTATTTCAGTGATATGTTGCAGAAAGCTGAATCTTTCTTTTACATAATTTTGGTTTCTAACAAGTCAGCATGATACTTAAAAACTTCAAAGCTCTTGAAGAGGCTAACTAAATCAGCCTGTCTCGGACCTGAGCCAGCTTAGACCATGCTTCCAATGCCCAGCTTTGCTTATTCAAATGAACCAGGAAAAGGCAACAGCCAATGACCTCAAGACAATAACTTTAGCCTCGCTCTGAACTGAAAACCCCAGCTTAGGATCCCATAGTCCTTGCTTAGCATTGCCATATTTAAAGTGAATGTGAACCAAGAAAATGAGACATTCAAAGGTGCTAAGTTAGTCTTGCTCCAACCCAATCTCAAGCTTACACCCCATTGTCCTTTTGCTTAGCATTGTTTATTTAAAGGAATTTGAATCGAGAACTGAGATTCAAAGGTGCTGGGCTTAGTCTTGCTCCAACTCCAAGCTCCAAGCTTACACCCTATAGTCCTTTTGCTTAGCATTGTTTATTTAAAGTAATTGAACGAGAATGAGATCCAAAGTGTTAAGTTAGTCCTGCTCCAACCCAACCTCCAAGCTGCAACTCTGAATCTTTGCTACATTGTTTATTTAAAGTAAACCAAGGAAAAGAAACACATAGAGAGCTTGAAAGAATGAAAACTTTTGTTGCACGAATAGCTTTAGAAGACTTGATTGAGAAATCATAATAACTCTCTCTTCATGACTGCCGAAACTTCCATCCAACTCTGGAAAACTCTAACAAAAAATTATAGAATATGAAAAAATTTATAGAATCATTCCGATCATTTAAAGGAGACTTTTAAGTCTAGCAGAAACATCAAGTGCAGGCGACTTTAGTCACTGAAGTTGGTAGCTAAAATTTGTAGTATATATGGAGAAGAGCTCTTAATATCTGAGACTTTCATGGAAAATCCCATCAGTTCTTCCAATTATGAGGCTTGGAGAATTCTTGTTTTTGGTTTAATCTTGTAATCCAAATTACATGGCGATTACTCTGGCTTTCAGTTCTAGCCATTGTCTTCTGCCTTGCTGGTTCACTACTGCTATTGTTGCTGTTATTTCAAGTGAAGCTCAAATTTCAAAATTTTACTTGGGCTCATCCTCTGTTGGAAGGAGAAAATGGTTCCGGGCGATTTTGCTTTTGGATTCCAACTGGTTGGAATTGGAGGCTTCTTGCTAGCTATTTGGTTCAACAAAATACCTGAAAAGACCGTAGTTTGGTCTGCCAACCGAGATAATTTAGTACAGAGCAGATCAAGAGTTCAACTTAACACTGATGGAGACTTCATGCTCAGCCACCCAAAAGGTGAACAGATCTGGAAGGCTTATCTGAAAGGTAGTAGAGTTGCCTATGCAGCCATGCTGGACACTGGAAATTTTGTGCTTGTAGGCCACAATTCCACCTATCTGTGGCAGAGCTTCAGTCATCCAACAGACACATAATATTATTACCCACCCAAATACTGGATTTCAACACCACCTGCCTGGTTTCCTCGCTGACGAATTTTTCAAGTGGAAGATTCATGAAGATTCAAGGATGAGCTTGGAAAGGGGGCTTTTGGAACAGTCTACAAATGTAACGCCCTGAAAATATCATAACAGTTTTATAACATGTTCCGAATGTAAAATAAAATAAATTATATTTTTCCAAATATTTAAAACGACTAAAACGAAAAACGATAAAACCCTAAATTTTATAGAGCCAAAATAAATTTGGTAAAATATCAAATGAGACCTAAAGTCATAAACGAGTAAATGTGAAATGAAATGAAATGAAATGAAGTGAAAATGAAAGTAAAATGAAGAGAGGAATTAGTGGGCTAGCCAAACAAGGCCTTATGAAAGAATAGGGTATTAAGACCAAAATGTGGTATTTGAGAGACATAACTCTCATTCGTCAAAAAGGGAGAGAAAAAGAGAAATGCTAGAAATCTGGTTGAGTGAGGAAGGGAGTTGGATGGTTGATTTTGCCCAGAATCAAGAAAAAGTGGGATCAAGAAGAAGGAGGAAGCTATAATGCTAAGATCCAAAGGTTTTGAGGTAGATACCAAACCCTAACCCCTTTTGTTGTGTTCGGTTGGTAAAAACCCCACATTTGGATAAAAATGTTTTTATTGGTTATAAACGATTTTTGTGGGTTGTATTGGGTTAGATTATAAGTGTTTTGTTGGTCAGGTATTGTTTTGTTTTTGATCGGGAGAAAAGTTTTGGCTAGCCCAAAACTAGGTTTTCGCTTTTTTCTCGTAAGGTAAGAGAGTAGACCCACCCAAAAGCCCCAAAACTAGTTGTATTTGGGTAGAAATGAACCCTAAATAGAAACCCTAGAATGCCAACTGATTTTCTTCTGTTTGTGCTCTGTTTTGAGCCAAAAATGGATTGGTTTGAATGACTGGAAACTGATTGTAAATGGACTACTGCATGTGTGTTCTATTATGAACCACAAATGGATTGATTTAGTGTTGGCTAACTGTTTTCAAGTGGATTAACATGAAAGAAAGGAAAAGAAAACAAAAACAGAGAATGTAGGAAAGTTTGGCAACCTCACAAAATTTTCAAGCAGAGTTGCGAAAATTCTCACGGTAGCATGCCCTCGAATTTTTATACAAAACTCAATCGTCATGAACTTTGCGTCCCAACTGATTCACACGCTTTTTCGACTCTATGGAAAGCTCTTGAGTCTAGAATCTAACCATATGCCAATAATAGACAAATTGGTTCTCACATCTTTGCTGTAAATTTGATTGTAGTACCAAGTGTACTAATTACTGTCATATTGGTGCTTGCTGAGTTCCTTCCGAATCCCCTTATGTAGTGAACCTGTGTGGGGTGTCCCATAACCCACAAATAGGATTAAAAATAAGGCATAACAATGCCTAAAACAAATGTTAAGGATTTTCTAAAGAAAGGAAGAATGTATGGGAAAAGGAGTTCGTAGAAAGTAAACTTGGAACAGAACCCTAGAATACCCGACTAATAATATGATTGTTAATTGTATCGGAACAGTCACTGAGGAGGAAAACCCGAATTGATCGAGATTATGAGGATTGGAATCAAAGTACAACAAGCGTTTTGGTTTGTTCTTCAACTCTCTCTTTTGTTTCCATTTTGGAGTTTGTTCTCCATCCAATCTCTTCTTATTTCAAGTCTTACGATCATTGTTCTATTATTGAAATGATTTTCAATAAACTGCATATTGAAGTGTTTTAATTGATTTGAGACAATTAATTGTGAAATGATTTGCATATAAAAAATTACATGAGTATGGAAAAATGAATTATTTGTATATAGATATATATACTATATTGTATTTGCCAGCACAAATGATTTAAACGCCTTAATAGAATGTTAACCAAGTAAAATTCGAAAGTTAAGGATATACTGTATACCACTGGTGTCAAATTAGCAAAGACCGGCGCCGAACGTAATGATGTGTCACCCGACCAGAGCCCACGGACAAAGATCTGGGAGGTTCGCGAAATGATTTTTAATAATCACAAGAGTCTGGGCAATCGTATTGTGTTATAAAACTTTTTTATATCGCCCCATGAGCTCCGCCAGGATCGTGCTAAACATTCGTTATCCCTAAGGCACCGAAAGCATAGGTTAAATTCGCTTAAGGGCAAAATGAAAAGAAAATTGTGAAATGCATGATCCGTGTTTTGAATAATTTATTGCATATGAAAGTGCATATTTGGAATGATCAATAAACTGTAAATGAATGTATATGAAATGAATATATGTATTGTATTGCATTGATCATTCAAAAAGGGTAAAAGGGCATTGTTTTAGAAAATGCATGACTTGATTTTAAACCGAAATGGAAGAGAGTATTATATAGAACCACCAGCATGAAAATGCTTACGCTGCTATTTTTATCATCGCACGTATTGAGTAGAAAGTGGCGTAACCGTAAGACTGCCGCGCGTGAGTCACCGCCAAACAGTTGAGTATAAGTAAATGTCTGGGCCTCATGTATATCATTTTATTCATGATATTTTGTAATTATTTTACATTGAACTCAAAGATGTAAAAGTCTTCAGAAGAAGATCACATTTTTTTATATCTTTTGAAATAGGGAAATGATACACTCATATATTGTGGACAACCAGGTGAACTCCATAAAATTTTGTAATTGTACTTGAAAAGGCATGGAATGCCAATTTGTATAAATGAGTTATTCAAGAACGCTTATGGACCCTATTTAAATTAAGGAATATATATTGTTTTATCAGTTGCGCTTAAATTAGAGTTATAAAGGGCGTAGAAGCGCCACAACAAAGGGAGCTACAATGGAAATTTGGTTGCAGTAAAGAAGTTAGAAAGGATGGTGAAAGAAGGAGAGCGGGAATTTGAAACAGAAGTGAGCGCAATAGTCAGGACAAATCATAAGAATCTAGTCCAACTTTTGGGCTTTTACAACTAGGGGCTGCACTGGCTTCTGGTATACGAATTCATGAGCAATGGTTCCCTTAGCTAATTATTGGAAATTCAAGGCCAAATGGCACCAAAGAATAGATTATCTTAGAACTGCAAAAGGCCTTCTTGTACTCAGAAGGAAGAGTGCAGCATCCAGACCATACATTGTGACATCAAGCCTCAAAACATTCTCCTGGATGACTCCTTAACAGCTAGGACATCAGATTTCGGATTGGCTAAGTTTCTGAAAACTCATCAGACATGAACCATGACTGGAATCAGAGGAACCAAAGGCTATATCGCCCCTGAGTGGTTCAAGACAGTGCTCATTACAGTCAAGGTTGATGTTTACAGCTTTGGAATTGTGTTGCTTGAGCTCATTTTCTGCAGGAAGAATTTTGAGGTGGAGGCTGAGGATAAAACTCCGGTCGTATTGGCTGAATTGGCATACTATTGCTACAAAGAAGGAAAGCTGATATGCTACTGCAATAAATGATGAGGAGACGTTAGAAGACATGGAGAGGCTGGAGAAGTTTGTGATGATAGCATTTTTGGTGCATTCAGGAAGATCCATATCTAAGGCCTGGAATGAAGAAAGTCACTCAGGATGCTTGAAGGAGCAATTGAAGTTTTTCTCCTCCATACTCATCCTCTTTTTACCATTTCAGTTTAAGGCTTTCCATATAATAGGCATATAGATAGATAATAATGATGACTATTCGGAATTTTAGATCAAAATAGTGTTTATGGGAAAAAATGACAAATTTAGTTTTTCAGCTAAACTAATGCCCAAACTAGTGTGTTTGGCAAATACAATTGTTCTGATAATGTTTTTCCTTAGTATTAAATGTTTAATCACGAATTGTGAATTTGAATTTGATTCAATTGTCACTGATAATGCAGATTTCGATTTTTTAAATTTCTTCAATCATTACTGCCGACAATGTATTTCAAAGATTTTATTTGCCTCCGTCTTCTTCCTCTCCATTTCTCCCTCCATTTTAGAATTATTACAAATTCCACTGTCGCCGCTACGACATCTAAGATTTAGCAATTTTAATTTTAATTTGCCATTAGCATGATCACGTATTTGAAAATTTAATAATTCCACCGGCTGTCCATGATGTTTTGCATGCACTCATTTTATTGTAATTACACATCGCACTGGATTATTTTTATTCTTTTTAAGATAGAATTGATAATATGTTTCTGAAATGGACCTGAATTTGATAAGAAGCAAGGATCTAAAATGGATCTGTAAATGTTATCATTTCATTTCTGAAATGATAATATTACTGTACCTAACTTCTAAATGATATATTCTTTCTTTCTCTCCTCTTCTTCCATCTCATGTATTATTTTTGTGGAGAAATCCTATTCCTTTTTCTCCCCAAATGGCAATATTTCGGGTTCAACATTGACTAACCATTTGTTGTTATTCAAACTGCAGAGCCAACAACCTCAGCTGCATTAATGTCCTTACCTACTCGTTATTTTTTAGCAAACCAGTGTTGCACTAAGAGCCTGATTTAGTTTCCCCAATGATTACTACTCAAGTGGCTTGAAGTGGAAAATGATTTAAGCTTAGTAATTTACTCAGGCTTGACATGACGGCCTTTATGTGCAACCTCGCATCCATGCCCGGATTTTGCATGTTGATCATGTTTACTTCTATAGCAGGGAAATTCTAAGGGAAGCCCTTGGAAATCTTAACAAATGCAATATGATTATAAGTTTTATTTTGAGCATGTTTTCAACTTCAGAATATGTTCATCTTGCAAATCATAATGAGCCCACAAACTCGTTTTCTGTTGGACAGAATTTCATGCACATACACAGTGAAAAATCTTATTAGGCTGTCTTAAGAAGGAAAAAGGAAAAATGCAAACAGACAAACATCCATTACACCCTATCTAAACTCAAACAATAAATATTCTCCCTTTTAACATGAACTAAGAAATCCACCCTCCCTTCCAAACTACAATGGTTCCTTTCGACTCTTCTTCCTTTTGCCACAAACTTCCCTCCCAAAAGACCTAGGCAACTGATAAGTGTCCTAAACAAAAGTTCTCAAATGTAATTTTGTTCTCTTTTAGTGGAAAAGAATAGAAAACCGTGAAACTTGCTTGATGCAAAAATCTTCCCTTTCATTACTTGCACATTAAATAATAAAATAATAAGTCCCAAGTAAACATGACTCCTTTACTAACAAACATGACCCCACTACTAACAAACGTGAACCCTACTAACACTAATTCCTATTTCCTAGAACCCCTCATTCCATATGGATGTCCCATACGAAGAATGCTTACAGATTGACCTTTCAATCAACAAACTAACTCATAAGCAAACTCTATCATTACCCTCTGGCTTCAAGAGAAACCTTGTCCTCAAGGTTTAGGTCATGGAATATGTTATGTAACCTCGACACCGCATCAATTTCTCCTTGATCCTGTCACCATCCAACACTAACAGCCAGGACCTTGCATTTATGTCCTCGAGTGAATTTCTCACGTAATCAAGCACAAGCCTTGAGTTCGTTGTTTCGCATCTCTTCCTTAACCGAAAGTCGCCCATGGTCAAGACGACTTTATGATGCTCGGGCGTTGCTGCATGGGTACACCTTCTTTCGCCGAATCAAATGATCATCCTTCATCCTAGCCAAACTAATGGCCTCCTTCAATGTTTTGGGCTTAAACATCCTTATCCCTTCTGCAATCTCTGGTTCCAACTCTTTAAATGCCCATAAGAGCTGGGTCCATCCCACTAACCTTATTTCAACTCAAACTCTTTGATAATCCGTAGGGAGCCCTTTGCTCACTTCATAATGCTTCATCAAAGTCCTCACAATCAAGAGGCCAAAACGAGACCATAATCTCTTTTGACAAAATACCCTAAGTGACAACCTAGCCTTCTCATGATATATGCCCGACGTGAACTATCAGCTAATTACCGTTCGCCTCGCCTTAAATGAAAGGATGCCAAAGATACTTAATGTGTTTCGAGGTATTTTGCATTCGAAAAATCGACCTACTCGTGTAAACCACTATGTCGGGATCATCTCCGTATCACCTCGAACTTAAGCTGGCATTTAGAAGTGAACACTTGGCCGCCTTCCCTGCCGATATCGCCATTTGACGACAGTTACTACAAGGCTGGCCGCTCTAAGGAAGTCTCATGCCTCAGAATCGTGGATGCTCGACATCCGACCATCAAGAAATTCTTCAATTTGTCGAGTTTATCACTGACTCCTACTTTCATTCGATCGAATTTGGTTTGGAGGTCTCCAAAGCCGGCTTCCTGTGATTGATTCTTTCCTTTTGTCGGCTGGATGATAGCGCTGCTTCCGATACCAATGATAGTCCCAAATAAAGCTCAAATAGAATTTTGTTCTCTCTTTAGTGAAAGAACAAAACCGAAACTTGCTTGATGCAAAATCTCTCCTTTCTATTACTTCTGCACACGCTTAAATAAACAAAATAATAAGTCCCAAGTAAATAAGACTCTCTACTAACAAACATGACCCCACTACTAACAAACGTGATCCCCACTAACACTAATTCTATTTCAGATCTCATTCCATATGGATGTCCCATATGAAAATGTTTTATTGACTCTTTCCACTACCAACCAATCATAAACAAACTCTGCTCACAACTTCAATAGACTGAGGTAGGAAACTTGGAAATCTCCGAATGGGAAAACAAACTCTAAAATAAATGACTATTCACCTTCGTGACCTTTCATATAAGCAACATCAGCTCACTAGGATTAAAACCTCTATCAGATAATCGGGTCTAAGGCATGTATTTTTCAGAAGACTTATATGTCAACTTGATCATGTTTATAATATGGAAACATGAAATGAAATAGATTTTACATACCCACCATTGAATCTCCCGAAACTCGATATTCAAACCCAAAACTTAAACTTTCCTCGTTTACTCTCACTATTTGATGGTATTCTTAAAATGAATTGTTTTTTCAGTGAAGTAGCAAGAGAGGACCCTAGATATATTTATAGATTCTCCCATCAAGAATCACGTCTTTTATGAACTATCACCACTTTGAAATTCAAGTTTTAGAATTTCAAGTCTAAACGCTGCACTACTCAGAATCTCTGCTATTCTCCCACTGCAAAAGTTAATCACAAATCTTTGAGTAACAAAATACATAGAATCATAGAGATAGGTCCTCCAACAATGAGTTTTATCAACTATGTATCACAATGCACTTTGCTTCTCAAGTACTTAATGTGGGAAGAACGAATGAATAACCTTATGTTTATTCTAGGTCCAATAGCTATATTTTCTCAAATGAATTAAAGTGCACATGAAAATGAGAAAATAAATGAATGCTTAAGAATTTCATAAAGTGAATGTATATATACAATTACAAAGAGGAAACAATCCCCATTCTGTCCACATGATCCTAATTTCACTGTGGCATGCCTTTAGTCAAAGGATCAACAATCATCAACTCAGTACTAATATGCTCAATGACCACTTTCTTTCCTTAACATGTTCTCTAATGGCTAAGTATTTGATGTCGATGTGCTTGTTTCGACTCCCACTTTGTTATTCTTAGCCAAGAACACCGGCAATTGAAATGGTCATTAAAATCTTCAGCCTGAAAATGTGTAATCCATAACCTAAGCCCGTAAATGAAACTCTAAGCCATACACCTTGTGAGGTAGCTGAAAACAAGATACGACTTTGGCTTCCATGGTAGAAGTGGCAATCAAAAGTCTGCTTAATAATTTCTCCAAGAAAATGTGTCCACCTACCATAATAAAGATGCACTTAGATGTTGATTTACGGTGAATCAAATACTGTTCAAAGTCTCCAGACGTATCAGCCAACCGTGATCCAAGTCATTCGCCTGCCTATATATACATATAATCTTTAGTTCCTTGTAGATACCTCATGACTTTCTTTGCAAAATTTAGAAAGTGGTCCACACTGATTACTTTGATACCTAACACTCCACAACCTGCATATGCACATCGTGCCCAGACAAACCCGAGTATACATAAGGCTTCCAACTACCGAAGCATATGGAATATTCTTCAGATTCATTTTCTAAATCATTTTTCTGCATTGATTTAGACTTAACTTTATCGCCTTCATAATGGGAGCAACACTCGTGAACAACTTTCATCCGAAATCTCTCCAAAATTCTTGTTGATATAGGTTTCGTGATAGACCTAAAATACCACGATCTATCTCATATAGATCTTAATGCCACGACATAAGATGCCTCACCCATATCTTTCATATCAAAGTTTTTGGAGAGGAATTGTTTCACGCCATGCATCATTCCCTTATCATTAGAAGTAAAATGTCATCCACGTATAAAACAAGGAAACAAGTTTTACTCCCACTGACCTTCTGGTATATACATTGATCCATGGGGTTTTCAATGAAACCAAATGAAGTAATTACTCCATGGAATTTGTAATACCATTGACGGGAGGCTTGTTTCAAACTCATATATGGATTTCTAAGCTTGCAAACCAGTGCTCACCTTCCTGTGGAAGAGAAACCCTTCAGCTGTTTCATGTATACCTTCCGCATCACCCTAAGAAAATGTCATTACATCCATTTGTTGCAACTCAAGGTCTAAGTGTGCAACTAATGTTAAAATAATACGGTTAGAATCTTTCTTGATACAGGAGAAAGCTCTCTGTAATCGATTCCTTCTTGGTAAACCCTTTAGCAACAAGTCTCGCTTTATATCTTCAATGTTGCCTATTGAGTCTCTTGGTCTTATAGACCCATTTACGTACCAATGGCCTCGAGACCCTTTAGGCAATCCTCTACAAGGTCCCAGACTTCGCGTTTTCATGGAATCTTAACTTCATCCTTCATAAAGACATATACCACAATTCGTAATTTTGCTACAACTTATGGCTTCAGGAAAAGGTTTCGTGATCATTTCACTCCAATATCGGGCCAGGAATACCATGTAATCACTAGGAATCACGACTTCCTTCCACGAGTAGACCGCCTTAATGTTGGATCATCCGCCCTGAGGAGCTCAGGGTTCAACCTCGGCTGGTTCTCGCGACAAGTAAGGTAATCTCCTAACTCTGCCATCCGGGAAGGCTCTCGCCTATTCGTGGAACTTCAATGATCAGTTTGCTCAACACTAAATTGAAACTCCTGAGGAGCAGACGAACTATAACCAATCTCTCACGCGACGCGGAAGGTTGAGTTTCTATATGATCGTGAACAAGAATTAAATCCCCGAATCGATCCCTCCCACCGATCATGTCATTTTCAAGAAACTTGCATTCTCGATTCCACAACTTGGGCTTGAATGAGATGGACAGTTAGGGAAATTTATAACCCCTTAGACAAGTGAAGGAAATAATAAAGAAACCAACAAGGCCCTTTGGCTCCACTTCTTTTCCCTCATGTGGATTATTCTCACCTCAGATTTGACAACCCTAAACGCGTATATGTCGTGCAAACTCCTAGCTTCCAACCTTCCATATTTCAAAAGTGTGCCTTGGATACCTTTAGTTTGAACACCTATCATATACACGCCTAAGTGCGTCACCACAAAATTGAGGAAGATTGAGCTGCTAAGCATACCCGCACCAGCGTCCACTTTAAAGTTCGATTTCTTCTTCGCTTAGCCAACTACTTCGTCCCGGAGAAACTGTGCATAGTGTGTCAAGTACCATCCCATGCTCTTGAAGAAACTTTGTAAAAGAACCAAAGCCATTCCATTCTCGCAGATCACTATATTCACCACTTATCGTATCTCACTATGTGTATTTACAGAGCCCCGCATTGGTTCTCAACTTCAAATTTTTAAAGATCTTTAGAAGGCAATGCTTCATACTTATTATGAAGCAAGTATACATAAGATATATCGGAGTAATCATCAATGAAAGTGATGAAATATTTCACTGTGCATATCCATAGACCGACGCCATGTCGCATGGGCGATTTAATATGTTTGAACTACGTGAGGTTTCTAAGACTTGTCTGGTCTGCTCTTAATGCAGTCCACACAAGTCTCAAAATCAAGATAATCTAAAGTACTAAAGTACCCATCTTTTACTAATCTCTTAATTCTATCTATGGAGCGTGACCTAATCTCCATGCCATAACATAGAAGAATCCTCATTAATATTACACCTCTTAGTACCACATTTAACATGCAAAGAATTATTGCTGGCTTTTATCTCTCAAACAAATTCTATATAGACCATCTCGCTAAAATACCTATTCCAATATTATTTGATTTTATAAAAGAAGTTAAATACATTGTCTTTTTGAAAAGTAAAAGAAAAACCTAATGGAACAAGTCTAGAAAACGTAAATCAAGTTTCATGAGAAACTCGGGTACATAAAAGGTCCTTTCCAAAACTAGTAAAACAAAGCCATTGTCTAATGTTAATGTGCATGTCCCGATTAGCCTTACTGTGTGAGCCCATCTTTGCTGCCCTGATCTGCAGTCTATTTCCCATCGGCATTTCTGGGAGGGTTTTATACTCGTAGGTGAGTTTTTTGCAATATGGATTGTAGAACCGTAATCAATCCACTGTGTGTTAATATTAACATTAACCATATTAGATTCATAATAAACAAAGGATGATATATTACCTTTCTTCTCAAGCCACTTCTTTGAATTTAGGGACAATCTTTCTTCACGTGTCCCCTTTCTTTATGTTAAAACACTTATTTTCCTTCGATATCAAAATTTCGAGGTGGTATTCTACCTTTCCTTCGATTTGATTTAGAAGTGTCCGAGATGTACTGATTCCTTTGTTCTTCCCAAAGTTGTAGCCAACACGCAGACTTTCTTCACCTAATTCCATCACGAGCCTCTCTTCTTCTTGAACACACATGTCATTAATTCATCATTGACCATTTGTCCTTATGTGTATTATAAGAGATCTTAAAAGTCCAGATGATGAGGAAGAGTGTCTTATCAGTGCACTAGAAAGGAATCGGCTATACCTATCCCGGAAGCTTAAGCTGAGCCGCTGATGTCCTCATTTGCATGATGCTTCACGCACACCCCTAACGCCAGGATATTTAATGGAAGAAAATTTCATTATCGTAGATTTAAGCAAGCTATTCAAGTGACAAATTGTTCTCCAATGGCGGGATCTGGACCTTATCAGACGGCCAAATGTAATCCCTAATACCGGAAGATTGGATTTTTGTCTAATGAACATTACGCCGAAGTCGATTGATTTCTCCCATCGCCTATAGCGCTTAACTCGCAGGGTGTGCTTTCCGTCACTCAGGTTCCGATTCTTATGGCAAAATCGATGTCCATATACCCTAAATGAAGGAGAATCCTTCTTCCATATTTGCAGTTGTCAAATTCCTAAGTTCCGGAATGTCTAGCATATCGTTGCAATCCAAGCAGTTGAGAAACTGTAAAAGGTCCAAAAGCTTATGTTAGATGTGAGGCATGTATTACTAATTGCATGTGTTACCAATGTAAAACACGCACTAAACTATATCTAATTTAATAAAGATTACCTGTGGGCAAAATCTTTCTAATTAGTTATTTCAACTTTGGCGACAGAAATTGTAAATTATTTAATTTTACTGGGTGAACAATAACCTATATGAAATGACAGTACATGCATTTATATACACGTGAAAGTCCTGCAAGTGGGAGGGGTCACAAACGTCCCTCTTAAAAACCACTAACCCGAGGCTTTTATCGCTCCTTTTGTCAAGACTTCCTACATGTATAGTCCACACAAGTACCACTTAATGTTCCAAGGTTCAAACCACTATATAATTTCAGATTTCTATCCTTAAAGATAAAACTACTAAATTTTATGTATCACCATACTGTGGGTAGATTATGAAAATAATTAGTATTCATCCTAATAATTATATAAATATAACAAAATTTCCCGTGGGATAAATTCTATTATATTAAGTATAATTAATTACAAGTTTATGTCTCATTCTTTATGTGATCTTTAACTTAATAAATAATTTTATTAATTAAAGATGCTTCAGGGCTATCTTTAACTAACCAAAATTATTTCGATCACTGACATTTTATAAGGTTTTAGTTGTGCTTTCTAAATTAGGCACCAACTTAAGTTTCTTATGTATAATATCAAATTTTATTTCTGAATAGCATAATGTACACTCTTATTATGCTATAAAATTGTATAATTAATCATAACTATTACACAATTTGATTTCATACAAAAGAATCAAAGCATAAATAATATATTCATGTATGAGAAAAAGCTCTTAAAATTTGTAAATTTTATTAGTATTATTCTTAAATAAACATGATTTGAGCAATTAATAAATAATGCTTTAAACATGTAATGAATAGCGATAAGAATTAAATATATAAATACTTTAACACACAAGCCAAGTTGGCTTGGTGGAAGAGCTTCCACTGAACCTTGCTCATAGGTTCAAACCTTACAACAACATTTTTTTTTTTTAAACTTCAAAAGGATTTCCAAGAAGCCCACTTTATATTACTAAAGCCCAAAATAAGGCTTAAAATTTGAAAATAAAAGGCCACTTTCCTATAAATGGGCCGACAAAAATAAGAATCCATGACTAAACAACTTTTTATAAAGAATGCCTGCTTTTATTTATTTTTTTTTGCCACTTTCGTATGATCAACCACCATTAAAGGACCTTCATCCAGAAATAAAACATACATTTGATGTCCCATATAATCACATAATACATTAAAACAAATGGAAATGTGATTTAATGCTTCTAAACAATGAACGTGCTGTCAAATCAAGAGATCTAAAAAATCTGAAAATTGAGGATCATGTAATCGCAAATTTTTTTTTTTTTTTAAGAATATAAAACTAGAAAATCAAGCAAGTAGAAAGGGTGAATCATGCTCGACATACCAAATGTAAGACTTATATGTCAACTTGATCATGTTTATAATATGGAAACATGAAATGAAATAGGATTTACATACCTCCACCTATCAATCTCTCGAAACTCGATATTCAAAACCTCCAAAACTTTAAACTTTTTCTCGCTGCCTCACTATTCACTGCATTCTTAAAACGAATTGTTTTTTTCAGTTGAAGTAGCAAGAGAGGACCCTATACATTTATGTGATTCTCCCATCATAATCACGTCTTTTATGAACCATCACCACTTTGAAATTCAAGTTTTAGAATTTCAAAAGTTCAAACGTTGCACCACTTCAGAATCTCACATTTTTCTCAAATTGTTTCTTGAACAAAGAAACCAACATTAGATGTCTAACAAATATCCTGCACATTGAACTTGGGAAACTTTACTAAGAATGAAGATGAAAGCGACAGAGAGTGAAGAACTTAAGAAATCTTAGGCTGGATTCGAGACTATGTAATCAACATTCCACATTAACACATGATTGAGTAAATGCAATCAAAAGCTCCCTGCCCTTCTAGTTCTCAACTTAAACCTCCCTTATAAAACTCAGATTCCATTGACCAGGGCAGCACTCCTGGCACTTTCAAACCTCAACTTCAAAGTCACTTCCCTTTTCACATTACTGTAATCCTCTGTCCATAGTAAGCAAAAAACAGAACGAAGTTTTGAAAACTTTTAACCTCTCGGATAGGTTCACAAACCTGCCCAGAATCACCCTTATTATTTGAACACCCCCCCATTAGAATAAAGTGGAAGATCTTTTAAACCAAATGAGAGTTTGTTGCTTTGTCTCAAAAAGTTCCATGTAGCTTCTCAACATCACAAAGTGGATATGAAAATGAAGTATAGAAGAGTTCTATGAACATCCCTAGATAAATATTGCTCTTGTAAGATGCTAAACTTTTTCAAACTACTCAACCACCTGTTTGCATCATTTGTAAAGGTTTTGACTGAGAACCCAATAAGTACTTAAATAAGAAGACAGAAGCTTAACCTTACTTCAGATAAGTACTGTAAGAGCCTCTATATCTGTAACCACCTTTGAAGGAATTATCGTACTCTTAAATGGTCGAACTTAAGCTAGAGATACCCCTTTGTTACAGACTCATACATCTATGTGTAACCACAACACCTCAAAGGACACATCTCTGAATCAACCTTATCCTTCCAATCATGTTTCATGGTGATGTTGTTTTAGAGATTTATGTATTTCTATACAATGATCATCTCATTGTAAGTTTTCTTCCATGATTGGCATCTGTCCGATAAAAAGGTCTCAAAAAAAGTATCAAAAGTTGATGATGGGCTTTTCATAGTTAAAGCATTGTTTTTGGTTACATTATATGTATATGCTTGTTTTTACATCGTCGCTCTCACAAGCATTTCTTTCCGCGTTACGGGGATATTTGTTATTTGACTATTACCTACAAACTTAAGGCTGTAGGTTAACTAATGCTTAACATGGTCTAAGACCTTTCAAAAGGTCGTGGCTTTTAACATCATGTTTGTTTTTGTAGTTCTTTCATATATATATATATATATATATATGAATGATCACAATATTTAGATGTTGTTGGAACCAAAAATGAGATGTGAGTTAAGGCCTTATCCTTGTCATGGCATAGAGTTTGTTCACATGTTCGACCTCCAATTTTGCACTTCTCTTTTTTCATGGAAACGATTTGATACTAAAGAATTTCAATACTACAGCATTTTGAATGTAATATATTTCAATCCAGTGGCTGACTAAAAAATAAGTTGAGGGGGGGGGGGGAATAATTCCAATTGAATAGATGTAAACAAAAAAGAATGTGTTTGGTTCTTGGAAAATATTAAGGAAAGAAAAAAATGCTAAGGAAAATAATTTTCTTATATTCGATTTGTAACACCCCGTCTCGATAGGGTGTACAATACATGTAACCGTAGAGTCGCATATGTGTACCAAGAGTTTTCTTAATTAATTGAGTGCCATAGTAGTAATTGTTGTTTTTAAGACAATGTAAAGTTTTAGCACTGAGCACTTTGCAATTAAGGAAAGGAGGAAAGATAATCATGGAAGCTTTAGTTCAGTTAAAGTTAGGTCATTTTCTTGAGATTCTGTAATTAAAGCAAAATCAACCTATTTGAGGAAGAAATGGCCTTGAGTTTCACTCCTGGTGGCAGATATTTCTTTGGCTTTTTTCTTTGAGTTTTTGCAAGGGTTTTAGTCCTTGAAAGGTGGAGAGCAAGGTTGGTGCACTAATTACAAGAGTTACTTCATTTGGGCAAGGATCGAGCAAGGGAAACCAAGCTGTACCTCATCATGAAAACTTGGTTATTTTTCAGTTAATGCATAGGTTTTTCTCCTTGTATGATATCTGCTTGATTGTGTGTGGTTGATTTCATGGTTTGGGCATGACTGTAAAGTGAATTCCTAAGTTAGGCTTAAGGAACATAGATGCTCACCATGTGGTTTAGATTTATGACCCAAGTGAAATCTTATCTTAAAAAGTAAAGGCATTTTGAAATGTTGTTAAGATGGTTAATTGTAATTTTTAATATCGATTAGTTTTGGAATTCCTAACCTTTTGTCAATTCAAGGGCATTTGAGGTTTCTATTTAGGAGTGTCATTTGTGCACCCGATTTAAGGTCCTAAGTGCTTAGATTTGATGCTCGAATCGAGAATTGAAGTGGTTAACAAAGAGTTACCACATTTTCATTCCAATTTTACTACTAAGCATGTTTTTTGGTCAGAGGGGTAAAACAACTATTTCTTTTCCGGATTTTTCTTAAAAGTCTTTTAGCTTCAGACCTCAAGAGTGCAAGCTGTGGGCGTTGAATTTACATGCACGTAGCAAAATTTGAAAATTTTGCTTCCTCGGCCGAATGGTATGTGGGGAAGAGCGAGGGTAGTTGGTCATTTCGACTTGAATTCTAGGCCTCCCGACTCGTAATGTAGTCCCCCGTCGAATTTTTGTTTTGAAACGATAAGGATAAATTTAGGTCGCTTGGAAAAGTCCGCCAAAATGAGTGGTTTTTAAGGGCCTTTTGTGCTCAAGGGTAATTTGGTCATTTTGGTTTTATATAAATACATGGCGAATTTAATGCGATCAGACACAAGCCAAGTAAAATTTGAATTCTAAGCTTCAAAATAACATGGTGTGTTCCCACGTGCTTTACGCGATTACGCCAGACGACACGTTGGTCAGATTCTGAGCCACAGAGGTAAAAGCTCGGGAGGCGAAGTTCAGAAGTCGTGGCTCAACTGTTGTAAATAAAAAGTGAGGTTCTAAAACTTCATTTTTTAATACTAGTGTATTGTTTATAAATCGCTTTAATGATTCGTATGTTGGTGGTTTTAATTGTTAAACCATATTTTAAAGCTTATGATTTCGATTTGTTAAACCATATTTTAAAGTTTATGGGTTTGATTTGTTAAACCATATTTTATAAAGCAAGCAAAAATTATATTTTATAAGTTAGGCCTTAAGAAATCCCTAATTATATTTTATAAGTTAGGCCTTAAGAAATCCCTATTCTTGCAGCATTATCTGCTGGGGGAGTAGGTCTGCATACGCACGGTTAAGACATGATTTCATTGCATTTTATATTTGCATGGTTGGCAAACTTAGCTCATGCATTAGGGCATATTAGAGGAGGACCGTAGCATGTACTGGAGTATATAGGGTTAGCGCGCTAGCTTATTATGTGGTGATGGAGCATTCCACCATATTTACTGGAATAGGTGATGTGGACACAAGGTCCTTCCTCGCGAAACGTGTAGGAGACATTGTGTTTCCCGTGTTTGCTTAGGCAAGAAGAAAGGCCTCTAGTGGTTGATTATTATATTTATATGCATTTTTACATACAACTTAAAAAATCAATCACTGATAAGCAAGCAAACATTTTTATGAAAAGTGTTAGAAACTTTTATAAGAAAGTGAAAGCAAGGTTTTCTCAAAGTGAATGAGAAAAGATAGCTTTACAATTTCAGACATTTTCGTAAAAGCAAACATTTTATAAAGATACCACCGGTACCTTCTTTAACTCATTATTTTAATGCTTTAAATTTATCTTCCGTGCACAGCATGACCGATCACTGACATATCAAATTACTATTGTATATATTTGTAAATAAAATGTAACTAACTTTTGTTAGAAAATACTTTGAACTTGTAAAGTTGTGCATATGTATGTACTTAGTTTTGTTTTATGAAATGTGATGAGCCTGAGGCTCTTTTGAAAAAGTGTTGTTGGTTGTCATATTTTAGAAGTATCATTTGTATTTACAGTGTTTTCGGGGACACACCTATATGCAATCAAGAGGCCGCGAAATTATATAAAATCACAAGTTTAGAAAAAGAAAATTTTTATACAAGTTTTCTCGCAGCAACACGCTACCTTCATCAGATTCTAGTCGCTGGAAGTATCAATGAGAGCTTTTCGTGGGATCGCCAAGCACGCCTCGCTAGTAGGATAAAATGGCAACCGCTCTGCAAAATTTTTTTAAAGAAAATCATATATAAATAAAATTACTTAGAAATTTAAATATTTTAAAATTATTTATTCTTTATATTGATGAGTTTTAAACAAATAAAATTTATTTGAGGTAGCAAATAAAAATATTATATGGAATTTAGTTCTATTTTATTTTTCTTCCTAATTTCTTTCCTTTAATTTTCCTTAAAATTTCCTTTTTTGGTGAACCAAAACGTAGCCTTGGAAGAAAATCAAACAAAATAAAATTACTAAAATCTGACAATATAAAAAAAAATGTGAACTAGAAATGGGTGTCATGGAGTACCATGATCTTAGACCCACATCACTTATCAGCCTAGTCACTCCCAACCCGCCTGAGCGGATGAAGGGGGCGCGAAACTATACTGAGACTCTTTACTTGCTTTTCCACATTGGTGGTCCTAAGTCTTATAATTGAATCAAAATATCATGTACAAAGATACAAAGATAAAACTACCACTGTAGTAGTGTTTTGCAAAGTATCAATACAAAGTCATGAGTCCCACCATACATATACAAAACTATACATTTATATTTACATAATCGCAGCGCACAACCCACCGTGATGGACTCCTACTAGCTCGGCTGCTCAGCAAGATGCGGAAGATCACGGACGTCCTCCTCCGTACTCACACGATTAAAAATCACGCGTTTCACGCTTAGTGGGAAACATATGACTTATACGTATGCACATACACTAATACTCATTTATGGTAAGCATATAACATTAACAGATATACAGTAGCAGATATCATAGTCTTTCATGAATTCATATAACAAACTTATACTTATATCAGACTTATACTTGTTCAGATTCGTAGGGAGTTACAGTATTTCAGATTTCTGCACGTAGGTACCGAAGGAGCTTAAAAGTCATCTATTTTAACCATTTTTCTCGATCGATTGTAATGAAAAAGGAATAACAATTTTCGTAAATATGAAGAAACTCACCAATTTGTTAATAGCAAGGAGAATTCAAGAAAAGAAGAATTTGTGCTTAAAAGAAGCAGAAAGGGATGAGCGCATGAGATAATAGGTTGAATGTTATAGCAGAAAGAAGCATTAAAAAGATGAAGGAACTTGATGTCGCGGGAAGTTCTAGCGTAATCAAAATGCATATCCAGTTGCAAAGCAGCTAAACTCCATTTAAACGAAGCTTACTTCAAGAAACAAGGCAGCCGAGGGTTAAAGAAATCCCGTGAAGCAAACTGTGAAACGGAGAAAAGGAAGACTTCATGTCGACATCTGGATGTTGTCGCATCGACACTAATACGTACAGCCATGACAACAAAGAGTGAAGAGAAGAGGTCGCGATATCCACTCCGCCAGATCGCTCGCTGCGACATCAGAAAACCTCGGAAGAAATTCGACAGATCGCGACAAGAGAAGCGACTTGAAGCTATGACAGGCTTGGTGAGGTGAAGCTGATGTCGCGACAAGAGATCGATGTCGCGACACCAAGAGCAATCAGTGGAAGCTTGTAAGTCCCTTTGCCCGATGCTCTATTAAGAGATCGATGTCGCGACAACATGAGCGGCACTGGGGCTGAAAGTCGCAAACACACATGAGATGTCATTTCGTGATTGCTAATCGATGTCGCGACATCAGGAAATACCAATTGAAGGCAGCAGTGTCTAAAATGACGTCGCGACAAGAGATTGATGTCGCGACATGAGAAGCAACCCTTTTAAACCTGCAAAGCCATAATGTGATGACGTGACATCAGGAATCATCAATTGAAAGCTGCAGAGACTTGATGCTGACGTCGTGACATCAAGAGGACATCAGTTGAAAGCTTCGAAGCCATGAAGCGATGTCGCGACAAGAAATTGATGTCGCGACATCAGGAGACACCAATTCAAGGTTGCAGTACCATGAGCTGATGTCGCGACAAGGGATTGATGTCGCGACATCAGGCACTCATAAATGAAAGCTGCAGAGGCTTAAGTAGACGTCGCGACGAGAGATCGAAGTCGCGACATGGATGATGTCGCGACAAGGAATTGAGGTCGCGACTTGAACAGTGACTTGGGCCTGGATACTCTAAAATCCACAGCAGGCTACATTGGGATTAGGGCCCAACTGGAAAACCCTATAAATAAAACTATCCGTATGTGAGTAGTCATACACGCATCGAGTAAGTCCGGATAGTCAAGGCTCATTTTTTTAGTTTTTTTTTTTCTTTCCTTTTCTTTTATTTTCTTTAATATGGATAGATTAGATTAGATTTATTGTTCTAGTTTTTTTCCTTTTATTTACTGGAATCTGATGTTATCGCTTGAGCTAAAGCTGAATGCAGAATTCAATTTTTTCAAATTACTACCTGGAATGTTGAAGTTCAGACAAATTTCTGGAATTCGGCTTCTCCAGTTTCGAAATGCAGTTATTCTTATGATCAGAGGAATGCTGTAGTGTGTAATTCAGTAATTGAGGAACCCAGCTTTCATTAAGAGAATGTTATTGTCAGAAATTATCTTTCCTATCAAGATTTCCAAAGAACGCGAATTTCGCCTTTATGAATTTACTCGGTTATGGGTTTAAGGTTTTGATCCGACACGCTTTCTATACCCGTATTAAGAAGCCGCTTCATTGCTCATTTCAAGGAGGTCCTCTGAGGACACAGATGAGACAACCCGGGAGTTATGAATACTTCTTGAAAGGTATATTAACCTGCTATTAGAGATCTAATGAGCTTTGTGAGTTTACTTGATAAATCCTCTTCTCACTTGAAATCAAGAACGAGTTGAATGAGTTATCAATTTAAACAAGCAGAGTTCACCTCACCCGAATAGTGTAGCCAATCCCGTGTTAGCTGAGATCTAATCAAGGAGAGGGTGATCTATTTTAATTTGGAGGAAGAGTAACCTGGAAGTTGTATATCCCTGCTTGACCGATAACTTGGGAGCTAAGGTGTACAGTCCATAAAATGGGTATGAAGTATTGCAAAAGAAAAATACCTGTAATTAGGAAGTCCCTGCTAGTAGTTATCTAATTCCTCAGATCAGAGAATCAAAGTCAAAAATTAGATAATGAAATGTGATAAAAGTGAGAGATCCAGTTTAACTATTAATGCCTTGGCAGATTTTTGAAACTGAATTCACAAGAAAAATTTACAAGTTGACAATAGGAATTGATACTCACAATAGCATTGTTCTTGGCCATGCTTCCTCCAAACGATAGTTATTCAATTTCTATTCATTTTCTTAACTATTAATTATTCTTTATTCTTTATATTCAAGTTTATTTGCTCATTTCGCTTATTTCCCTTGATTCGTTTTACTCTTCCAAACACTCCACGTCGGATCTTACTATCATTTAGTGGTCCAAATAGTATGGAAATTGAGAATGTGGTAGTTGATTTAAAATTCAGATCTCCGTGGATCGATATCCGGGACTTAAATCCATTTTATTACTTGTCGAATTGCACCTGCAAAGGCATCGATCAAACCAAACTTTGAAAATGATTTATTCTAGGAGATTTTTGGTTTATATAGTATAATGTCAACAAGTTTATTGGCGCCGTCAGCTCGACGTATTAACAAATTCGTAATAGTGTCATAAATTTACAGGTGTTTTGGTCTATCAACAAGTTTTATGGCGCCGTTGCCGGGGATTAGTCAATAGTCCTTGGTAACAACGTCATGAATTTGTATATGTGTTTTGGTCTATCAACAAGTTTTATGAAAAAAAAAAAAAAAAAAACAAAGAAAAAAAAAGAAAAGAAAAAGTAGGGACTACAAAGCTTATACTTGTACAGAGGTACCCGTAGGTACATTCAAAGCATAATGATATACATTACTTTACTCTTATTCGTCATTTAGGTTCTTATTATATAACTGTTTGACTACCTAGACCAGTAATAAGAAATGAGTAGGACATAGCACAATAAGTACTCGAAGGTACGATACAAGATCGAGGTGTCAGAAGACAAAGCCAGAAGAGCGTCAAGACCGACAGAGAGTGTCACAGACTAATTAGAGAGCACCGGCACTAAATGTGCCAAGCATGATCGTGAGAGTGTCGTCAAGACTAATTAGAGTACCAAGTACTATACGTGCTTCGGCCACGCAACGCAGGTGCCGTCATTCAATATCCGGTCTTAGCAATCCTACAATTATATGTGTTCGTGAACTTACTATCTTATCATAGGACATTAAGTTTGCCAACATCAAACTCGTCTGTCGAGGCGGATACGGTCCAATTTTTCTTTCCTCTTTACCTTACAAACATGTATGGATACATTTATGTGGTCCCTACGAGTCCAACAGACAAGTCCTCGCAGCAACGAAAAACAAAACAAACAAAACACAACAATTTCCATAAACGTGGTAGTAGCCCGCTCGCGGCGTGACCTCGTGGCATAGCTTTGCTACGCCGGTACTCGAGGTCAGTCAAACTCCCCATTGTCGCCTGATTACGCCACCTGGCGTGACCTACGCCGCTGAGATCCCTACGCCGCAAGGCTGGGACTTAAAATTTGCCGACGGTCTATTTTTCCAGAAAACCAACCAAAAACCCCAAAATAATCCAAAAGCATCACCAAAAACAACTCCCAATTATGTTCTAACCCAACCAAAACCAAACAAAGAGATTAATTAGGGTTTTTCCAAACCCAAACTCAAATACTTGTAATTTAGGTTAACTTTCTAACACCCAAATAGGTATCCAT
Source organism: Tetrastigma voinierianum (assembly GCA_016808115.1). Taxonomy (NCBI): domain Eukaryota; kingdom Viridiplantae; phylum Streptophyta; class Magnoliopsida; order Vitales; family Vitaceae; genus Tetrastigma; species Tetrastigma voinierianum. Next base: position 35,651 of record JAEQBH010002111.1, on the reverse strand, counting down.
TCATTATAAACCAATAATCCATACTCAGTACGGGAGGGATTCCATACTCATTTATTACAAACTAGGGTTTTACCAACCCAACTTTCAACAAATCTAGGGTTAGGATGAATTCTTAACTAAATCCTAGAAATTGAACAAACTAATATCCATACAAAACCATAGAAATCAATACACAAATAGTTTCCATACAATCCATGCATATCCATAGTATTCCATACCTTTCCTCTTCTTCTTCTTCTTCCTTTTACTTCTCTCTTCTCCTCTTCTTCTTCACGTTTTTTTTGCTTTCCCAAAATGAGAGACCAAACTCGTCTGTATCCCTATTTGACCTTACTTTCCTCCTTTATTACACTTTGTCCTCATCTCTCCTCTATTTACAAATCAAGTCATTCATATTTCCACTTTAGCATCTCATCTTCTTATCTTATGACTTTTATGTCCCGTTTTGACAAATTACAAATTTACCCTTGTATCTTGTACAAATTCCGGGTTTCAAAATTTTCTCACTTAGCAAAATAATAATTGCGAAAAATTCAAATTATACCTACAAAATACCCTAAACATGATGAAAATGACTAGGGTATATTTCGGGGTGTTACACTAAGGCCCGCTTGGCTTGTTGTTACCTTGATCGTCAAAACCTCCGAGCATTAGCAACGCAACGTGAACTTGCAAAAAAGATGATCCGGTGGCGGTGTGCCAGCCACCTTTCTCTTGGCGATTAAGTCAATAAAGATGGAGAAGAAGAAGGCAGAATCTTGTTCGCTCTCGAATCCCTTACCTTATGGGAGATCTTTCCGATTTAGAGGGCATGGTTCTCCAATCTTCCCTTATTTTTAAGGATAAAATCTCATAATTTTAGGCATAAAATCTCTTCTTCCCTATCACATTAAACTTCGCCGGTAAAACAAGGATTCGAACCGGGAAATTCGCTGATAACATTCTTTTCGCAGATTTTCGCTTATATACTTATCCACAATGTACTTCCCATGCGGTAGGATGGTATCGGTCGAGACTTAAAACCTAGACTCCGCCTCTTCCGGCTGGGGCCCATGGGAAGACACCATTTTCTCAAACGTGCTTTAAGACTTTCGTCCGATAATCCTCTGGGTCTAAATATGGCAAGGGCTCGGGTCATTTCACAATGTGGGCCTTAGCCCATTGGAGAGTGAGTCTAAGGACAGGTACCAATGCCCTCCTTTCCCCGACCGGAATTTTGTTTTTACCAAGGGAAAGTACTATGTTTTTAAATCTTGGGTGCGGAAAGTTGAAAGGCATGGGAAAATTAATGCGTATATTGAATGCGCCGTAAGGTGAAGTGTGTTTGGATATAAAGGGCGTGGGAGCGCATGTTCCCCATCACGTCTGCACCACATGATGTCCTGACGGCACATTTAATGTGTTTCGTTGATGTTCTCCCACATATAGGGGTTGGAGAAGCGAGCTTTTTATGATTTCCGCAGCTCTTTACCAGCGAAGGAATTCCTTTCCCATGTTTCTCTGTTTGTTCTTTTATAGGAATTATCGGAGATCCCTTTACAACTTTCAATTTTCTGGTGAGTTTTTTCGAAACTAGTTTGTATCTCCTTCTTTGCATTTTTGTGGCTCTGTTTGCTGGGTATTCTTGGGTTAGAAAGTTTTTGTTTCTTTCTAAGATTCTCGAACATCGTTTGCACATGGGGTTCGAGGTGATGTGCGAGAGTGGGTATGGGTTCCCCAAGTTTATCTCATTATGTCCTGGGAAGGTTCCTAGTTTGAGGTCCTTAGGTTTTGTCGCTAGCGGATTGTTAAACCTCTAGAGGGGGGTTTCTTTTGTCTTTTGAGGATTTTTAATATGATCCCCCTTTTTCTATTTGTTTGCCTGTAGAATAGTGAGAGGTCACGAAAAGGCTTTTACCGGTCGGTACAGGCGTAGAGGGGACCCCTCGGGAAATGCCGGTAACGGCCTAGTCACTCTTTATGTCGTAGAGGTGAGATTCTTTAGACAAGTTTTTTGTTGTCATTAAGCTGAAGGTGTAAGGCGACCGACTACTCGACCATAGGGCGAGATAATGCCTTTTATTTTGCAGGAGTAGTTAAACCTGCGGACTTTGCTTCCCTATCCCTTCTTTGGTGAAGCAGTTTCTGCACTTTACTAGGGCACCTCCTACACTTATACATTCGAACATCTTTTGGATCCTGATGGGTTGTAGTGTGTTAAACTTTCTCTACCAGTTAGATATTTCGCTGGTAGAGATTTGTTTTATTTACACCTTGAAGCTTGGGATTGGGAGCCACCTGTCTATGTCGACCCATAGCCCCCGACTGCAATTTATAACTAGGCTCCCGGACTCCCCTAAGACTGAAGCGAAAGGGGTTGTCTTGGTTAAAGGTCTGTGGTACGAGACGTCGGGCTCTCTGAGGCTTCCTTTGATGAACTAGTCTCTCTTATTCCTAGGTTTGTTTTGGCTTGAATTGGGGCTTGTACTCCCTAGGTCGATACGTGTTTTGATATATGCCTCTTCTCTTAAATTTTTATGTGTTTGACATGCCCTTACTTTTTGAAATTTTATAGGCAAGCCTGAAGCAAAGGCAGACTAGTTAGGCTGGGTGGAAGGCCGGTCTGGGCATCGGATGACTACTAAAGTTCATTGAGGGGGAGCGCAATCATAAGCTCCTCTTATCTGTGAAGAACTTGCGGGAATTAGGCTCTAGTCCCTTTCCTCACATATTCCCCGTCATCCTCTGCCCGGTGCCAATAGACTTATCAAGGGCGAACATTTCGTTCTCGTTGACCTTTTGAAGTCGATCCCGGGTAGTTCTTCACATTTAGAAATTCGGTTAAGAGCCTTAAGCGAGACCACTCGAGCATGGTTGATCGAAGTGCCTCTTAAGCGGCGGAGAAGAAGAAGGGAAAGAAGGGGAAAAAGGCTGGGCAGGTGAAGGCTGTCGACACGGGGTTAGAGGATTTTGTGGACTAGAAGAGTCCGGGTCGCTGAGGAAGCAGGAACTGTCCATTCCCCATATTATAAGCGAGTCGGCGAGGAGGCGAGAAGGTATGTCTAGTATATTGATTTTGTCGTGCGGATCTTGTGAAGCGGCGTGAGCGCTGAGGAGAAACTACGACTTCAAAGTACTAGGCGGCGGCTTTAAGCAGTTGGTCGGATGATGGGAGCAGAAGAGTCAGACGAGTAATTAATGTGGACTCCTCGGAGACAAACTCGATGCCTGCTTGGAGCTTTGGAGGTCTTTGTGGGAGCCGCTCAAGCTTGTGCATCGTTGGAGGATGGGGCTCCAGCTGGAGGACCTCATGACGCTAATCAAGCTATAAGAGAGGATCGTTCTGCAGAGACAATTGTTGGTCCATTGTTGTAGGTTAGACGGTCTAGTCACATAATTCCCAGCGCCCTTGAGACAAGGCTACACGATGGTGATCTTTGGAGGCTCGTATGTTAAGCCGATGGAGTGGGGTCATCCTTGAGGCCCGGACACGATCAACTCTGTCGAATCTTTGGCAGGCGATTATTGTGGCGAAACCCGCTAACTAAAGAGACTCTTCATACACATATGCACTAGCTCTCCAATCTCAGCGAATCTGGGTGACATTTCGTCTTTGAGGTGTTCCATTCACTTTCCCGACTACATGGATAAAGAAATCTGCGACATGTGGCTGAGGGCGGGATGTTTATTCACTACCACGACTTTAGCGAGATGGTAGGAATTGGTATGTCTAGACTTTTAACATTTGAGTGTGGGCTTTATTTTGTGATTCTCTCCTAACACCTCTTCTTTTTTAGGTTGTCACCATTATTCGGAACATGGCGTGCCAACATAGGGAACTTCACCTTAGGCTAGGGGATGCTGAGAAGTAGCGATTTTATGCTAAATCGGCTTTTTCAAAGCACTAGGCCTTAGACGATGCCCTAGTCAAGGCCAAAGCTAGGTCTAAACTTTGGGAGTGGGAGGCTAAGGCTGGTGCAGGGAAGACTATGAGTGCGGAGAAGGAGAGGGATGGAAGCGAAGAAGAGGTGCGCATGCGGTTCGTTGTAGTCGATCTGGTGTGAAGGCCACGGCAAAGACCGGTGGCTAGCATCAGTGCCTTGGCGGTTCTTGGGAGGAGGCTAGGCGTAAGGTTGAGGCTGAGGCTTTGGAGATCGGGGCGGTTAAGGATGAAGTGTCTTCTCTCCACTCTTAGGTGGGCAAGGACAAAGAGGCCATGGAGGAGGACTACTAGAAGGCCTTGGAGTTGATCTTCGCCTATAATTACGGGTGTTGTGTGTTCCGACTGGCATTTGTAGAGATCATAGAGGTTCGGATGGCATGCCGAGAGCTAACACAGGCTGCTTCCTCAAGAGTTCTTCATGAACCCCAAGTGCTCGTCGGCCCCAATAGCCATTAAGGCCACAACAATCTAGGTGGATCAGAGCGAAGTGGCTAAGGAGCCTGAGATGAGTGCTTCCCCTAAGGATCAAAGCTGATCTTTGTCTTTTTTTTTTTGAAATTTCTGTAAGGGGCCTTGAGCGGCCACTAGAACATATATGTATTTTTGTGGAATTACTGAGGCTACTGGCGTATTTATGAAATATAATTTTCGGTTTAGCAGGCGGTGATATCTCTTATTTCCTGACTCCGCATATGAATCTTGACTAGGATAGTTGCTGTAGGGATATCAATGTTAAGTTTTTTTTTTTTTTAAGAGCTAGGAGCTGGTAGGGTTCGCACATGGGCTAACAGACAAGGTACCATTTCTAGGCTTTGGCTTTAGCCCATAGGCTAAGAGCTACTATTGTGCTTAGTCATATGCCAAAAGGCTAGGAGTTAGGAGCCACATTTGGTCTTTTGAAAGTGGCAGCAGACTAGGAGCCACATCTGGTTTTTTGAAAGTGCCAGTAGGCAAGGAGCCACATCTGGTCTTTTGCATGGAGGCAGTTGCACAAATTGAAAGAATGTATCTTAAAGAGAACTTTATTGATAATACCTCTTAAGATGCATAGCATTCCACATTCTAGACACTTGCGTCCCGTTTAGTTTATTTAAAGTGTATGATTTGGCTGCCCCTACTCTTACTATCATGTATGGCCCCTTCCAATTTGATTGGAATTTGCCAATTGTTGGGTTAGTCGTGTTTTCAAAGACCCTTCGAGACTAGGTCTCAGACTGGAATGTTTACCGTGTTATAGAATATTACTAATCTTTGTTGATGATGCTTTGCAGGTGCGCATCTAAAAATCGTGTATGATGTCATTATTTGATTTGAGGTCTAGTGAGATCTACAGCCAAAATTATAGCCTCCATCCAGCCGTGAAGCGAACGATGATATCGATTGGCTTCATTTGGTTGTTTTATAGGCACAAAGAAATCACGGTAGCTCTTACCCTTTCCTTAGCCCGAATATGAAGCGCTTTTTGAAGTCGTCGAGTGTTTTGTTAGATGCTTCTGCTTGGCCGTGCGCCGTAGGTACCATGGGGGTTGAGTCTGAGTTTACGATTTTCAATTCATGGTAGAAATTTACGTATACTGCGCTATCAAATTCTGCGACCCATTTATCGGTTATGATTGGCGAGGTATTCGAACTTGATGAACAATATTCTTCCACCTGAGTGGGCGACATCTTTGTCTTTGATGGAGGTGAAGGCTTTAGCTTCTTTCCATTTGCTAAAATAGTCGGTGGCAACCAAAAATCACTTCTTCTGAGTGAGGTGGTAGACAGTGGTCTAACTATATCAATTCCCCACTGAGCAAAGGGTCAGGGGGTCGTGATGGTGGTTAGATCTTAAGCCAGCACCCTTGAGATGGGGGTTTATCGTTGGCAACGGTCGCACTTTCTGACGTAGGCGGTTGCATCTACTCTCCTAGTTGGCTAATAATAGCCTTATGTATAGGCCCTATGAGCTAAAGTTCTACCGCCTTGATGGTTTCCTCATATCTCTTCATGGAGTTCTACCAATATATATTGTCCCTGCTAAGTGGTGAGACATTTAAGATACGACCTGTTTAGAGACCGCTTATATAATTGCCTGTTCACAAGGGAAAACCTAGCCGCATGGACTTGAATCTTGTGGGCTTAAATCTTATTATTCGGAAGCTCTCCTGAGCTCAAATAATGTATATAGGGGTCAACTAAGAACATCATGCTTCATTTATCTAACTCACCTGGTTGGTTGTAATAGACGACGTCGGCTGGTAGTAGACAAGAAGGAACACCGTTTCTCTTATCGAGATGGATACGTACTGGCGCCGCGTCGCAGCGCCATTTGAGTCGCTTGGGACATGCTTAAACTATTTGCAAAACTCCTTGGTTATTTAGCGGCCGGACTTGCGCCTAATCATGCGATGGTCCTGGCATTTCATATTCTTCATTTACTTGTCCCACTACCGGTTGGTCTCATTGTGTATGATGAGTTTTACGAGGATCTGAGCTTTGTGAGGTCGATTTTGATTTAGGATTGCTTCATATTCGGTCTCATTAATGACATGGGAAAATTCACTAATCATTTACGATGAGTTCTATCCTTTCCCAAATTGGGGCTTTGAAGTTGCAAGCGATTCCAGCTCTGTTCGCGACGTCGTCATTAAGGATCCTGGGATCCACCAACCAGCAAATGCTGTGGTCCACATTTGGTTGGGTGGATTCTGGCCCCAAAAATCATCATTTGCCATTCACGATAGGTCATGCTTATGTATAGTGCCGCAAGGGAGATTAGTCGGCCACGACGATAGAGTGTGCACTGGAAGTAGAAACGACTTCTTAGCTTTCCACGCAAAGGAGCTGACACTACTTGTTCGAGCGGAATTTATCTGGGGTTGCTTTAGATAAATTTTCTTATAAGAGAAAAATATTAGTCTCGATTTCGAGTTTTCGTGTTCTTTGAGCAATTTGTAGTTCTTGAGGCTTTGACACGATCAAATAAAGATAGAAATCACTGCCTTTGACTAGCTAAGTGGCGGTTCGATAAATATTGTTTGATCACCACGAAAGCTTGGTCACATTCTTCATTCCAACTGGCCTTTTTGGCTCCACTTAGAGTGAAAAAAAATGGTTTTAATCGGTGTGTGAAACGGGATATGAGTCGCCCAAGAGCTTCTGTCGGCTTGATCCGGTTATCGCACTCCTTCCCCAGAGGTAGGAGCTGAGATTCCATTATAGTTTGAGTTAGATAAGTTGGCCTCTATCCCTCTCTAGGTCACCATAAAGCCTAAAAACTTGCCTGAACTGATTCCGAATGCACATTTCAAAGGGTTGAGTTTCATGCTGTATCTTCGCAATAGCTCAAAGGCTTCATGTAGATGCTTAGTGTGGTTGTAGCATTCTTTGGATTTCACAAGCATGTCGTCGATATAGGCTTCCATGGTGTTTCCTAACAGTGGTTGGAATATCTTAGTTACCAATCTTTGATAAGTTGTGCTAGCATTCTTTAAGCCAAAAGGCATCACATCATAGCAGTATAACTCGTGTGGTGTAATGAAGGTCGTTTTCTCTGTATCAGGCAGGTGCATGGGAATCTGATGATACCCAGAGAAAGAGTCCAAAAACGACAGTATTCCGTGCTCGGTTGCGCCATCAACAATTTGGTCTATACGTGGCAAGGGGAAGCTATCTTTTAAGCATGCTTCGTTGAGGTTTGTGTAATCTACACATACTCGCCACTTACCTTCTTTCTTTGGAACCACCATCACGTTAGCTAGCCATTGAGTGCTTCACTTCTCTAATGGAAACCTACCTAAGTAAGTTGACCTACTTATGTCTAAATGATCTTATGGCGATTCGGGTGGAAAAGCCTCACTTTCTGTCTTACTAGTCTGGTCGTGGGGAAAATATTTAGGCTGTGAGAGGCCATCGTTGGGTTAATCCCAACCATTTCTAAGTGGCTCCAGGCGAATAAATCTATGTTATTCAACAACACGAGTCATAATTGCTTCATTTCTTCATTGGATAGGAGAGAGCTGATGTAAGTGAACTTTTCCAGCCCGTCCAATGTTACTTTTTTCAGGGGATCCATAGCCAGCGGATCCTTATCTTCTTCCTTGATCTGGGCTGTGAATTATGATTGCTATGCGGGGTTTGATTTTCGAGGGGAGGTCTTTTAGAGCTTTTCTCTCATCTCTATTCCTGTACAAATAGTTGATAACATTGTTGTGTGGCGTGGCCTTAAAGGTCAGCCTATGGCGTTAGTCAAATAGGCGATTGTTTGGTGGTAGTTGAAGGGATAACTTTCATGAGAGTCTGATCGGGCTCATTGCGTATGGCATTATGGGCTAGCTCTTCAGCGATTGAGAACAAAACTTCTTGAGTGATCGGTTTGAATTTTACGGGGCGTGACATCTATAGAGTTATGGTAGTTTGCCATTAAAACCCAAAGGATTCACTCATTTGAGTTCACCACACCTAAGGAAGCTTCATGCCTTAAAATTTGAGTAGTTGTAAAAAGTCTAGCGGCATTGCGGGATCTATCTACGTGCATATAAAATGTTATCTGGTGAATTTTTGATGCGTCATGAGTGGGCACAATAATCTGTTCGGGTTGACAAGTCATCTATTTTCTTTGTTTCTTTGTGTTAGCCTTTCGCTGGATAGCATTTACCCTCGCCTTAAGCGTAGCGCTCTCAAGAAGCTTCTTTTGATGGCAACCGATTGATCTTGGTCGTTAGGCAGGCCGCCCGATATATAGTTTATGGGCTTGGATTCTAACAAATTTGCCACTGCGGCTGTGATTAAATACGTAACGCCTTGATTCACCCTGAGTGGTCAAGTTCTTTAATATACCTCTTGAGGCGTCCCGCTTTGATAAGCTTTTCTACCAAGAACTTTAGTATTCGGCACCTGTCGGTTTCATGCCCATGATCTTTATGATAATCGCATCGTAAGGATTTGTTTCTTTGGGAGGGATCCGCCTGGATCGGTGCATGCCATTTAAACTTTGGTAAGTCTTGAATGATGGGCAATAGCCTCTCATAATAGACGTTCAGGGGGGTGAATTGCTGGAGCTCTCTTTTTTTCTGTGACTGATCACGGGATCGCTTTCAGTCTCTACTTTGACCTTCCTTAGATTCGAACCAAACCTTTGATGGCTTATTTCCACTGGGCCGGTTTGTAATCATAATGATGCAGGTTCTTATACGGATATTGTTCTCTAGCATTGAGTACCAATTGGCTCACCTGTATAATTCTTCTATTGTTGTTGGATGGTCTAATGATAGTGACTAGAAGAAAGGAGTAGATGGCCCAAAGCTTTTCCTAAAGTTTTGGGGGACTACATCCATGCTATACGACTCTAATTTCTAGACGGCTAGCTCGAACCTCCTTGTGAAGTCTCGAATAGACTCTTCTCCCTGCTTGAGAATAGTCTATAAGGAGCTGATGTTCCTCTTTTGTCGCGAACAAAGATATTGCGATACGAATGCCGCCCATAGTTCATTGAACGAGTTTATTGACTCTGAGGGGCATGGAACTAGGCTAACCTTGAGGCCCCAGCAAACTAAATTTGGGAACACTTTACTGTGAGATGGCCAATCCTATCATTTAGTATCATCGACTGATTATAATGGAGCATGTGATCATAAGGGTTAGCATAACCATCAAACGTGGCAGCTGTGTAATGGCTTCCTTGAGGTGGCTCGTAGTCGAATGTTGTCTGAGGCGAGTGCATGTCATTAGGTCAGCGAATTAAGGCTCTAGGTGGAATATAAAGTGATGGCCTTGTACCTATGGCATGATGTACAAATGACATTGATTGTATCATGCCTTGAGGCAATATTGGTGGAATTGTACCTTCAAGTAGTACTGATGCGATCCCAAGGGCATGAATTGGTTGATTTTGCCTCCTGCCTGCCTGCCTCCTTCCTTGCCTTGTGGAATGCGCCACTTATGATCACTGAGGGCAGGGAGATGTGAAGGCCTCTTGCTTTATTTAGCCTTTGTGCTCTCTCGAGCATTCTTTGTCGGTGAGAGACTTAAAGATAGGGAATTGCCTAAGGATAACTTATCATGTGCTGGGGTATCGACATCGTTAGGGATAATGGGCTCCTTCCCTCTATTGTGAGCAATCGGATGTACGACTCCATCACTATCTTGTGCATCTTTTCCAAGATCGTGACTTTTCTCTATCTGTGCCTGTAATTGGTCATTCTCCCGCTGCAAGCATTCGGCGTGGCCTTACAACTGTTTCATTTGTCTTGCTTCCTCCTCTTGTTTCTTCTCCATGTCCTGATGCCAATAGAGGAATTGATTTTCTGGAGATTGAATAATCGGATTGGTTGACATTGCGGCTGCCTCAGATGAATTAGACATGGAAGGGGGAATCGATAGAGTTCCAGGTGAAGAAGGGCCACTAGACAATAGTTGAGGCCAAGCCCTTGTAGCCTATAGACGAGCCTTTCTGTTCGATTCCCACATACGGTGCCAATTGTTGTTCCTTGATCGTTGGAACCTCTGAGTATTAGTAGCGCAACGTGAACCTGCAAAAAAGATGATTCGACGGCGGTGTGTCGGCCACCTCTCTGATGATTAAGTCAGCGAAAGATGGAGAAGAAGAAGTAGAAAATTTTTGCTCAGTTAGAATCCCTTACCTCGTGGGAGATCTTTTCCATTTATAAGGTGTGGTTCGCCAATCTTCCCTTAATTTTAGTGATAAAATCTCCTAATTTTAGGCATAAAATCTCTTCTTCCCTATCAAGGATTAACCTTCTGAGAAACTAGAGATTTGGAAACTGGGAAATTAGTGATAAATATCTCTTTTGCGTATTTTCCGCCTTTATATACTTATCCATTACAGACTTCCCATATGCAGTAGGATGGCCGGCTAGGGGACTTAAAACTCTAGATGGACCGCCGAAGCTAGTCTATGGGAAGACACCCTGGCTTTCTCAGATGTGTTCTAAGACTTTCCTGTCTAGATAATCCCTCCTGGTCTTAATATGGCAAGTGGGCTTGGGCCATTTCATAATGCGAGCCAAGTGGGCCTTAGGCCCATCGAGTAGTAGGTCCAAGGATTATGATACTCACATGGCCCACGTTGTGAAATGGTCCTAGCCTGCTTATCGTATTAAAACTGGACGAGTATTATCCAAACATGAGAGTCTTAAATCCATTCTGAGGAAGCCAGGATGTCTTCTCAGACTCACTTCAAGGCTGTCCGTCTAGGATTTTAGGTCCCTTAGCCGGTCATCCTACCGCATATGGGAAGTTTGTTATAGATAAGGATATGAAGGCGGAAAATACGCAAAGGAGATATTTATCAACGGATGACCTAGTTCCCAAATCCCTTATCTCTCAAAAGATTAATCCTTGATAGGGAAAAAGAGATTTTATCCTTAAAATCAAGGGGAGATTTATGAACTGAACCCTATAAATTGGAAAGATCCCCCACGAGGTAAAGGCAATTCCAACTGTGTGAACTCTCTGCTTCTCCTTCTCCATCTTGTGCTGACTTAATCATTGGATAGCGTGGCCAACACACCACCTCGGATCACCTTCTTTTAGGTTCATGTTGTGTTGCTAAAGCTCAAAGGTCCCAACAATCAAGGTCCTTACACCACCGGTACATCGCCGTCGGATAAGCTTTTTGCAGGTTGATGTTGCGTTGTTGATGCTCAAAGGTCCCGACAATCAAGGTCCTTACAATTGGCGATTAATGCAATCGAATCGAACAAAGTCTCGATCTATAGGTCGCGAGGTTTGGCTTCAGATTATCTTATAGCCCTTCTCGCCAGGGACATGCGTGACCAACTTGGTTTCCGCAGCTCTTGCGTAATTAATAATTCGTTGATGAGTATAGAAGTGCATTCATATCGCAATATCTTTGTTTGGTGCGGCAAAAAAGGAACATTAGCTCTTTGCAAACTATTCTAAAGCAGGAAATGGAGCCTATCCGGGACTTCACAAGGAGGTTCAGGTAAGTCGTTCAACAGGTAGAATCATATAGCATGGACGCAGTCCTCCAAAACTTTAGGAGAGGCTTTGGACCATCTACCCCTTTCTTCCAATCACTATCGTTAGACTCGTCACCAATAATAGAAGAATTATACAGATGGGTTGATAAGTACTCAATCTTTGAGGACAATATCGGAGTGTAGCAGCGGCCAGTTGTCATGATTCTGAACCCGGTCGGTTGAGGAAAATAAGTGGATTAGGGAAGAGCGAGTCGGGGTCTGGGAAGGTCGAGGAGGCTGAGACGGAAGTTGTCTCGTTATTAGTCATAGAAAAGGAGAGAGCTTCCATAGTTCACCCCCCTGAACATCTCATACGAGAACTTATTACCCATCATTCACGACTTGCTAGAGTTTAAATGGCCTGCACCGATTAAGACGGATCCTTCCCAAAGAAACAAATCCTTTCGATGCGGTTATCATAGAGATCATAGGCATGAGACCGACAGGTGTCAGAGCCTAAAGTTCTTAGTGGAAAATTTGATCAAGGCTAGACACCTCAAGAGGTATGTCAAAGAAGTTGACCATAAAGAGGAATCAGGGCAAGTAGTAGATAGAGTTACAACCGAAGCAGCAATCCTATCATAATCTAGGCTAACCATAAATTATGTACTAGGTGGCCCGTCTAAAGACCAAAATCAGTTAAAGAAGAATTACCCGATAGAAGAGGCACTGTAAGAGCTACCACGGTTAAAGTAGGAGTAAATGTTATCCATATAGAGCGGCCATGTGAAACGAAACCCGATGGATGGCTCCATATCCTTTCCTCATCGGCGAATAGAATCATTGTGCTTGTTACTTGGTACTAATTAACTCACCCTACCGCGTATGGTTTTGATGTGCACAGGGTACTAGTAGACCCTAACAATGCGATAGATTTGTTGCAGCTACCGACCTTCAAGTAGATGAAGCTTTCTTTAGGTATGCTGAACTCAGTAGGGCGAATCCTCTTTGGTTTTAATGGAGCAACTACCATAACATTAGGAGATGTCATGCTCCTTGTAAAAGCAAGGCCAATCACTTAGCAAGTCTTATTCTCAATTGTTGAAGACTTGGGGCCTTATAATGCCATAATGGGGTAGGCTTGGCTATACTCGATGAAGGTTGTCCCTTCGACCTACCACCAAATGATCAGCTATTTGACTAACGTTGGGCAGGTTGACCTTTTAAGCGATCGGGTTAACCACGCGACAATCTTGTCGATATCTATCTGAACGAGAGAAGGAAGAAGAACTTTGAAAATCCTCCCCTCGATGATCCCCCGCATAGTAGTCATAGGGCGGAATAGAAGGATTCGTTGGCTGTGGATCCTCTAGAAAAAGTAACATTAGACAAACCAGAAAAGTTCACTTACATCAGTTCTCCTATCAGTGAAGAAGAGGCAGTTCTGACTCGAACTATTAAATAACATAGATATGTGTTCGCACGGAGCCCTCCCGAATATGGTTGGAATTAACGACGATGGCCTCTCCTGAGCTGATATTATTCCCATGGCGAGCCGGTAAGGTGTTAGAAGTGAGGCGTTTTCACCAGGCTTTGCCATCGGTTGTTGACCAGTAGGCACAACTTATTGAGAACAGATTTCATCAGAGAAGTGAAGTACCCTAAATGGCTAGCCTATGTGGTGGTGATTCCAAAGAAAGGCGGTAAGTGGCGAGTATGTGTATATTATACTGACCTAAACGAAGCTTGCCCAAAAGATAGCTTCCCTTGCATTGTATAGATCAAATTGTTGATGCTGCAGCCGGGCATGCGACATTGTCGTTTCTGGACTCTTTCTCTAGATATCATCAGATTCCCATGCACCCACCTTACGCGAAGAGAACGACCTTCATTACGCCACACGAGTTATACTACTACAATGTGATGCCTTTTGGCTTGAAAAATGCCAGGGCAACTTATCAAAGGTTGGTAACTAAGATATTCGAAGCGGTAGTGGCGAAAACGTATTGGAGGTTTATATTGATGATATGCTTACTTGAAGTCCAAGCGCCGATCACATGAAACATCTACCGAGAGCACTGATCCTATTGCGAAAGTATGGCATGAGCTGCAACCATTGAAATGTGTGTTTGAGTCCGTCGGCGATTTTAGGCTTTTATGGTGACTAGAGAGAGGAATAGAAATTGATCCCATTCAACTGAAGCTATAATAGATTCTTAGATTCCTACCTCCAGAAAAGGAGTACAACAATTGACTGGCCGACTAGCAACTCTTGGGCTATTCTTATCTCGTTTCACAGATCGATTAAAACCACTTTTATCACTGGGGAGAGAGAAAGGGTGATTTGGAGGATGAGGAATGCGACTAAACTCAGGAGCACTCAGACAATATCTTGTCAATATTAATTCTCTACAGCCAGAGGAAAGAACGATATGCTACATCTTTACCTAATAGTGGTTTTAGAAGTCTAAGTAAAGTGCGGTTTTGTTTAAGAAGATGAAAACAAAAAATGAATCTGGAGTATTATTTGTAAAGTAAAAATCTTTTATTAAAGTAGAAACTTGGTATACCATCTCGAACAATGGCATTACTCCGTGTGGCGAGCTAAAGCTCGCCTACTTCCTAGAGCACACCTTGTCGTCGATTTAGCAAATCTCTCCCTTTTACGAGAAGCACTATACATGAAAGCGAGCCTATCGGGAGAATGGTTGATGAGCAATTGAGCTAAGAGAATTCGGTATTTAATATAAACCTCGTTTGGCATTAAAGTGGTAGATATTAGCAGACTTTTTAGCAGAAATTCCCCACCAAGACACGGACCCGGATAACATTGGCTGGTGGATCTTTAATGTAGACGGAGCCTCTCGACAAACAGGAAGTGTCAGTTTGCAACTTAAATCCCTAATAGGGAAAAGGATAGAATAGAGCATACTGCTATACTTCCCCGTATCTAATAATGAGACTGAATATGGAGCAATCCTATCTGGAATAGAGCTTCATGAGAGTACGTATCTTTGGAAAAATCATCATATAAAGTGACTCTGGCGGTGGTAGGGTAGGTAGAGCGGAGGAATACGAAGCGCGAGGGCAGAGCACGCGATCGGGGTATGTGTATGTACAGTTAAGATACGACCCCTCTGAGTTTGCGACTTGGAAGCAGGCATATCCAGGGGGTTTGAGATGAAAGGTAGATGTTATGGCAACAGTGGTCGCATCCCTCCAAATAAAAGAAACGGTATTCCTCTCTGTTTGTCACACCCCGATTCCCGGTCCGACCCATATGGCGAATCCGGACCGGGTTCGGGTCACGAGAACTATATATTGAGACTCTTTACCTGTTTTTTTTTTTTTTTTTATAACAGAATCAAAATATCATATACAAATAAAACTACCACCGGAGTGGTGTCCATCACAATCTATACACATAGACTAAGTCCCATTTACTTATACAAATACTTATACATGTACATGTCTAATACAAACATCAGATATCGTGGAAATAGTGTTGGTGGCTTTATCTACGAGATGACGTCTTCTTTGGTGTAAGTAATCTGTCCTCTTGCCTCCTCTTGAGTACCACCACCGCACCAGTTGAACACGTGCTAAGCTTTAAACAATTAGGAACATATAAACGAGGGCGACCGATACTGATAATCGTCGTCACAATCTTTTTATATTTACTTTTCCTTATGCATATAACGAAACCTATTCTTATGTGACTTCTAACTCACATCATATTACACATGTAGGTTTCATCCTTTTCAGATTCCAAAACATTATCATGCTCGTATTACTTCCATGTGTCGTATCTTTTACATGTTGTAATTCATATCTTACGCGTATATGGTCGGATCATATTCGAGCAAACTTATACATATACAATGGCAGTCGGACAAGTCATGATGTATCAAATACATGCAGAGTTCGGATCAGGCTTATCTTTGATATATGAATCACGGACATTGAATCCATGCTTTGGGAATTTATATCTGAAAATACATATACTTATACAGGAATACTTATACACGTACTTGTCCTTATCACAGACATATACTTATAAGATCTCTTACTTAAGGCGCATCTGTATTACAATGGGGCTGCCAGGTACTATCGAGGAAATTAGACTTACTCTTTGTGAGTTACACTTGTTCGTAGGTACGTGGGTTCTACCGCAGTTAAGTATAAGGAGTACCATTAGGTACTCTTTGGACTTATACTTATTTTATGGAACTTATGCTTATATTACCGATACGGAAGTACCCGTAGGCACTATAGAGATTTTACTTATCTGAAAGTACTGGTAGTCTTCTGAGCAGATTATCAGAGTGCGAGTAGGTACTCTGAGAACTTATACTTGTACTTTGTATCTCATACTTGTACTACGAAGCATATCCTTGGCTTACGGATCTTATACTTGTATTATAGAGCTTATTCTTGTTTTACTGATCTTATACTTGTATTACAGATACGGAAGTACCCATAGGTACTACAGAGATTTTACTTTTACAAAAGTATCGTAAGGTACTCTGAGCAGAGATATAAATTTTCATTAGGTACTACATAACTTATACTGGTATTGCGACTTATTCTTATATTTCGGATCTGATACTTATATTACAGTACGGTATAGAAGTATGCTAAGCATACTGGGTCTTATTCATGTACTTTTCATATCTATGGTCATTTACCTAGACCGGGAACCATGAATGAGATGGACATAGTACACCAAGAACCCGAAGGTATGGTACAATCTTGAGCAGTCGTGCACCTTGCGTAGCGAAGTCTTGAAGTAGCGCTGGGGTGCGAGAAGCACCCGATCCGAGGAACGTGCCTGCCGTAGCAGAGTCGCGAGTAATAGCCAGGGGAGTCTTGGGAAGCCTTGGAGTCGGGCGATGCTGCCCGTGTAGCGAAGTCTTGTAGCACTGAGCGGGAAGTCTTGGAAACGCCGTCCGGGCGTGTCACGCCGCACGTCAGCGAGAAGTGCCGTGGCACTAGCGGTAGTGCGAAGCACCCGATTAGGCGTCCGGCATTCATTCTTGATTCCTGAGTAGTCATACTATCATATGTCTTTCAGAACTCATAACCTATCTTAATCACATTCTGTGTTCATGACATATCGCCTTTCATGTTCATACTTATGTTTCAGTTCGTTTTCATATTTCATAACATGTCATCTACTTGTAACATCTTATATCTTGTTAACTTATATCTTCATGTACTTTATCAGACTACCATATCTTATGACGTATACTTAAACATTTCTATACTCGTACGTTTTACTTGTACTTTATCGATTTGTTACATCTCAGTAAGTGCGAGCCGAGACTCTTCCTTTGATACCCATAGGTACTTTTCTTATCACATGCTCCTTTACATATCAAATCTACATATATTTACTATTTCTTGCTTTGTTCATATCGACAACATCCGCTTTCTTACCATGTAATTCCGTTGCTTTAACCCAATGATTAGTACCGCGGTACAACAATTAAATTTTCAGACCAGATGTGGGCACCAAATGCCATTAAATAGAATATGGTTAGATTCTAGACTCAATAGGAGCTTTTCATAGAGTCCAAGAATACCCACATAATGAGTCTAACGAAGGATTGTAAGATGCAAGCGTGAAGAAAATCGGTAACATGACACATGCTTGACAATGATAGCCGCTGTCTTTTGTCATTTCAGGGTCTTAACTTCTTTGCATAGTATTTGACACTGGTTCTTTACTCCTTTGAAGCTAAGGTGCTAAGGGTTCTTCTCAAGCCCCGGAATCACCGGTCGGGCATCGAAAGTGAGATATGACCCCCTATAAACAACCGGGACTACTCTCTATGTTCAGCCCAGACGAAATTAGCTTGAGCATAGCCCCACTTTGAGTGGATTTATGGGCCAAATAGAGTCAGAATTTGAAGGTATCTATTTGAGGGTGTTTTGTTCTCCTTGAAGTCTATTTTAACCAACCACTTGAATCACTCAAATCGGATACGAAATGACCAAGTTATGTTCAAAATACGAACTCTTCGGTGAGGAATAGAACATTAGATCTGGTACCGACACCTCGATGCAGTACCGGTCGACGAATCGACGAGGAACCAAAAGGGTACCGGTACCACTCTGTTTGGTACCAGTACCAGACCTTGGAATGCCCAAAAATGGTGTTTTTCTTCCCCTTTTCTATATTTTTCCACAAAATCAACTCAATACTTAATACACACATCAAAACCACTCCATATTCATCTTGTAATCTCTATTATACTCAAATCTTCTTTCAATATTTATCTTACTTCAAAAACCTATCATGAATTTCTCCCAAAACAACTCTAAAATGGGTCATAACCCATACACAAACTAAATATAAAGATTAGTTAGGGTTTGATTTCTAAGCCACTAACTTCCCATTACATGCGATTAAACCGTGAATCGACCTCGAAGGGAGGATTCCATATTCTTCTTGTCTTATTTAGGTTTTACGACCTTACTTTCCATAATTTTAGGGTTAGGATGAAACCACAGAAAATCGGTGAAGAAATCCTTATATCAGGGATTGTTATACAACCTGAACATGCATATATACATGTTAATAGTCATAGTTCCGCTGTAGTAGCTACTCTTCCTTTTTCTTCCTTTCTTCTTCTTAACTCTTCTTTTCTCTTCTTCTCTCCTTCTCTTACGTTTTGCTCTCCATAAATGGGAACAAAAGACACTTTGGGAGACCAAATTGGTCTTATCTCTTTTTCATGGGTAAGGCCTTGTTTGGCTACCAAAACCCATTTTGCTTTTTTAACTTTCTCATTTTGCATCTTGGTCCCACATTTCTCTCTATTTGCACCATAACTTATTCTAAATTCTAGTTTGGCATATTATCTTTAGCTTTATTACCTTTGGATCCTTGTTGAGACAACATGTTGCACATTTATGCGTGATTATGCATGCAAGATTATAGCGTTATCACCAAAGGACTATTGTCTAATCCCGGCAATGACGCCGTAAAACTTGTTGAGACCCCGAAACATATATAAACCACCCGATCTCTTAAGAGTAAATCATTTTTTAAAAGGGTTGGTTTTGGGTGATATTCTGCAGTGCAGTCGCACAAGTAATAAAATGGATTTAAGTCCGGATCTCCCGATCCCGAGAGATCCTCGAAATTTTAAAATCAACTACCACGACTACTCGATTTCCATACTATTTGGACCCTGAAAATGATAGTAGGATCCGGCGTTAAGGTCTTTGGAAAATTAAACTTGAACAAGAAATTAATTTGAACTATCAACATCTTTGAAAAATAAAGAATAAAGAATAAGAATTTCTAATAAAGAATGAATCTTGAATAGTTATCCTTGGGTTGTCGACCGCAGTGATGAGTCAGTCATCGATTCTGTAGTTACTCTAATAAAGTTTGCTTGATTAACTCCGGTTTCAAAATTTGTCAGGCGTTGTAGTCTGGCCCCGGATCTCTCCACACTCATTCGCATTATCTAATTGCCGACACGATTCTCTCGAATCTGAGGGGAATTAGATAACTACTTTTAAAAAGGGACTTCCTTAATCTGGGTATTTTTCTTTTGCAATACTTCATACCCATTTTTATGGAATTTGTAAACCTTAGCTCCGAGTTGTCGGTCGACGGATATCTGACTTCCAGTTGCTCCTCCTCGAAATTAGAATAGATCAACCTTTCCTTGATTAGATCTCGGCTAACGGGATTGGCCTCACTATCCGAATTGAGGTGAACTCACTACCTTGTTTAAATAGATAATATTCATTCGTTCTTGATTTCAAGTGAGAAGAGGATTTATCCCAAGTGAACTTGCAAAGCTTTCAAGATCCGCAATAAGCGGGATTAATATACCTTGAAGAGTAATAATTACTCGGGAATGTCTTCCACTGTATCCTCGAGAGGACCTCAGCAGAAATCGAGCAATGGCTTAAATCTTACGGGCATAAGAGCCCGATATTCGGATCGAAAATAAACGAAAACGAGTAAATTTATTAGAAATTAACAAAAGGCTATTTGGAAAGCATTACGAGGAAAGATAAATTCAACTATAACGTTCACTTAAATGGAAGTTGGATTCCTCGGTCTTGGTACACGATACAACATTCCTACGATCATAAGAATGAATCTGATTGAAGCTATAAAACAATCGAATTCGGAAATTTATGAACTTCAAACATTTCGGTAGTAATTTGAAAATTAAATAGATTACGCATTCGGCATTTCAACTGATAACATCAGTTCGAGGGAAATACAGCGAAAAAATCACGAGCATAATGCGCTCTAAAAGCGACGGAAATGAAAAATTAAGAAAAATAAAAAGAAAAGAAAGAAAAAAAATAAAGAAAGAAAATGAGCTTTCGGTATCCAGTTCTCGTACGTGGCATGGCTGCTTTCATGAGAGTTGGATAGGCTGGCATTATTTATAAGGAGTTTTCGAATTTGGGCCTAATCGATGTAACTGTTGTGGATTTTTTTCGGGTGAGAATCCTTTGTTCAGAAATCGCAACAGTTTCAACCCATCGTGACATCATCGATATCGCGACCTCGATCACGTCGCGACTTGACACTACATGCTTAGCCTTGATTTAGTCATTCAGCGGTGTTGCGACATCACCATCTTGTCGCGACATCTTCTCACGTCTTAGCGAGGTTTCAATTGTTCTCTCCACGATGTCGGCGTCGATATCTTGTCGCGACCTGTTTCGAGTCATACAGGTGCTGGCTGGTATCGCCGTACATGGCGACCTCGATCCAGTATCGCGAAACATCGACTTCCGTCATTTGCGAGTTTTCAACGCGCTTGGATGTCGCGACCGGTTGTTGTCGTGACCTCACTTCATGAAACTTCACCCTTCAAGCGGCGGTCGGTGTATGCCAGCGACTTGATCTCATGTCGCGGCGTCGACGTAACTCTGATCTTCTCTTGATGGTTTCACGATGTCGTGACTTGACCTCTTGTCGTGACATCAATCTCACGTCGCGACATCGATCTCGGCGTCGCGACATCAACTAAGTTAGGCAGCTTCATCGGTCGAAACCTCTCATAGCTTAAAAGGTGTTTAATTTGTCGCGACCTCTTATCCTAGATCACGACATCCAGTGTTGTCGCGACCTCGGAATCTTGTCGTGAGCGTCGTTCTCTTAGCTCACGATTACCCTTCGATTTGCGATGGTACTTACTGTCGTGACCTGCATCAAATTCCTTCAATTCTCTTGGTGTGTTCGCGACCTCGGGAATTTGGTAATGCAAACGGCGCATCGATGAATCATTAATTCTTTTCATTTACGCTCTTGCCATTCATTGCTTTCCTCCACTTATTGCTTTATTTTCTACTTTCTTTCTCTCTTCCACGCTAATAAAAATTTGGTGAGTTTCTTCATATTTATGTATAGTAATTATTCATTTCTAGATGAATCGAGCAGAAATGGACTAAAAATAGATGACTTTTAAGCTCCTCCGATCACCAGTGTTAAATTACATATTTACCCTTGGCTTTATTAATGGTCGGGTCTCGTTTTATTTCTCGAAAATTCATTTTAGCTTTTATTATACCCTAAACATGTTCGAAAATTGCTAGGGTATATTTCGGGGTGTTACACTGTCTATTACCAACCGACATTGTCAATTGCTATCAATTAGGTAAACGAGATAGATGAAGCTTGTACTTCTTGGATTACTCCAATAGTACATTATTTGAGCTCGGGAGAACTACCAAATAACAGGATTGCAGCCCACAAGATTCAGGTCCAAGTGGCTAGATTTTCCCTTGTGAATGGACAATTATATAAACGGTCTTTGGACGGGCTGTATCTTAAGTGTCTCACCACTCAGCAAGGGTAGTATATATTAGCAGAAGTCCATGAAGGAATATCTGAGAAATATCGATGTGAAAACTTTTGGCTCCGCAAGGCCCATACACAAGGTTATTATTGGCCCGACTATGAGGGTAAGATCTGACCACTGCGTCGGGAAGTGCGACCTTTGCCAGCGATAAGCCCGGAAAAATCTTAAGGAGTCTTAGGCTGAATATGACTACCATCACAAGCCCCTAGCCCTTTGCTCAATGGGGGATTGATATAGTTGGATTGCTGCCTACCGCCTTAGCTCAAAAGAAGTTATTGTTGGTTGTCACCGACTATTTCAACAATTTCAGCAAATGGATAAAAGATGAACCTTTCACCTCCATCAAAGATAAAGATGTTATCTAATTTGTGTGGAAGAACATAGTCTGCCGATTCGGAATACCTCAGTCAATTGTAATTGACAGCAGACCCTGGTTGATACTTGGAGTATACATAAATTTTTCCATGAGTTGAAAATTAAAAAGCTTGTATTTAACCCCCTTGGTACCTATGGTAGCCACGAGAAGCGATGACCGAGGTGAGGCTTATCTAACAAAACTCTCTTGACGACTTTGAAAAAACGTCTACATTCAGTTAAAGGAAAATGGGTAGACGAACTACCAAGAGTCATTTGGGCCTATAGAACAACCAATCAGAAGCCAACTAGAGTATCACCGTTTGCCTTAACCTATGGGATGGAGGTCATAATTCCCTACGAGGAGTAGGTGCCCACACTTGAGGGTGGGAAACTCACGAAAAAGGTATCTTGAAGGCATTTCCAAAGACTTAGATATGACAGACGAACTCCATGAAGATGGGGCTATACATATAGCATCATACCAACAAAGAATGACCAGAGCCTATAACGAGGGCATGTAAAGCAGCGTGGTTCAAGCTAGGGGACTAGTCTTGAGGAAGGGTCTTTGAAAACACGGTAACCGGTGGCAAATTCAATCGAATTGGGTAGCGCCGTACATGATGGCAGAGTGGAAGCTGATCACGATCGTGCGCATTAAATAAACTAGGCAGGACGCTAGTGCCCAGAGTGTGGAATGCTATGCACCTTAAGAAGTATTATTAATAAATTTTCTTTTAAATATTTTCTTTCTTAGCGCTATACAGCTTTAGAAGTGGCTCTAGCACATTAGCACACACTAAGGCCCGAAGTGGATCTAACTACGCACATACTAAAGCAAGGTGGCTCTTAGCCCTCTTGGCACATACTAAAACTTTAGAAGTGGCTCCTAACTTTGCCATCACATACTAAAGTCGAGTGACTCCCCAGCTTTCTTCAAGCACATACTAAAGAATCCCAGAGCGGCTCTTATCCCTGCAGCAGCACGTATTAAAGCTCAGTGGCTCTTAGCTATTAGCATACTAAAGCCCGAGAGGTGGCTCTTAGCCTTTTTGGCACATACTAAAGCCCCAAAGAAGTGACTCTTAACTTTGATAAGCACATACCCAAAGCCCGAGGAAGTGGCTCTAGCTTGTTGCGCTGTCTCCCAAGGCCCCGTAAGTGGCTCTAACTGTTAATCACCCCAAAGTCGAGAAGTGGCTCTTAGCTTACTACTTTTATACTAAAGTCGAAGTGGCTCTTAGCTGTGGCACATACCAAGTCGAGAAGTGGCTCTAGCTGCGGCTAAGTCGAAACCCGAAATGGTGCTTTCTTGGCTCAGTGTGTGCAATCTATACGACTTCTGGCTTTCAAACACTTATATGATCATATCCACAGGTACGACTATCCTAGTCAAGACTCATAGCAGAAAGTCTCGAAATAAAGGATATCAGTTGCATAAGTAAATCCCCAGTGAGAGCACTCCTCTTGGGTTTCTCTACCCACCTTACCGCTTCGCTCTGATCGCCTCAGTTGTTATGGCCTCAGTGGTTTCTAGGACCAGGGGGCACTTAGGGTTCACAAAGAACTTTAGCGAAAGAAGGTTGGAGGAGTTGGGCATACCGTTTGGAACTTCTGGTTGATCATTGCAGATGTTGTGTTTGAACATACAACATCCGTTACCATAAGCGAAATCAGCTCACGAGGCCTTCGAGTAGTCCTCCTCCGTGGTAGCTTTGTCCCTTACTTTGAGATTGAAGAAGACACTTCATCTTTAGGTTTGCCGACCTCAGATAAGTGAAATCCGTTCAAACCTCTAGGAGGCAACTTCGACCTCGGCGCTGCACGGCCTCCTCTACGATCACCCAGGGCGTCTTGGACCTAGCCGGTTCATCCTCCACTTGCACAGGGCGAGGCTTGGATCTGGCCTTGTGACGAGGTGATTGACTGGCCCAGGAAAAGGTTGTCAAGGCTTCTTGAGCGAACTCAACTTGAGGCTCTTGATCGGACCCCACCTGTGAAGAACTACATGGGATAGATTTCAGAAGGTTAGCAAGAATAAAGTGTTCACCTTAATAAGCTCTTCTAGCAACAGATGGGGGATGACATGAACTATGTAAGGAAAGGGACTGGAACCTAACTCCTACAAGTTTTTTGTAGACAAAAGGAGCTTATGATTGCGCTCCCTCTCAATGATCTCGAGTAGCCGTTTGATGTGATCCAGCCTGGCCTTCTGTGCCTACCTATAAAAAGTTTAGAGTGAATGAGCATATCAAAATATAGATGCTTTAAGGAATCCTGAAGCTCCATCAGAAGTGAGGAACAAACAGGAACGTGAGGGGTGATTTAGGTCGAATGGAAGCCCGAGAGAGCAGCGTCTCATACCATTGACTTTCAACCAAAACAACCCCTTTCGCTTGATGCAGGAGAGTCACGGGAGCCGGGTTATGGGGTGTAGCCGGGGCTATGGGCGGCTTGACCCACCTTGACTTGACATAAATAAAAAATCTCTACTAGGCTGAACTCTTGGCCCGGTATGAAGGTTTAACATTACAACTGAAAATAATCGAAGACGTTCAAATGTAAAGTGCATGAGGTGCTTTGAGTGAAGTGTAAGGCGCCACTAGTGAAGTGCTTGAGGCGCTTCACAGATGGGATAGGAAGCGAGAGTCGGCAATAGCGATCAACGGTGAAATAAATGACATTATTTGCCCCTCCAATGGTTGGGGTAGCCGAGGCGTCTACGCCGCTCGAGTTTGATGTCGGCGGGAAACTCCCGGCCGATCTCGATTCCTCTTCTGAACATAGCGACCAAAGCGCATAGTGGGCCGTTTCAGGAGGGGTCCCCCTGTTATGCTGACCTAAGCGGTAGAAGTCTCTTCGTGACCTCCCAGCCATTCTAGACGAAACAAACGAGAAAAGAGGATTAGCTTGAGGCTGTTAAGCGTGAGCGACAGAGGAAACCCTCGAAAAGGCATAAAGAAATCCCCCTTTAGAGGTTTAAATAGCCCACTAGTAACAAGACCTAAGAGCCCCGAACTAGGAACCTTAGTAGAACCTAATGGAATGTCCGAGCACAGGCATGTCCACACACTTGGATTGACCGGCATCATCACGAAACCCCCTTGTGGAGAATGATGATCGCACCCTCATAAAGGAAGAAAAACTTTCTAACCTAAGAATACTCAACAAACAAGGCCACCTGAGCAAAAACAAGAAAGTAGAAACGGATGAAGGATTTGAAGGTTGCAAAAGCTCACCGAAAAATCGAAAGTTGTCAAGGGATCTTCGATTATTCCTTTGAAAGAAAAGTTTGCAGAAGCACAAGAGAAATAAAACAACAATAGGCAAAGAGCTCCATGAAGTTGTAAAGGAAACAACACTTGGAGCCCAACCCCTATATATAGGGGCAAAACATCAACGGGCACATTAAATGTGCCATTAGGGCACCATGAGCCGCAAACATGTTGGGAAACGTGTGCTTCCCACGTGCTTTGTATTCCAATGCAGTTCACCTTTCGATGTGTTCAATATATGCATCAATTCTCCTAATCCTTTCAACTTTTCGCACCCAAGGCTTAAAAGCACAATATTTTCCCTCGTCTGAAAAAGCATAAAGTTCCAGCCGGGGAAAATTGGGGCATTGTGAGTACCATGATCTTTAAACCCATCACTTAATGGGCCTAAGTCCTGCTTGGCCCGTGTTAGTAAAGCAGTCCCGAAGCCCGGCATGGTATTAAAATCGGACCAGTATTATCAAACGAGAAGAGTCTTAAAGCTTGGATTTGAGGAAGCCCGAGATCTTCTCAAGGGCCTTTTTAAGGTGGCACAATCTGGGATTTAGTCCTCGTCGACCGTCCCTCGCATGATTAATGCCCCGAAAGTGCAATTTTGAACCACATATTAGATGGGTTTGAGTGCTTTGCATTAATCATGTCATATATACCAGTGAAGTGTTCTAGTCTTCTTAGTAATTACTTATGCCATTTAAGTATTTTTACTTTTGTTTGTTTGCGGGCTTTGCGCACTTACGGAGTTGTCTTCGAGATGAATGATGAATCATGAAGTTTGAACTGAGTCTCGGCATCAATCGACCCGAGAATCAAAGAGAGAAAACCAAGGCAAGATGAAGAAAATGTGATCTCACGGTTGAAGACGGGAAGCAATGCGGTGAAGGATCAACAAAGGCGGAATTTTAAGCTAAACTACTTGAAAATTTTCCAGCTAGGATTACGAAAATTCGCAACCTTAAGCGAAAATTGTAACCTCATGAAAACACAAATTTAAGCTAGACCCATCCCAAATTTCGCTATGCTTGTTCCTTAGAAAAACACGATTCAGCTACTATGAAATTTAGCTAGCTTAGCGAAATTTCGCTATGCGAAATTTTCATATCTTCAGCGAAATTTCATGTTTTTGCTGAACTTTGTTGATTTAAGCTAGTTAAGAAATTCTGACCTAGCGAGTGTGCCTCGTCATGGCACGCCAATTAATGCCCAGGCACGCCTGAGCTTGGTGTATTGCAATTGTCCGATAACTTAGCGATTTCATAGGTTTTTGGTATTTTCATACCTTGAGAGGCACATGCAAACCTCTTGTTTTAACAATGGGAGAACAAGTGGTGAAATTATGGAGAAGATATTTTTGTAAAGTTTTTATTTTTTGTAAATAAAGTCTTTTATTTTAGGTTTTGCTTTTATTTAACTTTTCTCTCTTCTCTCTCCCTCTTTCTTTCATGCTCCGGCTGCCAAACACTACTCTTGGGGATGACAACTCGAGATCTTTGTCGCCTCCCTTTCTTTGAAGAGGAAGGAAGCTAGCAAGCAGTAATTGAGGCATATGCGTATTTGTCCCTCTTGGCATTAAAAACTGGGCAGTGTATTTATACAGCTCTTATTCTCAAAAACTTAGTTGCATAACATGGGATGTTATTGATTTGGCCAAATACTCTCATGCTTTTAGGGTATTGTTCTTTAGATGGTTTCAGACCTACGAGATAATATTCATGTTAGGGTTCTTGAATTAGGGTTCTAAATAACATTCTTGTTATTATTTTGGCGATACTCTCATGCTTTAGGATGCGATTAACCGGGTGAGAGATGCATTGGTAATTCTTAGATGGTCTTCTGAGCCTGCGAAATGATAATTTAATGTTAGGGTTTTAAACTAAAGGCATGGCTGTCTTTACTGTTTTTGACTCAAATAGGAGATGTTTCCATGGGTGAGGTTTGCTAATGATCAAATAGATCAGGTTATGCCATGGACTATATATTGCATCATAGCAGCGAGGATAAAACTTGGGGGTGCCTTGTTTGCCACCCCAACTTGCCAAAGTTAGTGACCTAATTCTTCAAAGTGCTTTTTCACACTTTAACTTTCAGTTTTACAATTTCGGTTTTCAAACCATTCCCACTTTGTTTTTGAAACCCCAAATCAAGAGTCGAATAAAAGCCTTACCTTCATGCAACGATGCAAACCATTTTTAGGATGAAAACCCATCCGTGTTGATCCTGAACCACTATCTTTGCGGTAAGCTTGACTACGGCGGTAGTAGGAAACCCCAGGTGTATAAGTAAATTTTTTGTTGATTTTGGCTCAGCCCTCTTTGTGTACAGATCCACACATATGGGAAGTTCGTTATGGATAAGTATATGAAGGCGGAAAATACGCAAAATAGATATTTATTAGTGGATGACCTAGTTCCCCAATCCCTTTTCCTTCGGAAGAATAATCCTTGATAGGGAAAAAGATATTTTATCCCTAAAATCAAGGGAAGATTTGTGAGCAGACCACATAAAATCAGAGAAAGATCCCCAGCGAGGTAAGAATGATTCAAGTGTGAACTCTACGCTTCCTGCTCTCCATCTTGTCTTGAAGCAATCGTCGGAGAGTGTGGGCGAAACACTTAGCCACTGATCCCACGCACATAGGTTCACATTGCGTTGCTAATGCTTAGAGGTCCCGACAATCAAGGTCCTTCGTCGGCTGCTTCTTGGGATCACCTTTATCGCGGGTTCACGTTGTTGCGATGCTCATAGATCGGCCGATCAAGGTCCGCCACATTGGCGCCACCACCTGGATCACCTTTTTGTAGGTTCACTTTGTGTTGCTGATGCTCAGAGGTCTCGATGATTAAGGTCCTTATAGGTGTTAGGGGGCATTTTAACTTAATGATATGGGATTTATGGGATTTGAGGAGGGCATATTTTCCTTCCTTGATTGGATTCTCCTTAGAAACAAAGAATAAAAATTTTGAAAAAGAGAAAGAGTAGGGGCATTTGTCTTTTGTAGCATTTTATGTTTCAAGTGATTGTGAACCAAGAAATGAGATTCAAGGTGCTAGAGTTTAGTGCTTTGCTCCAAGCTTACACCCCAAATTCACTTTGCTTAGCATTGTTTATTTAAGTACAGAACCAAGGGAAAGAAACATAGAGCTTGCAAGAATAGAAAAACTTTTGTTGCACGAATAGCTTTAGAAGACTTGAAGGAAAATTCATAATACCTCTCTTCATGTTTCTGAAACTTCCATCCAACTCCTGAAAACTCTAAAAAAAAATTATAGAATATGGTTTCAGAATTTATAGAATCATTCCGATCTTTAAGGATACTTTTAAAATCTACTTGAGAAACGTCAGGAGTGCGAAGCTCCACATTTAATGGATTCTGTTACAATATTTTACTTTTGGGTTTTGACCAGTATGGCATATCTAAGATTAGAAATAATTGCAGTCTTTGTTTTGGGCCAGCTATAAAGCACCCCAAAATGGTAATAATCTTAAGTTTGATTTTATCTGTCTGTGAATTCCTTCACTTATTGGTTGTCTTTGATCAATTGATGGTCAACTAACATTAAATGAAGGGTCTTCTTGGGAAAAAAGTTATTCCAATATCAATAATTATTTTAAAGCATATCAATTTTACCAACTTTGCCAGCTTTATTTGTGGTTACCTAGAGGAAAAGATTCCAATGTAACCTAAGAGGAATTTAAATGCTATGTGGAAAATTCAAAGTTAGGAAACTATGGGAATTTAAACCATTGGGTGGGAGTACAATTATTAGTGTGTCACATACACTTTGGTATGACTAAGGATTGGAGAAACAGAATATAGATAGATTTGTTGTTATCTTACTAACAACTCATTGATATATTATATTAGTATTAAAGACTTTATATTAGTATTAAAGACTATCTATAACAGAAGAGTCTAAAACTCATTTACTTTTAAATATATATTTTATATATATTTAAGAATTAAAAGTTCAATATAATATAAAATTACATGGGTTTCCGCCACGAATTTATTATGCATGTGAAAGGGTGTACGATTAAATGTCGTAGGGGCAACGTACATACCACTGGCAAAACAGCAGCAAGTATAGCAAAAGCAAGCAAGGTTCCACGAAAAATGTCTTATAAAAGATAGTTTTTATAGTTTTGAACATTTAAAAAAACAAACATTACTATAAAGCATCATTCATTTGAGCTCGTTTAGGCTGTTTATTTATTATTTTTAAAAATATTTTTCGGTCACAAACACCCGGATCTTTGGAGCGTATTAGGATCCTCACGACTTCTAGTATAGTCTTTGCCATTAACTAACTTTTTGTAAATATTTTGAATTTGTGGGTTGGTATGTATGTACATAGTTTGAGTTTATGAAAATGTGATGAGCTTGAGGCTCTTTTGAGAGAGTGTTGGTGGTTGCCATGTTTTAAAAGTGTAAGCGTATATACGAGGGTTTTTGGGATATGTGTCACATTATCTGGCTATTATCTGCTTGGGAATTTTATAAAATCTGAAGTTTAGAAAAGAAAAGAAAAAAAATTTATCATGGGTTTAAGTACAGCGATAAGGCTTTCTTTACATGATTCTCTAGTCGTTTAGGAAGCAAAGGTAGAGAATCTGATAAAGAATTGGCCAGACACATACTTTGCTAGTAAATTTGGGGGTGTGTCATTTATGTTTTGTAAGAATTTTGAGAAAAGAAGAAAAAATCAGCAAGAAAGCAACAAAAGGTGATCAGAAACTCAATGTCGCGACATTGGGTGAAGAATGTCACGACATCATGAAGAATGTCGCGACATTGAATGACCAAAGTTATGACATCGGCTAAGGAATATCGTGAGATCAAACCAAAGTCACGACATCGGTTGAAGTGAGCAAAATAGAAAAGTTCAATGTCGCGACATCAGCGGCGACATCAAGCCTCAAAGCCGCGACATCAAATCAATGTCACGACATCTACATCAGAACTCAGAACATAAAGACCAATGTCGTGACATTGATTGAAGAATGTCGCGACATCGTCAAGAGTAGACAAAGTTGCAACATTAGCTGACCAATGTTGCGACATCGAAAATCAAAGTCGCGAAATCAAATTTTAGAGTCACAACATCAAAGCGATGTCGCGACACCGACTGAAGAATGTCGCGACATCATAAAATTTCTTTATGACATTGAAGACCCGATTTCATATTCGCGACATCGGCGGCGACATTAGGTAAATCATGACATTTGCATAGAGGAAAAAACTCAGAGTTACGACACTAGCACCAATGTTGCGATATCCTGCGATAATGTCCGCGACATTGTATTGACATGCGGTGAGTTGTGACACGGATTACAATGTAACATCAAAAGCCGGACTGACATCACAACGGTGATGCCGCGTGTGCATGACATCGCGAGAGGTGGAGTTGTGACCTTTAGATTGCAATGTCCGCGACATCAAAATCGGACCCGCGACATCCGCGATGGCGATGTTGCGACATCAGCCACAACATCATCGATTAGGGTAGATTTTTTGGCTTTTCGAAGTCTGTGTTTTTTACCTCATTTTCAGGGCTCAATGATTGGAGCCTATCAATAGAAGCTCCTAGGGTTAAGTGCGTAGCCTTTCAGCAACTTCGGTAATTTTAAGCTTTGGGAAAATCTTAAGTATCTTTTGTATATATTTTTCTTTCATTTTCTTTTTATTTTATTTTCTTTTTATTTTTCTTCTAGATTTAGTTTTTCTTTCTTTTGGGATTAAGTAGTGTTTAAAGGTAAATGTAGAGTATGAAATCATTGTATATCAAAGCTCCATTTCTATCGAACAAGTGGAATTTGGAAAGTTTTCTAAAATGCGAACATTTAGTGTGATTCTGATTTGATGAATTTGTACGATCAAGCCCCAGTCATTGTCTTTATTGATCGATTATGAAGTGAGCTCCTTTTGGGAAGGAATTTGGTGTTTTGATGATTGTTTGTAGTATTAAATGATGTTTCGGGTATGAAAATCGGATTGATTTAATTAGTATTGATCTTGTAATGAGTTGTTCGAGAATATTAGTGTTACGTACCCAAAGTGTATCCGTGCTGATATCGGGATCCTCCCGGTGACAGAGATGGCTTATCACGAGAGTAGGAAGCCGGTGACTTGGGGGTAAAATTGCCGTACGATATCCTTGGTGTGAACCGAGTGTCAGTATGGTGCATCACGGGTGAAGTTAACCTTCGAGCTTCGGGTTGCCACGTTGACAGCGAAGTGTGTTCAGGAAACGAAGGGATCATTTGTTGATTTATCAGTTTAATCTTTAGAGGTTTCATCTCAATTTGACAGAATAATCTTGATCCTGTGTTAGCACAAATTCTAATCAAGGAAAGAGAGGATTCTAATGAATTGCAAATTGAGGTACCAATTGTATTGTAGAAGGCTTGTGTTACCCTGTCTATGGGGCAAATAGTCTTTAGTCCTAAAAGATGGTTGTGAAGTACTGATTTAAGAAAACAACCAAATCTTAAATAGGATCAAATCCTAAAAGTAACTATCCAGACCCATTGACCTGGTTTAAGAATATGATGTTTTAAATATTGAAATGAATAGTGTCAGGAGGTATTCCAAGGCTATACTACCTTACTCTTAGACAAATCCAGGATTCATTTCCTTCACAGTACTCGATCTTGAACCTGCTCGCAAACCCACCAGTCATACTTCTTTGATTTGATTCCCGATGTTATTTCGACTCGGTGAAATCTAGATTCTTCTTGTTTGGAATTTTACCTTAATTAAAGAAAACTTTTGCTTAAAAACATTTTGTTATAGATTTGTTAGCTATTCTACAAATCATGGAAAACGATAGTTCAAATATTTTCTTGAGTAGTAGGGGTGTAGTTGATATTTAGATTTTCTTATCGATGCTATGAGAATGATATGCGGACTTATAATCGCTATTCTTATATGGCTGTCTTGACACGATGATTTAAACAATGAATTTAAGCAAATTACTAAAGAAAAATATTAAAGAAACAGTTTCTACAGGTTTAGTCTAGTTTTGGGCATTGCTTTTGTGGAAATTGCAACATTTTTTTTTTGGATAACATAACTTGAACAACTTGAACAACATTTTGGTCTATACTTAGTTTATGGTTAATCAAGTTTTTGGCGCCGTTGACGGAGACTGAATAGTCTTTGGTAATTGTGTTGAAAATGTGGGTGATCACATATTTTGGTATTTTCAAGTTTTTAGTGTCATTATCGGGAACTGAATAGTCTTTGGTAGTTGTGTTGAAAATTTGGGTGATTACATATTTTGGTCTTGTTAAGTTTTTGCAAAAAAAAAAAAAAAAAAGAAGAAAAAGAAAAAAAATTAGAAAAATTGAAAAAAAAGAAAAAAAAAAAACAAGAAAAGGCAAGAAAAAAAAAAAAAAAAAGCCGCCGTTGATTCGGCAGGATCATATAAATTTTCATTCAGCATTTTGTTAATTTGAAGCCCATTTGATTCTTCACGCAAAAACCGACAGAGACTGAACAGGACAAAACTGCATTCATTCTTTCGGACAAGCATGGAAGACTTGCAGGCGACTTAGTCACTGAAGTTGGAAGCAATATTTGTAGCATATATGGAGAAGATTCTCTTAATATCTGAGACTTTCATGGAAAACTTCATCAGTTCTTCCACCAGTGAGGCTTGAGAATTTTGGGTTTTTGGTTTAATCTTTGTAATCCAAATCATATGGCGATTACTCTGGCTTTCAGGTCTCTAGGCCATTGTCTTCTGCCTCTGCTGGTTCTGCTACTGCCACTGTTGCTGTTAGTTTCAAGAGTGATGCTCAAAATTTCTCAAACTTTACTCTGGGCTCATCTCTCGTTGCAAGAGAATGGTTCCTTGGGCATCTCCTTTGGGTGATTTTGCTTTGGATTCCAACAGGTTGGAATTGGAAATTTCTTGCTAGCTATTTGGTTTCAACGAAAATACCTGAAAAAGAGACCATAGTTTGGTCTGCCAACCGGGATAAATCTAGTGCAGAGCAGATCAAGAGTTCAACTCACCACTGATGGAAGCTTCCTTGTCAGCGGCCCGAAAGGTGAACAGATCTGGAAGGCTGATCTAGATGGTAGTAGAAGTTGCCTATGCAGCCATGCTGGACACTGGAAATTTTGTGCTTGTAGACCGCAATTCCACCTATCTGTGGCAGAGCTTCAGTCACCCAACAGACACAATATTACCCACCCAGATACTGGATTTCAACACCAATCTTTTTGCTCGTTTCTCGCAGATGAATTACTCTAGTGGAAGATTCATGTTTGCAATGCAGGCTGATGGAAATCTTGTGCTTTACACCACTGATTTCCCATTGCAAACTAATAATTATGCATATTGGGCAAGTAACACTGTAACCAGCGGGTTTCAGGTGATCTACAATGAATCTGGTGACATCTATCTCATGGGGAACAACAGGACAAAACTCAATGATGTACTGTCAAATAAAGCACCAGCAGGAGAATTCTATCAGAGAGCAATTATTGATTATGATGGAGTTTTCAGGCAGTATACCTACCCCAAGTCTGCTGGCTCAGGCACTCCTATGGCCTGGTCCCCTTTGTCCACATTCATACCCGAAAATATCTGCACAACAATTACTGCAAGTACAGGCAGTGGAGCTTGTGGGTTCAACAGCTACTGCACACTTGGAGATGATAAGAGACCTGTTTGCAAGTGCCCTCCTGGTTATGCCTTTTTGGATCCACACAATGAAGCAAAGGGATGTATACAGGACTTCAAACCGGAGATTTGTAAAGAAGGATCAAATGAAAGAAGTGAGTTTGATTTTGAAAGGATGACAAACGTGGATTGGCCAACTTCAGATTATGACCGGTTTCAACTCTTTACTGAGGATGAATGCAGAAGGGCTTGCTTGGAAGATTGTTTTTGTGCTGTTGCAATTTTCAGAGATGGGGATTGTTGGAAGAAGAAAGTCCCTCTTTCAAATGGGAGGTTTGAATCTACTAACGACCGAATAGCCTTGATCAAAGTAGGGAAGAAGAATTCTTCTTTCCCACATGGAGGTGATGGTGATGAAGATGAGTCAGCTCTGATCCTTGCCGGATCAGTGCTACTAGGCGGTTCAGTGTTCTTTAATGTTCTTCTCCTCCTAGTAACTTCTATGTTCATCCTCCGATTGTGTCGTAGAAAACCAGAGATTGTTGAATCACAACGAGTCGTGATGGGGAGGAACCTTCAAAGTTTCACATACCATGAGCTGGAGGAGGCCACCAATCGATTCAAGGATGAGCTGGGAAAGGGCTTTGGAACAGTCTACAAAGGGGCTACAATGGAAATTTGGTTTGCATTAAAGAATTAGAAAGGATGGTGAAAGAAGGAGAGCGGGAATTTAGAGCAAGTGAGCGCAATAGTCAGGACAAATCATAAGAATCTAGTCCAACTTCTGGGGTTCTGCAACGAGGGGCTACACCGGCTTCTGGTATACGAATTCATGAGCAATGGTTCCTTAGCTACCTTCCTATTTGGAAGTTCAAGGCCGAAATGGCACCAAAGAATACAGATCATTCTAGGAACTGCAAAAGGCCTTCTGTGCCCTTTTGAAGAGTGCAGCATTCAGACCATACATTTGCAGAGCATCCAAGCCTCAAAACATTCTCCTCGATGACTCATTAACAGCGAGGATATCAGATTTTCGGATTGGCTGGTTTACGAAACGAGGTCAGACACGAACCATGACTGGAATCAGGGGAACCAAAGGCTATGTCGCCCCTGAGTGGTTCAAGACAGTGCCCATTACAGTCAAGGTTGATGTTTACAGCTTTGGAATTGTGTTGCTTGAGCTCATTTTCTGCAGGAAGAATTTTGAGGTGGAGGCTGAGGATAAACTCCGGTCTTATTGGCTGCAGATTCAAGCTTTATTTACTACAAGAAGGAGAAGCTGGATAATACTACTGCACAATGATGAGGAGACGTTAGAAGACATGGAGAGGCTGGAGAAGTTTGTGATGATAGCATTTTGGTGCATTCAGGAAGATCCATATCTAAGGCCTGGAATGAAGAAAGTCACTCAGATGCTTGAAGGAGCAATTGAAGTTTCTTCTCCTCCAGACTCATCCTCTTTTACCATTTCAGTTTAATGCTTTCCATATAATAGGCATATAGATAGATAATAATGATGACAATTCGCTTATCTTGGACTGTTTGTACTATTACTTCACTTTTTAGTATCAGAAATCATGGAGATATCAAGTTGTAATGTGCTTTAGTGTATCACATATGTACTAATGTGGGATTTTGTATTATTCTCTAGTGAACTATAACAACCTAATTTGTGTTTGATTGTTTGGTGTCTTATC